>JAOWBW010000733.1:0-563094 GCA_026119855.1 Campanula takesimana
CTGGAGGATTTTATTAATAATATAAATAATAATACAAGAGGGGGACAACCATCCGACTTATTGCCGGATATGGAGCCGGACCTCGAAATCTAAAAATAAGAACAAGCCTCAAGAGGTAAGACCATCTAAAAAATAAAGTCCTAAAAAAATTAAACCATAAAATGACCCTACATTGCCATTTGTGGCCCAAGTCTTCAAAGTCATCAACCCAATCTTCATATGCATAGCCCAAGAGTCCACAAGAAGAGCCCAAATCCATTCCCAAAACAGCCCAACAGACAAGCCCAACAGTGCCAATGGCAAAAACACACAAAAGCCATCAAAACCAATTATCACCTTCTTTCCACATGATAACCTCCATCATCGAATCTCAAAGCCTCCAACACCCTTCTAGGAAGTTCCCGTGGAGTGTTATAAACCCGTTCATTCCCATGAACATGACCCTCTGCTGCAAGTCTGTCGGCCACTCTATTAGCTTCCCGAAGAACATGTTCTAACCCATAGTCTCTTACCAATGAAGCGCACTGTCGAATCTCCTTATCGCAATTTGAAAAGGGAGAAAACACATTTTTCAAACACACCCCCAAACGCTTATCGCATTTGAAAAGGGGAGAAAACATTTTATACACACACCCTCAAACGCTTATCGCAATTTGAAAAGGGAGAAACATTTTACACACACCCTCAAACGCTTATCGAATTTGAAAAGGGAGAAAACATTTTATTCACACGCCCTTAAATGCTTATCGCAATTTGAAAATGGAGAAAACACATTTTTCAAACACACCCCCAAACGCTTATCGCAATTTGAAAAAGGAGAAAACATTTTATAAACACACGGCCTCAAACGCTTATCTCAATTTGAAAAGGAGAAAACATTTTATACACACACGCCCTCAAACGCTTATCACAATTTGAAAAGGGAGAAAACATTTTATGCACACATGATTTACTCATCACATTCATTTATCACATGCATTGGTATTTTAAATCTGTGTTATTCATACCTTTGTTGTGTTTACCCCTGCAGGGCAGTGATCCAAATCTCGGGGATCTCCCGACATGTGCTTCTCCCTGTGGGAGGCTATGCCCGTGGCTGTCGGCGACGAGCCTGGTCCGAGAGATTGGGTAGAGGGCATCGTCCTGGTGCCGTTCATTCATGTTGTGGGCTAGCTGGCGAGCACTAACAGGAGTCTTGGGCTCATTACTGCCTTGGGCGAGCATTGGTGGATATACACCCACACTTTCCATTTGAGCTGGGGGAGGTGACCGTGACCCCTGCCGACTTTTCTGCCATCACCGGTCTTTCCTTTAGTGGCGGGCCTGTTATCTGGACCGATCGACTCTAGTCCCCGGACATCCAGGCACTTATTGGCTTCTCGGGCCCTACCAAGGGCTTAGGGATCACGTTGCAGGATGTTGAGCGGGCCATTCGGGACAGGATCCCAGAATATTTGGCGGGCTTGTGACCGCGGAGCAGCTCAGACGAGCTTATATGTGCTCCTTCTCAGCAACACCCTCTTCGCCAACGCCGACACTACCTGCATGTTCCCTCTCCTTGGGCCATTGACTACTCCTGAGACCGTCCGGAGTATTGCTTGGGGAGAGGCTGGGTTGGCCGAGCTGTATATGGAGCTTGACAAGTTTAGCCAGAAAGCAAGCAAGTCCTTGGCTTGCTTCCAGTTTGCCCTAGAGGTAGATTCTTTCCTTTCCCTCATTCTGTTTTCTCCTTCTCATTCTCTTTTTCCAGTTTTCGGCATCTTAACGTTTCCCTTGCCATTTTCCTTTCAGGCTTGGTACTACGAGATCTCCGGTGGCTATCCGTGGGAGCTGACCGTTGATCCCGCTATTACATTCCCGGCCATGGTCTGTTGGGCTCGAGAGGCCCGAAAGAAGAGGGGGTCCAAGGGGCGTGTCTCCGTTCGCCATGCCGACGTTCGAGCAGTGCTGAGAGGCGCCATGCCGGCCAAACTCAACCTCTTTTCTTGGTCGAGGTATGAGGGGTAAGGGCTAGGCGTTGACCTATCTGAGGCCCTGCGGGTTACACGGGAGAGGAGGCTCTTGGTGGGGTTCTGAGGAGAGGCCTTTTATTTAGGGGAGAGAGTGCTCTGGCAGCACGGGCTCGAGCTTATGCAGAGGGCTCCCGTTGATCCTCCTGACTCCATATTTATGATTGACCGAAGGGATGACCCCTATCTTATGGGATCGAGCGCCACTGATTTCATTACCGACGAGCCGTATGGGCGCTTCGTGGCCTGGAAGCTGAGGTCGCTGCAGGAAGTGGCTTCTGGGGTGGCTCCTCTGATGTGGCAGGACTTCTCATTCATATATTCAGATGGTAGGGTCCACATGGTGGCCACATCCATGGCTGGAGAGGGGCCCCACCTGAGGATGCTCCTGAGGGCGTGGTATGTTTTTATTCCTTTCTCTCACACTCACTCATCCCATATCCCTATCTCTTCTACTGAACCGTTTAATTTCCCTGTGCAGGTTGCGGTGTGGGCTTTATTGGATAAACCCTCCCTCATGAAATGGGCCAAAAGGTGGCTGAAGAGTTTGTTGGGCGCTCCTCCAAGGGCCTCGTACTGAATCAAGATTCGCGCTGGGAAGAAATTCAGTGAGTGGTGGTGAGAAGTCTTTCCGATGGGCCTCGAGCGTAGAGCTTCCCCCATCCTTTGTCCGTCGCCATACCTTAGGTGGAGCTGATTTGGAGGCCTTTCGGGATTCGCTCCATGACCCTGACTTTCACGAGCTCGCCTCGGATCCTTTTGCTTATTTGGCCTTGGAGCGTGTAGAGCCCCAGCCGATCAGACACCCCGGTCCTCATTCCCAGGTTCCTCCTTCCTTCTTTCTGGGCCAATCCTCTTCGGGTGAAGGCTCGAGCTTGGCGGAGTCCATCTTCTTCTTCGACCCCAACATGTACCCATCTCGCCCCTTGGAGAGGGTTCACTCGCCTCCGGAGGATCCTTACCCAGATTCTGATTAGGATGTACCTATGTGAACAATTTTTCTTTCGGTTTGTTTTATTCGAAACCATGTATGAAAATTTGTTATCTTTGGTTGTTTAAAAAACGTTGTCCTTTTATTTGTAAATTCACCATTTATGCATAGCTTGGGCCTCAAGAGGGCTTCGTGGTCATTTCTGGACCGTCGGGGATTCCCGAGATGTGTTTGGACTCAATCATGCGAAGTTTAACACATGTCTGACAGGTTTCGGACAAGTGAAAATGAATTTCACCCGTGGGAAATCAGCTGATACAGGCTGCTGATATGAATTTTTTTTTTTTACAGGGAAAAACCAGCCGTACGGATCACACAAGCATGGTTGACTTTTTGACCAAGGTTTCTGAGGACTTTTAGGGAATTTTGACAGACGGGAGACCTTATTTGACTCGAACTGTTTTACCCAAGCATGACCTTCATTAGCCCTTCCATCGCACGATTATGGCTTGCCAGCCCAGTGCTTTAACTTTGCCGGGAACTACTCCTTGGGTTTGCAGTCATGGCTTGCCAGCCCCAGTGTTTTGCCTTTGCCCGGAAACTACTCCTTGGGTTTCACAATCATGGCTTGCCAGCCCGAGTGTTTTACCTTTGCCCGGAAACAACTCCTTGGGTTTCGCCCTTTCCTTTTGGGTGCGCTTCTTCCTCTGTTCGGAACGTGGTTCGCTCTTCTCACGGGTTTCTTCTCCCCAAGCATCCAACCATATTACTTTTCCCTTTCTCACATTTCCCACCCTCTTCTCCTTATAGGAGTGGCCTAGCCGACTTCTGACATGGACAAGAGCAATAGTTGACTTTGACACGGACAAGAGCAAATCCCGCTTGCTCACACGAATAGACACACATAGGCATTTACGGGAGTGAGTCCCTTTTCTAAGGAAGGAAGCCTATGGACATAAATTCAAGTGTTTGGCTCTTTCCTAAGATGTGGAAAAGAAGACTTGTCGAGGCATTCGAAGTCAGCCTTAGTTAACGTCATCAAAATGATTGCTTGAATGAACCGTATCCAACATTAGGTCAAAATTCAAGCAATTAGTCTTAAAATGCAGAAATGTTGTGATCATTTGAGATTCAGATTCAATCAATGGCAAGATCGAGGTGTGTTTAGGAGAGATTGGTCATTATCTGGGAAATTGGTCATTGAAGGGACCAAGGGAAGAGAACCGGGTCATTTTGGGAGGACCGAGGTTTGATGGATTCATTTCATGCTATGACCGAACCCGAAGGTTGCCTACGTTCCCCTCAATGTGAGGAGCTCAGGTCGCCGTAGTTCGGCCTTGAGGCCGTCTTTTGCTGAAGTTGGCTTTCTTTTGATGTCGTCTCGGGGACATTGTTGCTGCGCTTCCACTTTGCGGTGATCTCTTTGAGATGGGCCTCTTGGGATGAACCCTCTTTGGTGTGAATGGGTCTCTTAAGGCAAGCATTTCCTCTTGTCATTTCCTTTCCTCCTTTTTTTTTTTTGAAAGGGAGGAGGTAATTATCGGCCCTAGCTTGCTTTCTTAGGCATTGGCTCCTTTGTATCTTTGATTTCAAAGATCTGGGAAGCCCTTTGCTTGGTTGCACACGTGCAATCACATTTGCATCTTGGCAGTTGAGCAACAACGTCCTCACCTCTTCACTGTCTCGGGATACCTTCGATGTGCATCAGGAGTTTTGTTTCAGAAAGGTGTATTAGGTTGTGTATCGGGGAAGTGTATGAGGGAAGTGCATGAGGAAAACTTGCCATTAATGGTTTTCTTCATGCCAATTGATCACAACATTCATTCATATCAATATTAATTGTTTGTATCTTGTACTCTTTTGCGTTTGGGTTCGTTCATCCTTAAATAAGTCGTCGTTGACTATTATGTTTGGGAGTCAACTCATCATTTTGGGGATATAGCAATCATTTGTCAACGTTAATCAAAGCAGTTTCTAGAGTTGATGCATTTTTCAAGATAATGCCTCAAGTCTAGAGAGAATAGAAGTAAAAGTGATTCATTTCATTCATAAGACTCGATTTTTACAATCATAGACTCGACATGTTGGTTACATTGACTTGGCCTTTGCCAATTCCGTGGCCTTTTACAGACTCCCGCCTTGTAGGTGTTTTTTGAAAAGCAAAATACAAAGGACCCTATCCATTACACACTTTTGAAGACTCTCTAGAACCTATTGACATTAGGCCACTCCTAGGATTCTTTTCTTCTTCTTCCTTTTCTTCACCTCACACCCATTCATCGCCTTGCTTGGTGATAACCTCCTTGTTAATGAGCAATTGGATATGATTTCTCAAGGTGAGAAAGGCGTTCGTAGAGTGACCCGAGGCCTGGTGGTACTTGCAGTATTGCTTAGGATCATGGTGCGCCCTGAGCGGTTCGGTCCATATCACGTGGCGACCCAACGGTTCCATCTTTCCTATCTTGAGCAAGTGTTCCAACATTCGTTCCCTCAGCATTCCTAACTCATGGAACCAACGATAATGAGATCCTTTCTCTTGGGGGTGAAATCCTCCCACAACCGCCGTGGGCTTCCATGGGATACTGTAACGAGCTGAAGCTGATCTCGAGGCTCTTGCCCATCTTGGACTGAGCAACCGGGGGTGGTCCCTGGTGAGGGAGACAGCTTCTCAGAGGACCTTTTAATCTCCTCGATAGATTTTATAATCTCATGCAGGAATTCTCGGTGTTCCTCGAGTTGTGCCTTTCCAGTTTATCTGACAACTCCGCTCGGCTATGTAGAAGTTTGCACCGGCATCGTATTTTTCCTCAAGGTCCTTCCTGAGCTTTGTGCCATTCTTCTCCCACAATTCTTCGACCCTCTTGTGGAAGAGCTCCTTAATTTCCTCACGGAGCTGTTGGACCACCTTGATCGCCTCATTACGATCAACCTCGGCCCTCCACACTTGCTCTCTAATTGTGCTGACTGTCCTTTCTAAGAGCTTTACTCTGCCCTCCAATCGGGCCTGTGCGTCCAATCTGATGTCTATCTCGTTTTCTTGAGCTTTGCTTGCCATTTTTTTCTATAACACGAAAGACGGGCGAGCCGTAAGAGCACCGTAGAAGGATTTTCGAAAAGCCATGCTTTGAGTAAAACAGAGACTCGATACAAACAAGATTTTGACTCTTTGATAGAAACGATTTTGACTCTTTTGGGGGGGGGGTAGGGAATCCCAAGCCATGCATTTTGGATGAATTCAACAATTTCACCTTTTAGAAAAGGAATTTTGTTTATTCTTTCGATTGTTATTAGGTAGTCTTGCCACACGAACAAACGTTAGTGCATAGTTCAAAAGCTTAGCATTTATTGTCATGTTTTACTTAAAACACATTTATTCCTAACTGGTTGGAAAAGATCTCTCTTCTTTTTCGCAACTATTCTACATCCTGGATCAGTGGAGGCCATCACTACGCCTATAGACCCTCGTTTTTCACCCGCCTTGCACACTCCTAAGGATGGACTGTCCCGGGAGAGGGTCCTATAGGGCAAGCGGCTTCCACCGACCGAAATTAACGAATCTAGAGTCTAGTGCGTCGCAAGATTCCCATGCGTGAGCCATCCCAATCATGATTAAGCCCCGGTTAAGATCGAGATTCGTCTTAGGGACTTAAGGGACTTCCGTCATAACCTCATCTTTGGTGAGGGCTCTCGAACCTTATCCTTGGGCTTAAGGATGATTAGTATGGACCATTCATTAGGGCTTGACAACACGGTGTCACCCTATCCTTAATACATAACTTAGGTTAATTACGGTCAACATTAACGCGTAAGTCAAGGCCGGGTCAAAGTTGACCATGGTCACACTTGCTTTCACAAGGAGTCATGACTCGGGCATTAACTTGGCCACAATTAATCTCAGACACATATTAGGGACGTGGTAACGTGAGATAGACGAAAAACCAACCAAGGTCTCGGTATTTGTGTGTCACGGACGAGTGTGGTTGACTCGGCTCGGAAGGGGAGGTGGAATGGACCCGTGCGAGCTAGAAGGGCACAAGAGCACAAATCAAGCTGCATCGTGGCATCCATCCCGGGTTTAAAGGGTATTTGGAACGTGCAAGGTCAAGTGCGCGAAGTGTGAAGCCATTCTATGTTCTCTTTTGAGTTAAATAGAAATTTTCAATTCGTTTTAACATCATGAGCAATGTATAATCAACAAAAATGATCAAGAATGAATGAGCTATTTACACAAGTAATCAAGCAAGAATCATATGAACAAACAAAGCCAAAACTTGTATGTACAACAAATTGTGCACAACCAAGAATCCTTTGAAATCAACATTTTTCAAGAAGAACAATTCTTTTGAAAATCATTTGCAAAACAAGTTGTGTACAACAAAGATTCAAAATCTCTTTACAAAATGGGTCATGCACAAGGAGGTTTTTGAAAACACAAATTTATGTCCAAAAGTTTGTGCATGCCCAAGCTTCAAAAACCGTTTTGGTTAGAAAAAGAAGAAGGTAATGTGCTCAAACAAAACTGTAAATTTGGAACCTGGACAAGCAGAATCCAAAGGGACACAGAATGTTCCTACCCTGCACAAAATTGTTAAATTTTGGAACATTCTGTTCCCTGCCCAACATAGCCGTACGGATATAGCATGCTGGCAATTATTTTTTGCAGTTTTTTTAGCTTCTGATCATCAAGCCCCAGTTTATTGCATCTCCAGAACAGTTTCATCTCCAGAAAGTTCAAACAGAAACACAGCACACACAAGACAAACACAAAGTTTAACGGAAATGGGGAACGGGAGTTTGACCCAATATTCCAGGACTGAACTGGAATTAAACTTAGAAAAAATCCAGAAGCTCACCAAGTCGAGTCGTACAGATGGTTTGGGTGCATGAGGTCCCTAGCCGTACGGCTATGTTGGGCACCCTCAGCCTCTATAATTTAACCCCATGCTGATCATTTCAGGGGGGGAGAAAATGTTTTGTGAGCTGAAACTCTGCCAGTTTGAGAGCAGAAAGTGAGTGATATATACATTTGAGTGAAAAGAGAGGAAGATAGGCGATAACCACAATAGGTGAAGCCTCCTTCTCCCCATCTTCTTCTTCATCTCAAACTCTCTTTTATCTTTGTTCATATTACTTGTTTATCTTGTATTATTTCTTCTTGTTCTTGCAAAGTCTTGTCCATTTCAAGCACTTTACATTTCTTGAAAGTCTTGTCCATTTTCAAGCACTATATCTATACATTATACAAGTCTTGGCCTTCCAAGCTATATATATATATATGTATATGATCCAAATCATGAGGTGATTCAAGGTCCCCTTCACACCTAGTGTGTGATTTATGGGATAAAACCTATGATGATCATGATTTGTTAAATTTCAAGTTGATGTTATTCTTGTTTGGCCGTAAGAGTCATGATTGGGGGATAAAGTTTCAATCTTTATCCTCCCAACCATGATCTAGCCATAAATCACCAAGTATGGGACATAAAGATTTGATCTTTATGTTATATTTTTGTCCCTAAGGGTTTAATCTTGTATAATAAGTCTATTTTGGTGGTAAAGTTTCAATCTTTTATCCACCAAAATGGTCATTTTGGTCTAAATGCCATGTTCATCAACTTTTCATAAATCTCTCCAATGATTGCCTTTGATCACACCTAAATCTTTGTTTTGGGGTTCCTTTGATGATCAAAGTGCATAGGAATGAACTTTTCAAAGTTTTGTTGTTAATCATAAACTGGAAATCAACATTCCAGTCCAGTTTCAGCAAAGATACTCTATTTTGACTGAAACTGGTCTGTTTTCTGATAAGCTGTAAAAATGCCCTGGATAGCCCTCCCCATCCGTACGGCTACTTTGGCCAGGGAGGGCATTTTTCTAGTTTCTTCCTTTTCTGACTAGAAAGTTTGCCAAATAAACCTTTTCTGTTAAATAATTAACTGGTTTTGCCAAAACAATCAGTTTCTCCCATTTTGAAAACACACACACACACACATGCACTTTCGTTAACTAACATTAGGGAGACTTGGTCCTATCCGAGGTGACTTGGGTGACGTGAAACTCTTCCTAAGGCGTAACCTGACCTCCGAACTAATAGAATCTCTAACCTTTGCTTTTGTTGGGTTAAATAATTAACAAAAGTGGCGACTCCGTTATGTTTTGTGAGATACCGTGTTCGGCTTATTCGCCCCAAAACTCATCACGATCCTCCTCGCAGGGTGGGATCCTTATAGTGGCGACTCCGCTGGGGAGTAAAGTGTCCACAAAACTTCTTTTTAGAAATTTTGGGGTGCTTTACATATCTCTAAGCAAGAATCAATGTCCTAAGACAAATGATGAGCGTAAGAGAATGATTGGGATTCCATATGCGTCTGCAATTGGATCCATCATGTATGCTATGATATGTACTAGACCCGATGTCTCGTATGCTTTGAGCACAACGAGTAGATACCAATCGGATCCTGGTGAGAATCATTGGATAGCAGTCAAGACGATACTTAAGTACTTACGAAGGACTAAAGATTCGTTCTTGGTGTATGGAGGTATGGAAGGGTTTATCCTAGCGAGGTCCTGGCCGATTGGTTTATCCTTAAATGGTACCAAGAATTCCTCTAAAGTAGGTCAATCCAGATTGGGGTACTTACACAAACCGGCAAAGTTGTCTCCTCTACTCAACTACAAACGCTCAATGTAAGACAAGACTTGGATCCCTCCAAATACTGCAAGTATCACCAATACGTTGGACATAACACCGAGAACTGTATCCAACTGAAAAAGGAGATCCAAATCCTCATTGATAGTGGAGCCATCATCCGCCAAGGGAACAAATGAGCATAGAAGAAGAAGTTACACCGGGCTACCTCCTCCTAAAAAAAAAAAAAAAAAAAGTCTTTCAGTCTTCGTAGGTTCTAGAGAGTCTTTTAGTCAAAAGTCCACCTTGGACATTAGTCTTTTACTTTTTACTAGCAAAAGACCACTCCGGACATTAGTTATATTGTTAAAGTCTACCTCGGACTAGTCAATTTGAGTTTTTAGTCATAATAAAAGTGTCTTTATTTCTTTTCTCTCTAGACTTGAGACATAATCTTCCAATATACATCAACTCCATGAAAGTTGTATTAATCTTACTTGACAATTGATTGCTATATCTTTATATGATGAATTAATCACAAATATATTCATTAATAAAGACTCATTAAAAGGTAAATGGACCCACAAACGATCATACATAACTTAACAAACAATTAGTCTCAAAATAACCAACGCTTTGATCAATCGAATTGTTTTCTCTTTTCTATTTGTCCTCTCTATACCTACCCTTATATGTGTACACCCACTATGTACACCCTCCATATATTCCCCTCGTGTACACCCACTGTGTGCACCCTCAATATATACACTTCTTATGAACACCCACTGTGTGCACCCTCCATATACACTCCCTGTGTACACCTACTGTGTGCACCCTCCATATACACTCCCCGTGTACGCCCACTGTGTACACCCTCTATATATTACCCTCGTGTACACCCACTATGTACACCCTCCATATATTCCCCTCGTGTGCACCCACTGTGTAAACCATCCATATATTCCCCTCGTGTACACCCATTGTGTACACCCTCCATATACACCCCTCGTGTACACCCACTGTGTGCACTCCTCATATATACTCTCCTTGTGTACACGCACTGTATACACCCTCCATATATTCCCCTCGTGTGCACCCACTGTGTACACCCTCTATATATATCACTTGTGTACACCCACTCTGTGCACCCTCCTAAATACTCCTCATATACACTTCCATCTTCCCATAAAAGAAGAGAATAACTGCAGATCTGCTCACCATCAAGAAGCGTCCGCACAATCATAGAAGCTGTCCGTCCTCCTCGAAGATATCAACGAAATTCAAGGGGCTATCCAATCCTCCCCTACGAGTTCTACCTCCTAAAGGCGAAAGCGAACTAGGGGCTCATCTTGCCCACTGTTTCAATATGTAATTATATATATATATATATATATATATATATATATATATATATATATATATATATATATATATATATATAAAAAGAGCTCGCTAGGTCGAAACCCATAATGGGAGGCTTAGGCAAAAATTAGAGCAAAAGCACAAAAAAGAAGCCCGCTAGGTTGAAAACCCACAAGGGCGGCCTAGGAAAAAAAAAGGGTGTGCACAAAAATAATAAATCAAAGCAAAGAAAAATAGAAGAGGCTATCATCATAGAAAAGTAAAAGTCCCACTTTCTTTTCACTTCTTATTTTCTATTTTTCTTCGTTTTCAAAAGAGTTCAACTCAACTCGACAGCAGCGATCAACAACTACAAACGGCAGCGGTCCAAAGCAACAAGAAACAACGGAGTAACCACCACTCAAACCCGGTACCATCACCATACCGGATCATCCTCGAACTATGTGGACCTGAGCCTCTCACACCAAGAGGAACGTAGGCAACCCCTTGGTCCGGTCCACAAAATATATACAACCCACCTCTAGCCAACTTTCATTCTTTTCTCTCTTCCCCATACACTACAATTTCTATTCTCTTTCTCGATTAATCAAGGCGTTTATTATTTCGAGACTACTTGTCTAAAACATAATCATAAGATACATAACTAATCAACGAGGTCCATTCTCGAGCAATCAAAAGACAATTCTGAATAAAACAATTTTCAAATGTCTCGACAAGTCTTCTATTCTACAATATAGGAAAGAGCTAAACACTTACTTTCTGTCAAGCAGGGGCTTCCTTCCTTTTATTCATATACTTCTCGTTAGGTCTAAATGCGAGAACTACCTCTCTTGTTCTCTCTCTCTCTTCTCTCACTATAACAAAAGGCTCCTGCAAGTCGTCTGTACAATTCTGTCTTTTTCTTTATTTCGAGTCGACTGAAAAAAAAAAAAAATAGCGGTGCTAAAAGAATATACCCACCTAGACTGAAAACCCGTAAGGGCGGTCTAGAGAAAAAACAAGGTGCGTCTAAAAGGAGGTAGAGTTCCCCACCTTATGCCCTCACCAAACTGGGGCTACCCTAACAGAATCGGGCCGAGTATTTAATGCTCCAACAAGATCATTCCCCGCAGAAAGTCATCTATCTCCATCGAAGCTCAACATGGGTAACCTCTACCCTCACCAAACTGGGGCTGTCCCAATGGAGTTGGACCGACTACCGACGCGCCAACAGGATCACTCTCCATGAAAGGTTTTCTCTCCACCAAAGTTCAACATGGGGGACTTCCTCCAAGATCCCTCATCAAACTGGGGCTTCCCCAAAAGAAATTAGGTCAATTGCCTGGCTACTCAGAAATCACCGGTAACCCAATGAAATCTCACTTACCCGAAGGGCTACCCTAATCAACAAACCCAACAGAGGACGAGTACTTGAATTAGTTAGACTGTAATTAATTATAAGGCATTTTTATAAAATCATTACATTTCCAAAAGTGTTTTCTATCACGACACGTTACTTATAAAAACCGCACACTCGGTCTCCACTTATTTACAAATGTTTGTCTCATCTCCACGATCTCCTAACTGACTCGGTCCTACACCATTTACCCTACAACTTAGGTTCCCGACTCCCATAGGTCAAAATCCCTAAATCTCCTTTAGGCAACAGTCTTTGAACCCAACTAGGGTACCTTTAGCCTGTGCAATGTGCTCCTAGATATGCTATTTACGTGCTACTTGCTACTCTACATGCTACTTGCTACTCTGCGTGCTACATACTACGGTACATATTACATAGTGCATAATATAAATGTTTATACAGTTATCCATCAATATATACTATTCTACTGTCTGTGCTCTACGCTAAAAAAATGCAGAAACTAAGAAGCCGATCCACTAGCATCGCCTCGAGTCCTCTTCCGAGAATGTCTGCCCGGAGCACCATTGTCATCAATGAGAGGAGGAGTGTTGGTCCCAGAGGGGCAACAAGGGTATCAAAAATACTAGAGGGGGGGGGGTGAATAGCGTTTTAAAATTCTTTTCAAACCCTTTTTGCAAATCAATGGCTTATGCGCACAGTTCTCAAATAAGCTAAGTATAGCGCGCAGAGAGAGTGTGAAATGCACAGCGGAAATTTAAAGCAACACTGCGCAGGGTATACTGCGCAGGGTAAAAACGCACGCGCTAAGGTTTGGCTAAACTGTTGGATAAAATCGGATTTTAAGGCAATAGGCAATAACAAACATAGCAGCAATAGCAGCAATCTGGTAAGATCAAACAAAGCAGTAATTCAGAAATAACTAAGCAGAAAGTAAATAGCAGAAATAATGAACAAGCTATTTGGAGAGGTTCGATCGATGAAAGATCTACGTCCTCTACCAAGATGGTTAGTCTTGGATATTCTAATGAGATATATATTGATATGAGGAGCTTTTACAAGATTACAACTAATCAAAACTCAAATCAAAATCTAATCAATGAAGAGCAAATCCTAGACTAAACCGGTGTATCTCAAGAAGTAAGATCTATATGATCGAAGCTTCAAGAGGTGTGTGTGTGGCAGAAATTCTGGGCTCTATGAATCTAAGAGATGAAGAGCACGAAGAATTCTGGTGATATAATGCTTAGGATCTGGGCAGGAGTTTGAAGGTATGAAGGTTTGAAGGTTGTTCTTGAATCTGGGAATAGTAAGCAGCAAACTTCAGAACTTCAGGAATACTTGTAAGCACAAACTCTGGCAACTTGGAAATGAAGATGAGCAGGCTATTTATAGCAGAGAGCTTAAAACTAGCCGTTGGTGCTCTGAGCAAGGACGATGAGCTGGCACAATAGGATTGGTGCGCAGGTGTCCTTTATAGCCGTTGGAGCTCTGATCAAGGTTGATGACCTGGCACAATGTGATTGGTGCGCAGGTATCTTTGAGCCGTTGGAAACTGAGCATGGAGACCAAATTCAAACGCTTCATCTGGAAGGTTGACAGCTGTCTCCATTTGAAATATTATGTTTGAGCGCATCTCCACCGTTGGCTATGCTGAGTGTGCAGGATTTGTCGTTTATGCACAACTAAGCGTACATCTTCTGAGCGCTTTCCAAGTTAGGTGATCTGAATGCATTGAAAACTGTGCAAGGTTGAATGCTGCGCAGAGGAGACCTGCGCAGTGATGTCCTGCGCAGAGAGTCCTGCGCAGTAACCACAGTCTTGCTTAGATCTTCATTCCTTCTTTGCTCTAAGTCCTATATTCTAAGCCTATACTATAAAATGGACTATGCTAAAAAAATGAAGTTATAAAACTTCTTACATAGGGTTCTAAAGTCCATAAAATACTCTTAGGTGATGGTATCAATCATTTCTAACATAAATAGGAGGGTTAAAAAGTAAGCATACCCAACAATCTCCCCCTAAAGGATTGATGCCATTACCTACTATAACAAAGGCAATTCATTGTACTTTATAATAGCACGTCCATAAGAATGAAAATGATCAATCATGCCTCAAGTCAATGCACACACTAGCCAATGCTATAGATTTCTAGTCTATCCAGAAGATATAACTTACAATATGGGAAAGACAGAAATAACATGCAGCGCATACAAATAATGTGAATTTTAGTTTGAGTATGCGTTTAAAATGAATGTTTAAACATTATGCGTAAAAAATATGAGCAGATAATAATATGCGCATGACGTGAAATAAAGCATTCATTGTTCCACAAACGAAAAGTTTGAATTGAACAAGGTTTTGAAACTAATGATGCGATTTTCTCATTAAAACTTGAAATGATAAAAGTTGGAGATTACAAGTTTGAAAGAGAAAAACAAAAAATTGCGCACAAAATGAAATACCTTGCGCAAAAACAAAAAATACAAGAAACTAATTGATATTAATGCGGTGCAGGGCTTTACGCAGCTCGTTCTGCAGGCTGTTGAACTTGTTCATAAGTTCAATCTTCAGCGCTTGAAACCTTTCCCTGAACGCAACACTTTCATCAACAAATGTAACAATTCCTCTGCGCATATCTCTATTGTCGTCCCGCAGCTCTTGGAAGTTATTTTTATACTGCAATTGATGAGCAGTCATTTGGTTAAAGTAGGATTGCTCCGCAGCCTCTATGGTATTCAAGATGGTGGTCTGCGTAGCTTCCAGTCGTTGGTCAGTGTGGAGGCGCTGAGTGTTCACGCTGGCTTGAATGTCGAACATTGCTTGATCCATCCTAGCGTTGAACCCATCAGCGAAATCAGTCATCGCTTTAGTAATGCACTCCCTGACACTTTCCATGTTGAGCGCACTAGCTTGCGCAGAACCACCTTGCATAGTCTTCTCCAAGATCTGTGCTTCAATTTCCGCAAAGCCTTCATGCAGGCTATCGGCTAGACTCTTGCGCAGACGTTTCAGCAATCCTATAAACCCGTCATTAATCGCGGTGTAGGTGCAAACGTCTTCGAGCATCCCAGCAATTGACTTCAGTGAGTCAAAAATCATCTGATCTAGAGCATCGGGGATTTTCTGCGCAGAGGGGCCGGCGGAGGTACTTACACCTGCCTTTGTAGTACTCCTCTCCCCCTTAATGGCAGCAATCTCTATGCGCTGCGCATCAAGCTGCTCTTGAAGCATTGTCTGTGAAGTAAGCAGTTGCGCCATCTGAGACTGCGCTGCCAGTTGGTTCACTTGAATAGTATTCAAGGCTTGAAGAATTTGGCGCAGTTCAGTTGACGTGGAGAGAGAAGATGTGGAGATCGCTGGAATTGATGAAGCAGGATGAATTTGCGCGGAGGCCTTTGGTGGAGAATTGGTTGATAAGGGATCGAACGGAGGAGTGCGCGAAGGAGATGGCTGTTGAGGAGATAGATTAATAGGATCAGCAGCAGGTGACTTCTGCGCAGGAGAGTGCGCACTGCTGCTGTCCGTATCCGTTGAGCGCACCACATCCTCATCCCCTTCGGTGAGGTCAACTGGGGTACCCTGCGCAGCATCATCGCCCTGCGCAGCTTTGGTAACCTCATCCTCATCGTCATCCTCATCCTCCAATTCCAGTCCATCATGGAGGACAGAAGTGCCAGGTTGCGTAGTGCCAACCGAAATATTGAGACGGCGGAAGGCACTTGCACTTGGCTCAGGTAAGGGAGGATCTGCTGCCTTTGGCTTACCCTTAGCAGTGCTGCGCACTGTCTGTTTCTTGCGCGGAGTTCGAACCGGAACATCCTCAGCAGGCGCAGCAGCAGGGGCCTTTGTCGGTGTAGGGTCAGGGAACGCGGCATCCATCCAAGCATCACTGTCTGTGCGTCCCTGAGCAGCAGTAGGATTTGCAGCAACCTTGGGATCCTGCTCCCCTTGCGCGCAATCATCCGCAGCCTCATCCTCAGCAGCAGTCTCATCCATACGAGACTCACTGTCTTCTTCTGCAATAGGAGCAGCAGTACCAGGGGGAAGTCTGGTGAATGCAGACTTTTTCTTTGATGGCGCAGGAGTGGGCGCAAGAGGATCCTTGCGCTTCTTCGAAGGTTTGGGAGCAGGAGGAACTGGCGCATCAGTCCTGATTTTGATGCCAGCAGTAGATCTGACATCAGGAATCACCTTAACTTTTTCGAGCGCAGGTTCAGCAATCCCTTTGCCCTTGCGTTTTGCTTGCGCAGCTGCCGTTTCAGGCACATCAGGCGCAGTGGCCTTAGAGGGCTGCACAGCAGCTTTCTTCGACTTGGGTTGAGGGGCTTCTTCAAGATCATCATCACCATCACTATCAACCCATGCCTCCTTGTTGGGGCTCTCATCCTTGCTCCAGATCTGGCGATACTCACTGCGGCCAATTTCATTGCGCAGTGAATATAGATGTGAAAGAGAATATGTTTTGGAGCAAGGGACCTTCAGGTCTGGGCGCTTCTGTACGAAGGTGCGCAGCTCAGAGATATTCATCAGATACTTGGAAAGGAGCCTACAGTGAGTTCTGTATTTGGCTACCTTTTTGTCCATGCGCTTGTCGTAGCTTTCAGAAGCGTCCCAAAGTTCATCAAATAGAACTGAAGACCAATCTAAGGCATCGCCGTTGTAGACGGCAGCGCAGTAAGCCCACTGCTTGGAAATGAACTTGCCCTTATTTCCATTCTTGCAGTTCACAGAATCGCCAATGATGGTGCACAGGTGATACATCACCTCACCAAACTCCTTGCGATCATGGACACTCCACTTCTTCACAAGAGTGGGTTCCCCAACCAGTTTCTGCGCTAGTTTGTTCTGTTTAGCTTCAGAATAAACTTCTGGCGCATTATCTACGTTGAAACCGCACAGCTTCTTCAGTGACGCAGGAATAATGCGCACTGAGTAGTTCTGAACAATGGAGCGGATCACATCGATCTTTTCCCTGGTGTGCTTGTGCGTCATGGTTACACGCTCTGCGCTCTCGAAAAATTCATCCACTAATGAAGGGACATAGAAGTCCTGATCCAATGTGAAGAGAGGAAGAATTCCAGAAACGTCCATTAGATTGATGATTTTGCGTCCCACTGCGTCTTTTTGTAGCGCAGCGATATCTAATTCCCATCCTTGTAGAAAGTAGAAAGAATTCTGTGCAAGACAAGAAATAGTTTAGACAAATATTATTGCGCATGGATCTTTGCGCATGCGCAGATAGCGCAAAGAAATTGATGCGCAGAAACTCCATACAAGATATAAAGAATGCGCAAAATACAAGGATGCATGCGCAAAATCATAAACACTTAAAGAAAATTAAGCGATCCAAAGCATATTTAAAGAATAAGAACTTGAAGAACACGAAATGACTGTTCATGGACATGAAGAACATCATGAACACTAAAAATCAAAGATTGACCAAAATGAACAAAAAGCATGTCAAAATAACCGCATAACTGAGACGAAAACAACCAAGCAAGTATGAAAGTCAACAACAACAAAATAAGCCCAGAAATCAAGAATAACTGTTCGTCTGCTTAGGAAATTTTCGGACCAAAAAATCTGCAGAAAGCGATTAAAAAGAGCATTGATCATAAAATAAGGTACATAAAGGAGTAGATCAGAGAGAGACGAACCCAAAACCACAAACGATTTCAAAAATGATTAACAGAAAAGAGAGAAATCGAAAAAAGGAGTTTCAAGAACTCGAAATAACAACAATGGCGTTTAGTGAATAAACTGAGTTTTGAGGATCAGAAGTTCTTACCATATCGTCGACGGTTTTGGTTTCTTCGAATGGAACCTCAACGACCGGTTCATGGACCTCAACTACCTTTGCTTTCGATTTTCGGGGAGCCATTTATAGAAGAAAAGTGTTGACAGAGAAGAGATAGAGAGATGCGGTTGAAGATAGTCAACGAAGAAGAAAAAGGAAAGATTTGGAGAAGCAAGAGAGATTGCAGAGAAGGAGAAAATGATTGAAAAGGGGAACTTTTAGAAGTTGGTAAGAAATGAGAGAGAAAAGAGAGAGATTTTGTGAAAGAGATTGGAAGCAGAAGAGAGAGAAAGAGAGGGGTCGGTTGTTTTTATCCAGAAAAGGAAAATGCGTGACGTCAGCGCAGGGGTAGCGATGTAATTCGCAGAAGTGGGACACGTGCTGCGATGACGTGGACCAACCGGATGCGCGCGTGCGCAGGCCTAGCGCGCGCGTGAGTGCGAAGTTCTAGGTCGGTCAAGTCGAGTCAACTTCCTCATTAATGCGGAGTCAGTGAAAGGACGGGCGCACGTTAGCGGGGCGACGTGGCCGAATGGGGAACGCGCGTGCGCAGTCTTTATGCGCGCGTGTGTCAGCGAAATAGTGACTGACGGTTGTCGCATCACCTTCCTCATTAATGGTGAGCAGACATTCGAAAGCAGGCGCTGTCACAATCGCAGTTTGCATTGATGACACAGGGATATGCGCAGGGGTAAAATAGTAATTTCCCAAAAAGATTCAAAAATTAAAGGCGCGGGAAAATTTTAAATACACAAGTACCCTTGTGAATTAGCGTTGACTTTTCAGTCAGGGCCTATGTGTAATTTCTAATGAATAAAGTACTTACCTGCGATCCACGAAGAATTGCGCATGTTAAAATCATGCACAAAGCTTTAGGTAGCGTAATAGATTCTTTAAATCTCATTAGTTTCATGCGCAAATGAATTACTGCGCAGTACAATGTTGCGTAGGTGTTGCTTATATGCACGAAACTTTACCTATATGAATACTTATCAACCAAACACAAGATTGTTAGTAATAACAAATTATATGGACAAATTAGCTGAGTTCAAGCATACCCATTTCTCCTCTCAAGAAGATGAATCTCTTTGCATCAAGAGCCTTTGTGAGGATATCAGCAATTTGATTATCTGTGCCCACGTGCTCTAAATGTATGTTTCCTTTTTCCACGTGGTCCTTGAGAAAATGATATTTGATGTCGATGTGCTTTGTCTTTGAATGCATGACGGGATTGTTGGATACTGCTATGGTGGACATATTATCGCAGAAAATTGGACAATTTCCTTCATTAATTCCGTAGTCCACTAGTTGTTGCTTCATCCAAAGGATTTGGCAGCAGCAGCTTCCAGCAGCAATGTATTCAGCTTCAGTAGTGGAAATGGACACAGCAGCTTGTTTCTTGCTTGCCCACGCAACAAGTCGATTTCCAAGGAAATGACAAGTCCCACTTGTGCTCTTCCTGTCTATTGTGCATGATGCGTAGTCTGCGTCTGAATAACCTAGCAAATCGAAATTCGAATCTTTGGTGTACCAAAGTCCAAGGTTAACAGTTTCAGAAAGATAACGAATAATGCGTTTAACAGCAGCTAAGTGCGCTTCTCTAGGGTCCGCTTGATAGCGCGCACAGACACAAACACTAAACATAATATCTGGCCTACTTGCAGTAAGATAAAGAAGAGAGCCAATCATACCTCGATATAAAGTTTGATCAACTTTCTTACCTTTTAAGTCTTTGTCAAGCTTATTGCCAGTGGCCATTGGAGTGTCGTATGCTTTAGCATTTTCAAGTCCAAATTTCTTGATTAAGTCCCTTGTGTACTTGGCTTGATTTATGAAGATGCCATCGTTCAATTGTTTGATTTGAAGCCCGAGGAAGAAAGTGAGTTCTCCCATCATGCTCATTTCAAACTTGCTTTTCATGAGCTTCTCGAAGCGCTTACAAAGTAACTCATTAGTAGAACCAAATATAATATCATCGACATAAATTTGAACAAGTAAAGAATGATCATTATACTTAGCAATAAAAAGAGTTGTGTCGATTTTACCGCGCTTAAAGCCTTTCTCTAGCAGGAATTTTGATAGGGTATCGTACCATGCTCTTGGAGCTTGCTTAAGTCCATACAAAGCTTTTTGAAGTTTGAAGACGTGATTTGGAAATTTGCTATCTTCGAAACCGGGAGGTTGTGCTACGTAGACCGTCTCTTGGAGTTCGCCGTTGAGAAATGCGCTTTTCACATCCATTTGATAAAGCTTGAATTTCTTGTGAGACGCATAAGCTAAGAAAATTCTTATAGCTTCAAGTCTTGCTACAGGCGCAAATGTTTCGTCGTAGGCGATTCCTTCCTCTTGCCTATAGCCTTGCGCAACCAGCCTTGCTTTGTTTCTGGTTATGCTTCCATTCTCATCCATCTTGTTTCTGAATACCCATTTTGTACTGATAACTCCTTGGTCATGAGGTCTGGGTACCAAAGTCCAAACCTTGCAGCGCTCAAATTGGTTAAGCTCTTCTTGCATAGCAGTAACCCAGCTTGAATCTTGAAGCGCTTCATTAATCTTCTTTGGTTCAATTTGAGAGATAAATGAGTGATATTCATCATCGAAATTTGATGCTCTTCTAGTACGAACCCCTACATGGAGATCACCAATGATATTTGTAGTTGGATGATCTCTAACTTCACGAATCTCAGGTGGTAAGTTAGGTTGAGTGGTAGGAATACGAAGATCTTCAATGGGTACTTCATTTGCTCCAGCATCAAGGTCATCGAAAGTGATTTGCTGAAGCGGAGAAACATCATGCGCAGGAGGAGGAGTTTGCGCATCAGGAGTCGTCACTTCTGGCGCAGAATCTGGTGTATGCGCATGGGATGGACTTGCTTGATTCTGATTTTGATTAACTTGATTATCATTCTGCGCAGGTGCAGTTTGAGGCTGCGTACCTGTCTCAACATGCTCAGCAGAATCATCAGAATCATTTGGAGCCAAATGTGGCTCAAGGAGAGAACGCTCATCAAAAGTAACATGTACAGATTCTACAATTACTAGAGTAGTTCTATTAAAAACACGAAAAGCTTTAGAATGTTTGGCATACCCAACGAAAATACCTTCATCTGCTTTTGCGTCGAATTTACCTCTATGATCTTTGCCATTGTAGAGGATATAGCATTTGCAGCCAAAAATCTTGAAGAAAGCAATGTTGGGCGCTCTTCCTCTCCATAGCTCATATGGAGTTTTGTTGTAGGTTTTGTTGATGAGGGATCTATTCTGAGTGAAGCAAGCAGTGTTGACGGCTTCTCCCCAGAGAATACTTTGGAAGCTTAGCTTCTGCGATCATTGTTTTCCCAGCCTCAATCAACGTGCGATTTTTCCTTTCCACAACCCCATTTTGTTGAGGAACTCCAACAGCGGAGAAATTGTGATCAATTCCATGGTCATCGCAGTATTGCGCAACACCGTTATTTTTGAATTTAGTTCCATTGTCTGATCTAACACTAACGATGTCGTCTTCCCTTTGAGTTTGGAGCCTTCGAAAGAGAGCAGTCAATATATCATAGCAGTCATCTTTGGATATCATCATTTCGACCCATGTGTATCTTGAGTAGTCATCCACCACGACTAAGGTATATTTGTTTCCTCCAATGCTTGCGGTGGTGACCGGTCCAAACAAATCCATGTGAAGCAGTTGTAAACATTTGGAAGTTGAGGAAGCAATCTTGCTGGAGAAAGACTGCTTAGGTTGTTTACCGAGCTGGCATGCTGCCCATTTTCTATCATGATGGTCAGCTACTTTGGGAAGTCCTTTGACAAGATTTTCCCTTCCAAGCTTAGCCAAATATTTGAAGTTCAAATGACTTAAGCGCTTATGCCATAGCCAGCTGCTTTCACTTACATTCTTTGCTACAAAACAGAGATTAGTGATAGAATTTACAGCAGTAAGATCAATAATGTAAACATTAGTCTTACGAGTCCCTGTGAGCAAGGTTAGTCCGGATATGCCATCTTTGATGTAGCAGTGCGTAGCAGTGAAATGACATTCCAAACCTTTATCGCAGAATTGAGATATGGATAGCAGGTTGTGCTTGAGTCCTTCTACGAGTGCAACTTTCTCAATGCACACTTTATCTTTTCTGATTCTTCTATATCCAACTATGTGCCCTTTGTTGTTATCACCAAAAGTTGCTGAGGGACCTCTTCCTTCATGCACATCTTCAAGAGCTGTGAGATCTCCAGTCATGTGTCTAGAACATCCACTGTCGAGATACCATATATGCGCTTTAGGTTGTGAAGAGTGCGCAGTAAAGCAGGAGACCTGAAAGATAGACATTAAGAACGCAGGTCCCCTTTATTCTTGGGTCCTAGAGTTAGCAACTTTTGACAACCCACTCCTGTCTGACCTTAGGATTTTTACGTCCCTTGGCATTAGGAGCAAATCGCAAAAGGCATTCTGCAGCCTGGTGACCTAAACCATCACACACAACACAATGATGAAAGCCACTTATAGATTGAGTTTTTACAAACTCTTTACTTTTCTTTGGCGCAGCATTCTTAACAGGGGTGGTAGAACCAGCTTTGACAAACATCACCTTTTGAAGTTTGGGTGCGCTTTTCTTAAGGATGCGCATCTGGCGTTTAGGCGCATGGCTTTTATGCGCATGGCTCTTGTGCGCAGATTTGACATTCGAGTTTGAAGCACAACCATATTCAAAACATGCGTCGTCAAGCGTAGGGTCCACTTTAGCCTTACCTTTGGCTACCCCTGTTTGCTTCTTTAGGTAGACATAATGGAAATTTTGTCTCTGGACTTTCTCCTGTCCTTTACCCATTGAAGTGGAACGCTTTGCTTTGGGAATTTCAATAGTTTGCTGTGGTGTAAATTCCTTTTCTCTTTCAGCACAAACTGCGCATTTAAAGTCGTCACTAGTTGAGAACCCCAAGCCTTCTTTATCGCCACTGGCTTTTTGGGTTTCTAGAATTTGATCCATAGTGACACGAGATTTGGTCCACACATCTGTGATCTTTGTGAGATCAGCAAGCTGCGCAGCCTATTCTTCGTTTCTTACTTTAAATAACGCATTTTGATCTGTCAGAAAACGGTTTTTGTCAGTAAGAGGAGTCATGCTCTTAATCTGCTCCTTAAGGAGGGTGATTTCAGATTTCAGAACAGTTTTCTCCGTCTTAAGCTGTGAAATTTCTCCAATTGATAAGTCCACTGCTTTTTTCATAGAATTAAATTTCTTGATTACCTTTTCAGCTTGTTGAAAAATAGTTTCACGCTCAACAGCAAAGACATCCTTTTCAATTTCAATTTCAGCAGGAATTTCAAGAGATTCCTTGCGCGAAGGCGCAGCTGCAAATTTCTTCGTTAGATCTGCTCTGGCAAATAAGTACTTGCCATTCTGTCTGCTTGGAGTCAGATGCCCCATTTCTACCAATTCAGTGATAGTGGGACCTTTCTTCTTAATTGGCTTTGGCGCAGCACCTGTGTTAACATCAGGATCGTTGTCTGAATCACTATCAGCATTTGCCACCAAGCAGAGCAGTCCGTCTTCGGAGTCATCTTCATCACTTTCCTCTGTGTCGGTCTCTATCCATGTCTTGGGCTCATTGTCTGCGCAGTCTTCTTCAGCAACCATTCCACGCTGCTTATACGATCTTTGCGCATTGTTCCTCTTCATGTACTCAAATTTTGGTGTAGGGCATTTTGAAGCGAAATGACCAGGCTTTCTACAGTTGTAGCAAACCAAATCATCATCTTTCTTTGAGTATTTGCCACGAGAGAATTTTACTGGAGCTTTACTTGAGGATCCTGGCTTTGAGGATTTCCTGAACTTTTGAAATCGCTTTACGAACATAGCGAAGTCATCATCATCCATTTCAAGCAGAGAGGAAGTGGATACTCTGTCTGAGTTTTGAGCAGGCGCAGGTTCCTTTTGCGCAACATAGGAAACAAGTTTTCCTTTGCCTTCGGTTTCATCAATTCGATCAAGTTTTAGCTCATACACTTTTAAGTTAGCGTATAAGCTGCGCAGAGGCCAAGTATCTAAAAATCCAGAATCTTCTAGATGACTTGCCTTGTGCACATATCTGGAACCTAGCGCATCTAAGAATTGAGAATTGATTTCTTTATTAGTGAAAGTAGTTCCAAGAGATTTACAAGCATTTACAACAACACAAAAGCGATCATAAGTTTGTCTCAATGTTTCACCATCCTTTCTCATGAAGCAGTTGAATTTTCTTTGCACCACAAATTTTTTGTTTTCCTTGCTTACTTTGTCTCCATTCACATAGCCTTCAATAGCATCCCATAGTTCCTTTGCAGTTCCACCGCTTACAAGTTGATTGTGCGTGGAGAGGTCTAGGGTAGTGAGAATGATATTCCTTGCTTTTCCATCATAGCCAACCCATTTCTTCTCTTCATCACTCCATCCGTCCTTGTTCTTCTTGACAGTGGGATTATCCTTATTTGTAGCAGCATCAGGATTAGCCTTCATTGGAATATAAGGACCTTCGATAACGACGTCATGGAGAATCTCATCGATTGAGGAAAAATGAGTTAGCATGCAGTGCTTCCAGATTTCAAAGTGATCTTCATTCAGCACAGGAACCTGTGAATAGTTAGCCATTGCCCAAGATTTTGAAGCCATATTGAATCGGCACCCAAGCTGTTAAGCTTGAAAAACAATGCAAGTTTTATGAAGGTGTTCGCTCTGATACCACTTGTTGGTCCCAGAGGGGCAACAAGGGTATGAAAAATGCTAGAGGGGGGGGGGGTGAATAGCGTTTTAAAATTCTTTTCAAACCCTTTTTGCAAATCAATGGCTTATGCGCACAGTTCTCAAATAAGCTAAGTATAGCGCGCAGAGAGAGTGTGAAATGCACAGCGGAAATTTAAAGCAACACTGCGCAGGGTATACTGCGCAGGGTAAAAACGCACGCGCTAAGGTTTGGCTAAACTGTTGGATAAAATCGGATTCTAAGGCAATAGGCAATAACAAACATAGCAGCAATAGCAGCAATCTGGTAAGATCAAACAAAGCAGTAATTCAGAAATAACTAAGCAGAAAGTAAATAGCAGAAATAATGAACAAGCTATTTGGAGAGGTTCGATCGATGAAAGATCTACGTCCTCTACCAAGATGGTTAGTCTTGGATATTCTAATGAGATATATATTGATATGAGGAGCTTTTACAAGATTACAACTAATCAAAACTCAAATCAAAATCTAATCAATGAAGAGCAAATCCTAGACTAAACCGGTGTATCTCAAGAAGTAAGATCTATATGATCGAAGCTTCAAGAGGTGTGTGTGTGTCAGAAATTCTGGGCTCTATGAATCTAAGAGATGAAGAGCACGAAGAATTCTGGTGATATAAGGCTTAGGATCTGGGCAGGAGTTTGAAGGTATGAAGGTTTGAAGGTTGTTCTTGAATCTGGGAATAGTAAGCAGCAAACTTCAGAACTTCAGGAATACTTGTAAGCACAAACTCTGGCAACTTGGAAATGAAGATGAGCAGGCTATTTATAGCAGAGAGCTTAAAACTAGCCGTTGGTGCTCTGAGCAAGGACGATGAGCTGGCACAATAGGATTGGTGCGCAGGTGTCCTTTATAGCCGTTGGAGCTCTGATCAAGGTTGATGACCTGGCACAATGTGATTGGTGCGCAGGTATCTTTGAGCCGTTGGAAGCTGAGCATGGAGACCAAATTCAAACGCTTCATCTGGAAGGTTAACAGCTGTCTCCATTTGAAATATTATGTTTGAGCGCATCTCCACCGTTGGCTATGCTGAGTGTGCAGGATTTGTCGTTTATGCACAACTAAGCGTACATCTTCTGAGCGCTTTCCAAGTTAGGTGATCTTAATGCATTGAAAACTGTGCAAGGTTGAATGCTGCGCAGAGGAGACCTGCGCAGTGATGTCCTGCGCAGAGAGTCCTGCGCAGTAACCACAGTCTTGCTTAGATCTTCATTCCTTCTTTGCTCTAAGTCCTATATTCTAAGCCTATACTATAAATGGACTATGCTAAAAAAATGAAGTTATAAAACTTCTTACATAGGGTTCTAAAGTCCATAAAATACTCTTAGGTGATGGTATCAATCATTTCTAACATAAATAGGAGGGTTAAGAAGTAAGCATACCCAACAAGGAGAACCACCGTATTCTGCCACCTTGCGAAGACTCTTCGCCAACTTCTTGTGTAAACTCCGAACCACCGACCATAGGCCGGCCTCACGGCGTGTCATAGTCTCATATGTCTGAAGAGTCACCTAGACCAAGGCAGCACAAGTATGTCAACATAGTCCGAACTAGAGGATTACTAAAGACAGAAGTGGGATAAAAGAACGGGTAAGGTACATACACTGACATGACCCGCCGGGATCTGAAACTCCAGAGCTACCTCACTCTCCTCATGCCGCACCCACTAAGGGTTGTCATCACCATGTACATGATCATACAGAGGGACTCCAAAAGCCCTGTCAAAGGAAGGACCTGCTGGGCCCGGTGCCACCGACTCAACATGTCTCGGCCCATCTCCGCGGTTTCTCCTCTATCACAACACGTAGTCCCCCAAGGCATGTCCGAACAAAGTCATCATACGAGGCTCCCTCTACAATGAACTGTCCAGCATCAAGGCCCTTGGTCAAACTAACCCGGTCAGACGAAGACATTGAAACAGTCATGGACTACAGAGGACCCACCAGAATCAAGTAGACACTACCTACTCCATCCTAGGCTCGTGCCTTATCACCTAAACAAAGGACATCTCCATTGCAGCCGAGCAATAGCCTCCTCTGGCCCATCGCCTCAGTTGCCCCTACAACAAACAACTCAAAGTCTAGCTCTGCCCATAACGTTATATCTCTCGGACGGGGTCCCCTCAGAAGAGTCTTCAAACTAAGCCTAAGTGTAGTGCCGAGAGGTCTCGTCCCCCCCACCTGCAACTTGGTGCCCATCAACACATAATAAGGTCATCAACAAGAAGAGACTAAATCCAGAAATAGACAATGAACGGTTCTTACCTCCAAGGCAAAGTATAAGCAGTCGAATGACTCCAACTGAGACCAATAACTCCAATCTAAAGAAAGGTACTACTCCATCAAACCCGTCAAGCAAGTCTGCTCACTACATCCAAAACCAATGGGCATCTCAACAGCGGAATCGTCGCCGTAGTACCGGCATTAGCAAAGATGGGAAGTTACCTCTATATCACCACCTCTGGTCTCAAGAGCCACCAGCATCACCTCATACCGCCTCTTGAGACCACCTAGATGTACATTGTACCTGCTCCTGATATCGGCCCAATCGAATCCGATCAGACTCTGAAGTCTATATGCACTCTCAATGGCAATGAGGATAGCATCACTCCATACTAGGGCTACCCGTGAACCACAACCCGGTAAGAGCCGTGAGGTCCGAAGGAGCCACCATAACCTCTCCCCAACCAAAGTGGAATGTATGGGTGGTATCTAATAAATGCTCCCGCAGTGCCATGAACAGATCGGTACTTTTGGTCAACTCTCCCTGGCCAGAAAGCTCTCAAAGAATGCTCCCAAGACGGTGGCCCGCACCTTGCTCTCTACAGTTTCTGGGATCCTCTCCCACAAGCTATGCACAATGCTACACGAGCCCCTCAACTTCAAGGGGGGCAATACAACCTGCAATCACAGACAGGTATACACAGCAAAGGTACGCAATCAATCTAGGAATTCACTTTATAATGCATGTACATATATGAATTGTTGCGCTAGGACAAATCCCCAAAATTCCAAACATCTCACAATCAAAACCCTAGTCTACCTAGGACAACTCAAAACAAGTCCAAAACATTTCGATAATTAACAGACAAAAATATAACTTCATAAGCTTTCTCAACGAAACACTAATATACATTTACACTCTAACAAAAGTCAAACAATACAAAAAGCACTTTTAACAAAGTCAACCAAGTCCAAGATCGGTCAAAGATTACAACATTTTTGGACCAAAAATTACCTAACACGAAAATTGTGTTTTTTTAACAAAACCACCAAAATCAAAATAAATCAATCAACTTGTGTCGAAATCTACAAGTTTCATGAAAACCCCAATTTTAGGTCACTAAACCCTAAGTACAAAATCAATTAACCAAACCCCGTAACTTTGGGTAACTCACAATCAAACCTTCTCAATTCGAAGTAATTAACAAACAAACCTCCTCAATTCGAAGTAATTAAACCTTCTCGTTCGAAGTAATTAACAATCAAACCTTCTCGTTCGGAGTAATTTACAATCAAACCCTTCATTCAAGGTAAATTACAGTCAACTCAGTTAATTAAAACAACTGACAAATAAGTCCCTTGTATTCTACATTTAATTCACTCAAACCCCATACCTTGGGTAATTAACAACCAAACCCCGTAACTTTGGGTAATTAACAATCAAACCCTTCATTCAAGGTAAATTCTAATCCCTCGCTCCAAAATAACTTACAATCAAGTACTACACTAAGAGCAATTCACAATTAAAACCCTCTACGGTTAATATTAACATATTTAAAACCCCGAACTTGGGTAATTTACAATTACAACTCTTACAAATCAACAAGAATTAACTTAAACCCCATATCTTGGGTCATTCACAATAAAAAACTTTACAATCAAAGTAAAATGCAAATAAACCCCATATCTTGGGTAATCCACAATCAAAATCTTTACAATCAAAGTAAAATACAAATAAACCCTGAATTAAGGTAATCTACAAATTAAAACTCTTTGCAATCTACAGAAGATTCATTTAAACCCCAAACTATGGGTGAAATACAACTAAATCTCTACAAAATTCACTTAACCCCAAACATTGGGAAATTTACATCCAAAATCATCTCTAACATAAACCAATCAACGCTCAAACCCTAGACTATAGGTAATTTCACTCAAACTTCTCAATACTCAAAACCTAAACAAAAGGTATCTTACACCAACAAGTTCCAAATCGGCCCGGAAGGCCTCCAAACTTCCAAATCAGTCTATAATTAAAGGTCGAAAACCTCTTTAAACCCTAAAGATTATAAATTGAAGGTCGGAAACCTCCATAAACACTAATCCTTAAAATCAGTCTATAATTAAAGGTCGGAAACCTCCTTAAACCCTAAAGATTATAAATTGAAGGTCAGAAAGCTCCGTAAACCCTAATCCTTAAAATCAATCTATAATCAAAGGTCGAAAACCTCCTTAAGCCCTAAAGATTATAATTGAAGGTCGAAAACCTCCATAAACCCTAATTTCCAAAAAAATTAAAATGGCCTAGGAAGGCTTCAAATTTTCCAAAAATAAAAATGGCCTAGGAAGGCTTCAAATTTTCTAAAATGGCCTAGGAAGGCTTCAAATTTTCCAAAATTTAACAACCAAATCAATTTACAATTAAAGGTCGGAACCTCCTTAAACCCTAAAGATTATAAATTGAAGGTCGGAACCTCCGTAAGCCCTAATCCTCCAAGATCAGTCTATTATGCGATTACGTGCGCTCTATAGGAAGTTAGAATTCATCCATAATTCTGTTCTCGATTCTTTAAACTTCTCGTCGAACCGTGCATATGGCCTTCCCTCCTTTCCCCAATAGAGTCCATTTGCAGTGACTTTATTGTTTTACGGATGTTTGTCGATCTCAAGCGGAAAGACAATGTCTCATTTCTTTTTTGCTTTTCCTCCCCAGTAGGGTCCACGCGACTTTATTGTCTGACGAATGCTTTATTATCCCCAGCGAAAGACGGTGACTCGTTTCTTTCTTTCCCGACAGGTATCGAACTACGACTGGCTTGATTCCACTTGGATACGTAGGTAGCCTGACTTAGGTTTAGCCGTTTGACCAACCTGGTCACCGCTCACTTCTCTCCCTCGATTTGGAACTCATGTTTCAGATTGGTTCCTTTCTTAATCGACGAGCCTCTATACCTTGCAAGAAGCGTCACCGAGGGGCTAGTGTTAGTACCCGATCTGAAGTTAGAGGACTTCTTAGAGGTTTAGGAGCCTCTAAGGACATTTTAGGCAATAAAAATCTGACAGGGACCTATCCGACAGCTTTCCAGAGTTCTAGATGGACGAAATCAGTTATAGGTCGAATTATATCAGGATAATAACCTAATCCTGACAACAAACTGATAAGATCTCATCGATATCTAGATAACCATGCGATCCGGAAAGACTGGCCACACGGCCAGTCTTGGCGTTTGCCACGCGGCCACTTCTGCTGGTCCAAATCCCCTATAAATAGGTGCCTCCAGCCCCAGGAATCGATAATGAATTCATTCTGCGAGTTTCAAAGTCAAAAATGACGGAGAAACTCTAAGTTTAAGCCTTTCTAGCACCCTCAAAGACTCTTCGAATCTTCAAGAAGCTTCAATCATAGTTCTTGCTGATCAAGGTAAGTCTTCTTACTTTTCTTATTATGTTCTTAGGCTAGATCTATTTAATGCATGTTTTCATTATGTCTATGCATCCATATTCATATGTTCTTCATGTGTTCTTCATGTTCTTAGTCTAAACTCATAATATATGCTATATTTAGGGTAGCAATCTTCATGTTTATGTGTTCATTCATATGTATTCATGATGTTCTTGTTATTATGCTAGATCTAAATCTTATACATTCATAATATGCTAGATCTAGGATTGTAATCCCTATTTATGTGCACATGCCATAGCCTATGATGATCCTAGGGTTTCATCAAACCCTAACATGATCTAGGAACTACTTCTAACTCTGATCTTCCCCCTCTATATGCATGATCCCGCTTCATCTCTCCCCATTCTAATTCATCAATGAACTACACCGACCTGAGCTTCTTATGATGAGGAGAATGTAGGCAATCTTCAGATCCGGTCTCAATCACTAACACACTACTAACACATTGATCATGATAGAAAGACGGATTCGTCGGGCAATAGGAGTAATAACATGAATATTCTTCTCTTATTGTAATTTGACCCCCGAACCCTATTATTCTCATAAATGGTTTTCTCAATGTTTTAACAACAAATAAAACAACGTGGCGACTCCCGATTTTCATCACACGTATTCACAGCTTGATGTCAAAGACCTTGAGGTTGGCATAGAGGCTTCTGAGGGACATATCATCTAGAAGCTTGGTATCTTCAAGAGTGTTTCCTTTGTGTGGATATTGAGATCCAAGAGCAGCAAGAAAATTCACATTGATTTCTTTCTTGGTAAGCTTCTTTCCGATTGCGGTGTAAGTACTCACGATTTCACAGTAGCGATCGTAAGTTGCTCTGAGTGATTCACCGGGGATCTTAGCAAAGTAGTTGAATCTTCTTTGAATTTAAAATATTTTGCTTTCTTTGCAAGCTTGATCTCCTTAAATGTAATCTTCAATTGCATCCCAAAGATCTTTAGCGGTCTCACATTCCATGATTTATCGACGCTGAGATGTACTCAAGGTACTTAAGAGTATTATTTTTACTTTTTTTTGGGTTTTGATGCATCATGCGCAGCGGAATAAAACATAAGGTCAAACACCCATGAGCTCGGATCCGTGCATGTTGATTAAATTAAATACAAGAAGAAAGAAACATACCCTTGAAGATCGAATCCATGAACACGGACTTTAAGATGCTAAAGCAAACACCAACTATTGGTATCCACACGTCGAACGGACTCAAGAACACCTTCTTGATTGATTTCTAGATCCAAGGCTTGATGAAGAAACTATTTCTTCATCGGAATTATTTTGCTCCATTGATTATTGTAGTTTGATGATTCCAAATCTCAAACTAAATAAGCATACCTCTCTATATTTTATTGTCTCTAAAACAATGTGTTGTGATTTCTCAAATCACCATTAGAGGCTGTGAAACCCGGCTGCATATCTTATATGAGGGTCTGACCTAATTCCGTTAGGACTCAGGATTCCTTTTTGATCAAGAAAACTACAGAAACTGGACTGGTATGGGGGGAGGAGCCGTACGGAACAATTGGAGCCGTATGGATCCCTTCCTATAATTTCCCAGATTTTCAGCCTTGTTCAATCCATTCTATTGTGTGTGACCCAATAGGATTATACTAAGTTTGCAACGAGTCCGAACCATTTAGAACCCGTAAGTCATAAGCGAATTCTAGCAAGCCATGATGACTGCCCAATTAGTATAACTTTGAAAGTCCAAAGTTTCCTTATAGAACATATCACAATCCCTTTGTCATGCGATATCATATTGGACATAAGTCATGGTCTACGTCAACTTATGTTGTCCAATGCTTTCTTGACCCCGAGTAGATTGATATGAGCAAATGACATTGAACACATCAATTCATTTAGGTATGGCCATACACTATCATCAATATCACTCATCGAGTGGTCAAGCAGATATCTCTCTTGAGAGAGGGACAAATCCCATCTTGACTTATCATTCTTCCCTACAAGAATCCGATTATGCCAATCATAGCCTTTATAACCACGCGGTTAAGGGTAGCATTTGACTACGTCAAACATAATGTTCATTATGTGGAAGACCATGATAATCTCAGGTCTAAGGATTAAAATGGTATGACTATTATGAGATTTAATTATGACATTTGACCATGACATAAATCTTATAACAGGTCTATCTCGTACCTTGTTCTCCAACAAGTACCCACAAGTTTAATCCGCATCCTATGCACCATAATCATCATATCATTATCCATTAAACTCATGCTAGCGCTTTATAAGTGCTAGGGACAATGATTATTATAATAAACATGCAAAAGATATAATAATCGGGTTTGTTATCTCTATAAAAATGAAGCTATGATATAATGCATAGGCCTTTCTCAAGGGCCTAGGGCATAATATCCAACAATCTCCCACTTGCACTAGGCCCAATCAACGCGTATCCAATACCCATTGAGATTGTTATGATCTCCATCATAATTGCAAGCGAGCTTATGTAAGATGATTATCTTGTTATCATCATATGGTATTTTGCATATTTTGACATCTCCCATTTCAGACAATTTCTCAAATAAGATAGAAATGTCAGAGTACGTGTTTAAATAAGACATTAGCCCCTTGAATTGTGTAATAAAAATTATTAACACAACGAAGGTCCATATAATTAGTGACATTAGAACCAATTTCTAGTTTACTAATTAATATTCTTATCCAAACAATTTTTCACTTGCATCTCAAGCTACTGGATACTCAACCTTTTGTAGAATAGTAATGGTGTATTTAAAACTCTTCTAAAACCATTATTAAACATAAACATGTATTTATACTGCAATATTTACCTTTTTTGATTTGTAAGAATGCATCTTTGTAACCATTACAAGATCATCTTATATTCCATTAAAGATCAAGAATGAATCATTTGGTTCTTCTCAAGTACATAAGGATGTTTCTTAGCTAGTGACTTTCACTAGAATCCGATTGGTATTATCTTTTCATACTCTAAGTATATGAGACATCCGGTCTTGGTGCATCAATATGGCTTTCATGATAGATCCAATTGCCGAAGCATATGGAATCCCAATCATGTACTCTTGCTCATAGTCTTCCAGTAAGACTAAATCTTGTCAAGAGTGATGCCATTAGACATTTTCAAGCAACCTCTCCAAGAGTCTTGCATAGTGAACTTTTCACTATCTTGTCTATGTTTAGTACTTTGATTTCAACCAATCATCCTTTTAGATTTATCTCCATAAATCAGTCCAAGGATATAGGCGGCTTTATCCAAGTCTTTCATTTAGAAACTCCTTCAAAATGAATTATATGTCAACCACATATATTAGACTAGAAATAATGTTACGCTCCCACTAAATTTATTGTAATCAAAAGTCTCATCTTTGATGAATTCAAACTCTTTGAATACTACATCAAAATTAAATTTCACTCCATGTAGTTTGCTTCAATCCATCTCATGGATTTCTGTAACTTGCATATTATATTAGAATTTTATGATTCAAATCTTTTAAGTTGTATCAAACACATCCTAAAGTAAGTTCATGTTAAGTAATATAGTTTTGACATCCATTTGTCATATTTCATATTCAAAATATGAGGCCATGACGATTAGAATTCTAATATCCTTAAGCATGACTATAGGTGACAAATTTTCATCATAATCGATATTATGAATTAACTTTACTCAATTAGTCGTGCTTTATCATATCAATATGCACCTTGCGATCCATGTCCATTTTTCTCCAAGAAAACTCATTTTCTATCTTATGGTTTTTAAGCCTCAGGGTAGAACAATCAAGTTCGAAACTTGATTATGATACATGGATTGCACTTTTAGATTTTATGACTCCAAGTCATTGATCTAAATCCAGAGCGAACTTTGCATCTTGATAGGTAATAGGTCAATCATTCGCAATGATATCTTCCTTATTACTTTCTATTACGAGAAATCAATATTTCTTGTTATAGATAGTATCCTATCATATATGCAAATATCTTGTGAATACTTGAATGAATTTCTACAACTCCTTGTGAAACTTTGTTCAACATTCATCTTAGAGATAAACGATTTATCTAGAAAGTGATATTTAGAGTAGCAAATGATTTGTACTCTAAAGGGCGTAAAATTAATATCATTAAGATATCCCATGAAAATATATTAATTAGATTTAGGTGTGTTTTTGTCAAAGACAATACTTTTCACAAAAGTGTTACAACATAAATCTTTATGAAAGACAAACCAAGTTTTTCTTTCATTCCATATCTCATATGGTGTCAGTCGAACCTTCTTAGATGAAACTCAATTTAGTGTAAGCGTAGCTGTTTCCAGCCCATAATCCAGAAGATTTATTAAAGATCAACTTGATTTATTATGAGGCAAAAAACAGCAGTTTGCAGACAATTGTAGATACCCCGGGGAACCGCGGCTTGGCTAGAGCGCGCGAATTACCCTAGGATGTCTACTTGATTTTAGAGTCGCCACCCACGTGTTTGAGGAACGTAAGAAAACCTAATGTTTATGAGCCTAAGTTTGGTTTACGAAAACATATATTCTTTGGGATGGGGGTTCGGGGGTTAGGTTACGAAATGGGAAGTACTTAAACACCCATTTCACCCGAGCAAAGTCGGTCTTATTTGTTCATAATTCACTTTAAAGATAAATGTCTTCTTCCTATAATTATAAAAAGGGGTTTTATTGTCTAAAATGTAGGGAGATAACTCCTAGGCCAATTCAATGTAATGAAAGGGCCATTGGTGTCATGTCCCAAATGGTTTTGAGGTGATTGCACATTTGCTTGAAGAAGAAGAAGAATTAGAAGAAAAAGAAGAAGAAGAAGAAGAAGAAGAAGAAGAAGAAGAAGAAGAAGAAGAAGAAGAAGAAGAATAAAGTTAAAACATTTTACCTATAATATCATTCAAAGAGAACTTCTTGAAAAGTCTTGAAGAAGAGGTTGAATACTTGGAGAGAATATCTTTAGTAAATTGCCTAGAGTAAGGTTCAAGGTGGAAAATTCTTAAGGTCAAAAAGAGGTCCCCTCCAATGATGGATTGGAGGGGTTTTTATAGTTGAAAGAGGGGAGTTTTTGGAGCCAAACGGAGTCTCCAAGAGATCTTTCCCGGGCAAAATCATGTATAATGAGCAAGGGGGAGATTCTTGGGCAGAATCTGTAACTGACGCACCCCAGAAGCACGCGCATCCCACCTAGGCGGCGGAAGGCGCGCGCGTCTGGCCTCAAGGGGCGGAGGCGCGCGACTCTGAAAGGAAAAATATGACAGAAAGGACTAGAAAGTTAGAACTGTTATTCAGTTTAGTCCCTGGACTTAACGGAGCCCGTCTGGAACTTAACCAAAGTAACAGAAACTAACAGAAAACACTTAAAAGAGGGAGAAACACAAAATCAAGTGTGCAATCGGGGTGAGCGGTCCAAGGCGGGGTGTCTACAGAGCCCCTCGGTGGCGTGGATTGCGAAGCAAATGCGCCGACGAAAGACAGACATCCGCCTAGGACATCACCAAGAAAAAAAAGAAAAGACTCGATAAAAGCAGAAATTTGAAATTGCGAGGGATGGAGGTGCGTTCCCTGTGTGAGCGGCTTTGGTTGATAATAAAAGGTTCGGTGGCATGAAGCGGCCCACTATGGCCGACATCGGGACCTGTCTTGCTGATAGCGAGATCCATTTGCTGGAAGCGAGACCTGTTTGCTGGTAGCGAGATCCGGAGGACCGTTTTCTTGAATAGCGAGTACCGAGGGACCGTTTGCTTGATTGCGGGACCCGGAGGACCGTCTACTAAAGTGCGGGACCCGAAGGACCGTCTGCAAAAGTGCGGGACCCGGAGGACCGTTTGCTTGAATGCGGGAGCCAGAGGACCGTTTGCTAAAGTGCGGGACCCGGAGGACCGTCTACTGAAGTGCGGGACCAAGAGGACTGTCTGCTAAAGTGCGGGACTCGGAGGACCGTCTGCTAAAGTGCGGGACCCGGAGGACCGTCTGCTAAAGTGCGGGACCTGGAAGACCGTTTGCTTGAATGCGGGACTCGGAGGACCGTTTGCTTGGATGCGGGACCCAGAGGACCGTTTGCTTGGATGCGGGACCCGGAGGACCGTCTGCTAAAATGCGGGACCCGGAGGACCGTCTACTGAGGTACGGGACCCGGAGGACCGTTTGTTTGGATGCGGGACCCGGAGGACCGTTTGCTTAAATACGGGACCCAGAGGACCGTTTGCTTGGATGCGGGACCCGGAGGACCGTCTACTAAAATGCGGGACCCAGAGGACCGTCTGCTGAAGTGCGGGACCCGGAGGACCGTTTGCTTAGATGCGGGACCCGGAGGACCGTTTGCTTAAATGCGGGACCCAGAGGACCGTTTGCTTGGATGTGGGACCCGGAGGACCGTCTTCTAAAGTGCGGGACCCGGAGGACCGTCTGCTGAAGTGCGGGACCCGGAGGACTGTTGAATGCGGAACCCGAAGGACCGTTTGCTTGAATGCGGGACCCGGAGGCCCCTTTGCTTTGAATGTGGGACCCAGAGGACCGTTTGCTAAAGTGCGGGACCCGGAGGACCGTTTGCTTGAATGGATGTAGATTTTGCTTGATGAGGAGGTGGTGATTTTTGTGGCTTACCCAGGACCAAGTTGTTGCCGTGAGTCACACTTTGATGTTGACTGTTTGACTTTGACTTTCGATGGGGTGCGGGCACAGTTGACTGCGGAGTTCTTTCTGCTGGGGATGAATTGTAAAAACTGATTTTTTGAGAAAATAAAAGACACCATACTTTGAATGGGAGTTTCTATCTTATTTCAGTTTTTTAGACATGCCTTAAGGGCGGACCAAATTAATGTGTGCCCAGCTGAGTGTTTGTTGTCATTGAACTCCTTCTCATTGCTGGGATCCTGAACTTGTTGCTGGTTGAATGCTTTTGAAGTGCGTGGGTTGCTTTTTGAACTTTGACAAGGGCCATTTCTGAAGCATTTTTTACCTGGGACGCGGGCGCTTCCTCTCTTGGCGATGAGACGCGCGCGCCTTGTAGACCATTGTCGGGAGGCGCGCGCCTCTGGTAGGCGAAATTTGGGGCCTGACATTTGCTGACCAAAAGATCCCCCCAACAACTATAATATCAGCTTCTGGTCGACAATCTGATTCTAACAGCTCTCTTTTGCTATTTTTTGAAGACCATTTTATTGCTCAATTTTTCTTGTGATCTTCTTCCCCATGGCCTCTAACCTTTTTAGTCTTGAAGCCGAGGTTGGATTTGTCGACATTCGTGTATTCTTTCAAGACCCATCCCAAAAATGCTTTCATCAAAGATTTCGGGTTTCAAATTCTTTTTACTTTGCGGACATTGAAGCCGGATTGGGACTTGTTGAAGGCTGCTGCAGCCTTTTAGGATTGTGATAGCCATACATTCAACTTTTCGGCTAATGAAATGGTGCCGACCGTCGATGATTTTGGGGCCATTCTGGGTATGCCTTTGGCCGGTCGGATTGCCGTCCCTAAGTATCACCGCGGTGTTGTTGATTCTTGGGTTGACCTTCTGAATCTCCTATTGGAGAGGTGAAGAAGATGATGCACGGGACTGTTGTTGACATAACTGAGCTTCCGATGTTTTTTAGCTTGCATTCGGAAGATGTCGCGGTTCAGTCTTTTAAGAGAAATTCCATGGTTGTCTGTGTCGCGACCCCGAACCCGCGGGTCCGGAATACGCGAGCTGGACGTCGACTTAAAACCAAAACTCTAAAATATAGAAGTTAAAAATTCCATTTTGAACCAAAAGATGATAACACAAGGTTTTACAAATCCAAGTTTAAATCAACAAGGTACATCTAACATAAGCTCCACAGCTTATACCCAAAAGAATAAAATATACAATTCTTAATGACGTCAATAATGGTAAAACTATCCCCAAAAGGTTATACATTTAAATAATGTAAACCGATCCATAACAACCTGCCCCAAAATATCAATCCTCTCGACGTCCTCCTCGATCCGCGAATCCTAATCCTTTTCCTCCTGGGGGGGGGGTTAAGGAAAAACAAAGATGGAAATAAACGGGGTGAGATAAAATCTCAGTAATTTACTAATGCAACTACATGACGTGCTATAATGCAATAAGAAATAAACAATGATAAATATCACTTAGCATGTAACAAATAACAGTCAACAGATAGCAGCGGAAAGTAAACACATAACAAAGGATATTAGCCAAGGTTTCCCAACTGATAAACCAAATAAAGGTCACTGCGCAGCTTCAATAATCAACAAATCATCATCTTCATAATAGCATGAAAGCTGAAGAGAAATCCCCGGTCAGAAGCGACCAATCAACCCATCAATCAAACAAACCATCTTCATAGTAGCATAAAAGCTGAAGAGAAACCCGGTACCGGAACCAATAACAATGTAAAGTGCCACAAGGGGCGGGAGTCATGCCACAAAGTCATGCTCCAAAACGATTAGCTAGAATACCCACAACAGAGCTAGCTCATCCCAACCAAGGCCAATCTGGATGAGGACAGAAGGACCAATGGGCGATGCTATACTGGACTTGGCTCGTGCCATTATAGCATTATCCATTGCCTGACTCGATACACAATTTAACCAGCTGGACTTTCAATAATGCTAAGTAATGAATACTAGCTTTATAAACATAAAAAGGGTTCCAAAGTAGGGAACCGAACACAAATCACCATAAAGATACAACGATTACTCATTAAGAGTTTAACAACAATGATAGCAAGAAGTTCCTCATAAAAGAGTTCAATAACAGAAATGGAATTGCTCATAAAAGCCCAACAAAACAAATCATTAAAACGAAATGATTCTAGGACAAGGATCCATATCAAACGCATCCTAACATGATACACGCGAGTTACTCATAGAGAGTACTACCCAATTGGTCATTCCCCAAACAGCACAATGACTATCATTAAAACTATCCCAAACGCCCACTCATTATGAAAGTGTTCCCACATTTTCTAATAATCCATAACTAAATTCCATAACCCATTTATTCACAAAGGAACCAAGGCGAAACCACGCAAACCGATATTCCCAACTTGATTACAACGGACCGATTCTAAACACTTTGTCATAAGACACTAAATGAAATCTCAACATAATATAAACCTAAAACTCACCTAAATAAACCACCTCATGTCTAAGTACTCTAGAAGAGCTTTAAAATGATAGTTTACTCATCCAAAACGGAGTTCGGATGAGAAAGTTATGGCCTCCGGAAGATTTAACGAAAAACGAGCAATTTGATCAAAGTAGGAAATATCATAAAACGTCACGAGGGGGGGGGTAATGACAACCACCTAATACTCATTTACCACTTTTGTAACTCTAACACACTCCTTACACGGTTTACATAGGCTTACGGTTGGCTTCTTATTGTTCCGGGTGCTTACTTTTAAGTTATGAACATTTATGCCTAAAACAGGGGTGCTCGGCCGAGCAGTTCTATATGACTCAGCCGAGCAACCTCGGCTCCAAAACTATGACTCTCTGGTCTGCTCCGCTCGGCCGAGTGAAGGGACATACTCGGCCGAGCACCTCCTGAATTTAGAAAAACGCAGAAGAACCCAAGTAACCAAATTTTACCCAAAACTTCACCATTTCTCTAATACTCAAAATCAAGACTTCCAATAAGCATAATAATGCACCAAAACAATTGTGAACTTGAAATGGACCTAAATAACAACATCTAGCTACCCACAACAAGATTTGAACCCCAACATTCCCAAGAACACCATTTTTGATCAAAACTCAAATAAATTCCAAATAAATCCTAAACTCAACCAAACTTCCAATATAACACATCAAGCATTATATAAACATGATATGAACATTTTAGCATAAAAATGGGGGAAAAGTAACTTACCCGGATTTTCTCAAAGGTGACGGAACTCGAAATTTCTTGGCTTCCTACGATCCTATCGATGATCTAAACATGATTCATGATTTAAGAAATGAGAAATAATGAGAGGAAGAGGAAGGAAATGAAGAGAGAAGGGAGAGAGAACTTACCCAAACCAATGGAGAGAGAGAGAGATTTCTGGGAATGGGAATTGGGTGAGGGGAAGGTGAGGGGGAAGAGAGGGAGTAGGGGGAATTATTATGAAAAATTTACACTTAGGCCCCCTCCCCACTAACTACCCAACTCTAATACTTTCTACTAACAACTAAGACCAACTAATACTACACTAGCACAAATGACCCAATAAAATGCTAGGCATAATTATTATGAAACATAAAATGCACACAATATTATTTGAATAAATAAATAATTTAAATAAATAAATAAATAAATAAGCAAATAAATAAATAATAATTATTTATTACTAATAAAATAGAGCCTAGTTTTTGGGTCGTGACATTCACTCCCCCTTAAAGAAAATTCGACCCGAATTTTAACGAGACTTACCCGAATGATCAAGTAGCCATTAATACGATAGTTCCGTCAATTCCCAAATTCCTCAATCATCCATTCTAAACCACCACGTAGTAACCCTAAATAATGTTCGCGATACCACGACCTCTCGCACATAACTTCCTTCAATCATAACCTTCACTACTAATTGGAATCCATAATTAAAATTGGAGAATCCCAATTGCTCTCAAACATAACTCTCGAGATATCCCAAGCTCACCTTATTCATAACCTTAATTACACTGCAAAGGTGTTTCCTTTTGTAAATCGCATACTTAGTAGTATTCCCCAGAAATTCAAGACATCACCATCCCGAGCCTAATTAGCTTTTTTTTTAAAATATGAAAGGCTAAAGAAATTTTCCATCCCCATAATATTCACCAAAGGCTATATCTCTAAGGATTCCCATTATAGTGCTTTCGCCTTAGATGGTACCTTAAACTAGAGGTACAATGTATACCCAAATTTTTAATACAAAATGTTTACTTAAATCCATGTCATAGTACCATCATCACATTACTTCAATCTTTGAAAGCTTAAAACAATTACAAATACTCAGTGGTCCGAAAAATAATCCAATTTTTATCGTCAAGGGATTTCCTCTAATTCCCTTTCTTGAATTAATAATCCGCGCTTATATACCCCAAAGAAGTTTAGCAATCCCTAAATCTCCAACAGTTGACCCACATTAGACTTTCACGTATACATTCATTAACTTAAAGATACTTAGGCTCAATAGTACTGCCATCATAATAAACCCATTAGCTAGTCACATTCCAACTGACCCAATACCAAATCATAGTATTCTTTAATATGCCCAAGTATTTATACTCAACTTTCTTCACATATTTGTAATCCAAAACAAGAAATGCCACCAAGACAAGATTTAGGACCATAGAACAACCATTTAACTAAAACTCAAAATGCCTTTAATATAGGTCGCAAATTTATTACTCTCCCGAAATGTGCTTAGTCCTTTCAAACTTAACGCGCTCACCACTTTTGATGATTATAACTTCCATAATATACTCATATCCCATAACACGTCATGCGTTTCTTCATACTATCCAATTCCGATGCGCTCACGTAGATGCACTACAAGTAAACAAAAATCTCCTATCCAGAAATCCTCAATTTGACTCCTCAACTCTTATAACCCAACCGATGACATAAGGACATTGATCTAAATATTAGCACTACAACCTTGTACCACACAATGCAATTTAACTCCAAGCTTCTCCTCAAACACTAGGTACCATTCGGAAGCAAATGAAAATCTTACGAATGATAAATACACCCAACAAATTGACCGAAACTAAATACTCGGATTTCAATTAAGAAAAGATAGGTATAACTCTACCCAAAGGAACGGTCTCAAACAGTTTTAAGAAATTTGGGAATGGAGAATACATCAATCCCCCTATAACAATAGACTAAAGCAATAGTAACATCAAAATCTTGTAATAGCATCATGGCTAATTAGCAGGTGAGACATAACCATACTTAAGCACATCATAAGCACATAAGACTTCATCAGATACCCTAAACTTCTACATAGGAGTAGACACCTACAACACATAAGTCAAGACTCAAAAGAAATAAATGCAACTAATGCACAGAAACACATAAATGCGATGATCCTAAAATGCACGCGCTCGCTCTCACGACGCAAAATAATACCTCCTGAAATTTATCCGTTACCTGGTGAGTGCTGATTGATCGCAATTACTCTACCCTATACTTTAGGGTTCCCCGAAGCATCTCTCTTCTGACCCGGTGAAGTACTGGTTCCTGTGCCTGATGATTGAACCTTAAACCTCAGACAATCTTTTATGAAGTGACCCAGTTGACCACAATTGATACATTTTCCCTGCTTCTTCCAACACTTATCCTCCAAATGGCCTTCCCTTTGACAGTAAGTGCAAAGCCACCTACCTTGTTTCCCTTGTTTCCCCAAAGTAGTACCCGGATTCCCTAGCACGGTTTGTTCCTTAAACTGAGATGGTGCTCCCAAATTACCTTGGTTATCTGAACGGTGTTGTGGTTGAGATTTAGCATGGCTTACTTGTTTACCCGTATTTGCAACCTCAGTCTTCCTCTTATGCTCCCCAATATCTTGCTCGATCAAGTATGCCCGGTCTACCGCATCCTGAAATGTCACAATCCTCTGGGCTATAAGTTGAGTACGAATAGAAGTCTTCAAACCCCGGATGAATCTCATAGCCTTCTGTTCTTCGGTCCTCACAAGATAGTCACAATACCGGGCTAATTCTGTGAACTTAGCCGAGTATTGAGCTATAGACAATAAACCCTTCTCCAAGTTGAGAAGCTCGATCTCCTTTCGGTTTTGATCCACTACCGGAATGAAATGCTCCTTGAACTTTCGCACAAACAATTCCCATGCATACGCTGTGTGAGTATCATCCTAACTCGCTTTAACACCCTTCCACCAATGCTCGGCGGCACCCACAAGTTTATAAGCCGCAAACCGGACCTTGTCTTCATCGGTGCAACCAAAGACATCATAAATTTTCTCCATCGACTCAATCCATAGCTCGGCCTTCCTTACATCGGGTTCCCCATTGAACTCAACCGGTTTCAATTTCAGAAATTGTTCCAATCCATAGCGGGGTGGTGGTTCTTGTTCTACCCTCGGACCTTGATCATGTATGGCCTTCATGGCCGCCTCAAACATGCCCTGAAACATTGCACGGGCTTCATCCCTTGTTTCACTCTGATTTGCATTACCGGTATTACTTTCTCCACTTCTCCTTCGAGCCATTTCAAACAAGTACCTGCATAAAACAACAATTGTTACTCACTCCGAACACACTACCCTCCTAGGTCATACTAATCCACCTATACATACACTTAGAGCTAATGCCATAGCTCTGATACCAACTGTCGCGACCCCGAACCCGCGGGTCCGGAATACGTGAGCTGGACGTCGACTTAAAACCAAAACTCTAAAATAGAAGTTAAAAATTCTATTTTGAACCAAAAGATGATAACACAAGGTTTTACAAATCCAAGTTTAAATCAACAAGGTACATCTAACATAAGCTCCACAGCTTATACCCAAAAGAATAAAATATACAATTCTTAATGACGTCAATAATGGTAAAACTATCCCCAAAAGGTTATACATTTAAATAATGTAAACCGATCCATAACAACCTGCCCCAAAATCTCAATCCTCTCGACGTCCTCCTCGATCCGCGAATCCTAATCCTTTTCCTCCTGGGGGGGGGTTAAGGAAAAACAAAGATGGAAATAAACAGGGTGAGATAAAATCTCAGTAAGTTACTGTAGATACCCCGGGGAACCACGGCTTGGCTAGAGCGGTGAATTATCCTAGGATGTCTAACTTGTTTTAGATTGTTTAGAGTCGCCACCTATGTTTTTAAAGGAACATAAGAAAAACCTAGAAATAGCCTAATTTATGTACAAAACCAGAGATTCGGGAGCGAAGGGTTCGGGGGTTAGGTGACGGAGTGGGAAGTACTTAAACACCCACTCCGCCCCGCTTATGCGGGTCTTGCTACTATTGGTGTTCTAATGCTAAATGTCCTTCAATTTATTAACAATGCTAACAATTATAATGTAAAGAAAAAGGGGAAAAGAATGATTTTATTAATTTAATGCTAAATAGTTACATGTTGGATTAGTGCTAAATGATTACACTAAGAAATGAAATATAAATTAAATGAAGTTTGGAATGTTGGGATGTAACCTTGGCCAAACTTCAATAGTGAAGTGGCCTTTTGGTTGTATCCCTTTTTATGGAGATTGCATACTAGTAAGACTAGACAAATAAAATAAGAGAAGAAAAGAGATGTTGTACCTTAGGAAAGAGGACTTCAAACTTGGACTTGAAAATGGTGTTGTTGTAGAGAAAATGTTGTGCAAACACTTTGTGTAGTGTTTTGTAGAGAAAGATTGTTGAGATGATTTGTGTAGAGTTTTTGTTCAAGTCTCAAAAATTGGGTCCTCTTCCAAGGTAGAAGATGATGGTTTTTATAGGTAAAAAAGAGAGGGAAAGGTTGGAGGGAAAAGATGATCATCCATGTGAAATGGAATTGACCAATCAAAAATAAGATAAATAAAATAATAAATAAAAGAAATAAAAGAAAATCAAATAAAATAAAAAGGAAATATTTTGTTTTAATGAAAAGGCTAGAAGTGTGGGATTGGGAGTTAATGAGAAAAGGGGGGATGAATGTGGATGAGAAAAGAGGTCTTTTGTGATCAAGAAAGAGATGTTGCAAATAAGAAAAGGGAGGGAAATAAGGTGCAATCCGTTACTGCCAAAATGGGAAGCGCGCGAGTCCGGCTTTTGGGTCAGGACGCGCGCGCGGCTCACTGGCAGTGCCGGAAGCGCCCGCGGGTAAAAATGACAGAAAGACAGAAATGACTCTAAAATTAATTCTGTTATGCAGTTTAGTCCAAAACTAACGGAATCAGTTAAGAACTTAACCGAAGTAACAGTAATTAATAAAAAATAAGTTAAATAAAAATACTATGTATGCAATCGGGTGAGAGGTCCAAGGCGGGGTGTCTACAGAGCCCCTCGGCGACGTGGATTGCGAAGCAAAACGCGTCGACGAAAGAAAGACAACCGCCGAGGACATCGACAAGAGAAAACAAAGACTCGATAAAGCAGGAATTTGAAATTACAAAGGATAGAAATGCGCTCCCTGTGTGAGCGACTTTTGCTGATGGAAGAGGTATGGTGATTTGAGCGGTCCACCATGGACCAAAATTGATGCGCGGTGCGGCATATTCTGATGCGCTGTGCGGCGGTATGGTGATTTGAGCGGTCCACCATAGACCAAAAAATTGGTGCGCGGTGCGGCATATTCTGATGCGCTGTGCGGCGGTATGGTGATTTGAGCGGTCCACCATAGACCAAAATTGGTGCGCGGTGCGGCATATTCTGATGCGCTGTGCGGCGGTATGGTGATTTGAGCGGTCCACCATAGACCAAAAATTGGTGCGCGGTGCGGCATATTCTGATGCGCTGTGCGGTGGTATGGTGATTTGAGCGGTCCACCATAGACCAAAATTGGTGCGCGGTGCGGCATATTCTGATGCGCTGTGCGGCACTTGTTGATTCTGGTACTCTGTGCGGTACCTGGTGCTCTGTGCGGCACCTGTTGATTCTGGTACTCTGTGCGGTACCTGGTGCTCTGTGCGGCACCTGGTGCTCTGTGCGGCACCTGTTATGTGTATGCTTTGCAGATATATGTGCTTGTGCAGGGACATGCATGAAATATGATGATTGAGAGAAATTGTGCCCGTGGTGTGATGTGATCTTGAAAGCACCTTTGCAATGAGAGAGAAGTAAGAATGTAAAGAGTGATCTTGTGTGCGGTGTGATTTTGAGGAAAGCGTCGGATGTATTCATACCTTCACTTACCATTGCCGCTTGAGTGGAGATGGATTCTTTATGTCCGTGGAGGATGCTTTGATGGAGAATGTCCATTCTTTAGATGTTGATGAGAGAATGCCCTTGATGTTGGGTTGGCGAGATGGTACTCTGGATGATGGGTTGGTCGTGCCAAGAGGCTGCCTACGTATCCCTTTAAGAGAATCAGACCAGCGTAGTTCAAGGATGATGGAGAACGCTGGAGGAGAGGCTAGGAGCAAAGCAAAGTAAAGCACATAATTTTGCACATAGAAGGAAAAAAAAAATCTTTTTTTTTTTTTTTTTTTTTTTTTTAAGATTAGAAAGGAAAGAATATGCACACATGTGAGGAAAAGAGATTTTTTTTTTTTTTTTTTTTTTTTTTTTTCGTGGGTGAACCATTTTAACCATTGTGTGCTTGTGAAGCCAACCCAAGATCAAGTCATGTTCAGTCGAAGTCCGGATTGCCTCGCTTGAATTCTGTTGTCGCTGGTGTGCCCAACGAAGATTGATGTCTAGCCCCAAGAGATTTGTCGATTATGGGGCTTCAAAAGGCTTTTGATGCCGAGATGAGGGGTTGCTGATTGTAAAGCCCCTAGAATGCCTTTGATGCCAAATTTTGAGGGACTTGCATAGCTCCAAGATAAATCAGCTCTTGGCCCATTCGAGTAAATCGCCCTTTGTTGTTGTAGTGAGCAAGCCCCAAGAGGAGATCGTTGATGCCAAGCTTCGAGAGATTGCAAAGCCCCAAGTGTCTTGGGCTTGTAGATGGCGGGATGTGAAGACCTTTCATTGTAAAGCCCCAAATTATCTCGTGATTGGCTCGGCATTGAGAGCGGATGTACCGTTTGGTAGAATTCTTGATAGAGATCTCCTTCTTGCTCTTACTGGGGAGATGAATGGCCTCATTGTGGTCGATACCCAAATGGCTGAGGGCTTATGTCAAAGGATGCAGTAATGTCTTGCGGTGCCGTCGAGGTCGCAGAGGATAAGGTCTTGGTGTGATAAAGTCCCAAATAAGTATGCTTGCTTGACTCTTCTTGAGTTGAACTAATGACGGATCTTCGGATGCAACTAGTGCTGTGGCCCAACTTTATCTGAGCTGCACCTTGTGCTTTTGATCTTGGAGAAGGGGGTGCTGAATTGCAGAAACATTGGGATTGGCCGTGGCATTTCCCGCTATAACCCTGTTTTGATTAGAGTTTAGCATATTGAATCTTTTTCCTTTTCTCTAAGACTTCCTTCAAAATCTCGCTTGAAAGTTCTAACAAAAATCATCAACTTCATTCATAACATCGGAGTCTTCATTTAAAACCAAGAGGCCTTTGACTTGAAGTGTTGAGAGACCTTTGAAGCTTGATCTCTTTCATGGAGCTATAAGACTACTCCACATTGCATTGCTTGAGCATTGCTGTCCCCAAAAGACTGTCGGTTGCGAAGCCCCAATATTGCCCTTTGCTCGGATTACTGTAATGCCGTAGCCCAAAAGATTGTAGATTGCGAAGCCCCTTGAGACCTTCGGTGCCGAATTGAGGAAGCTTCCAATGTTGCACATGACTTGGTTGGGGATACTGCTGGGGAGTTAATTACTCTTTGCCGAGGGAGCCTTTAAGACTTGACCGTAGCCCTTAGAGTGCCATCATTGATTGCGAGAAAGGTCCATCCTTTATTGGGGGAACGAGCATGGGCACACGTGACAAGAGGGCTTTTTGACATCCCTTTTGAGAGACTTTGAGGATAGTCTCACACATCTTTTTTTTTTTCGAGCATAGCCCCTAGGGCTTATTGATTGTCAAAAAGAAGCCCTTGTTCTCGGGTCATATAGTCCCTAGGGCGTCACCATTTGTGGAGCAAAGCAAGAGTGACTCATCCTCGTGTGAGAGAATAAACATGAGAGGATATGGCAAGAGCTACTCCATTTCTCGGGAGCCTTTCGGCGTACTTTAGAAGAACATACTTGAAGAAGCTTTGAAAACTGAGACACATGTTGTTGCTATTTGTTGCCCAAGCCAATTGACTAGCTAGGGATTATTAGTGCAACCTCGTGCCCTTTTATGATAGGCTTGTTCTCGGATGGGTCTTGGCTACCACGGGCCTTCTTTTCATGAACCCAAAAATGCACACTGCTGGAGAATGATGCCGATAACCCAAGACAACCTTTGATGGTGCTTTATCTTGTCGAGCCTTTTGCAATCCCAAAGTTGACTCGGTGGGGAATTGACTTGCTGAGGAGATTCAATGTAGAACTTGTCTTCTTTAGAGGCCGGGGATCTCCATTTCTCTTTCCCTTCTCTCTCTCACTCTCTCATCATTTTTTTTTTTATGACGCACCCTGTTTTTTGCCTAGACCGCCCTTTCGGGTTTTCAATCTAGCGGGCATCTCTTTTGCGTCTTCATCATTTTTTTTTGACTCAATTGATGAGGAAGTGTGCATTGACTCTAGCTGAGGAGATAAGACATGTGATTTTGCGGTGGAGACCTTTTGTCACTAAAGATGAGTGACATTGACTCGACTAGGGAAGTGTCCCTAGTATTGACATGTATTTTTTATTGAATTGAATGACTCGCGAAGGCAAGTAAGTCATTAAGAGAGAAGAGAAGGAAAGCCCCAATTTGATTGCAAGAAATTGGGAGTACGCAGAAAGAATAGAAGTCCCTAGACTCGACAAGGAACGCGAAATGATTCCAAATCTAAAAAAGTTGTTCAATCTTTTTGGTGATTAATTCATTGGCAAATGAATCGTACAAAGATGTCTTGACAAGTTCGAGATGAAGGCCAATCACCATAACGCGCTAGGGCTAAACATATCTTCTTTCTTGCATGAGACCGGACCCGCAGGTTGCCTACGTTCCTCCAGTGTAGAGGCTCAGGTCACCGTAGTTCTTGTTGATTCTCCATTCTTCGTGATGAATTGTTGCTTCGTCCTTCGTTGGTGGATGATGATGATGATCTTGATGTGAACTTCTTTGATTGAGGGGGATTTTTTTTTTTTTTTTTTTTTTTTTTTATTGTGCTCTAACTTTTGCCTAGGTTGATTTGATGATTTCAACCTAGCGAGCTTTTTTTTTTTTTTTTTTTTTTTCCCCTTTTGAAACATTGCTTGATTTTTCTCCATGGTTGTTGCTTTACCTTTGATGTCTTGGCTTTGTCTTCGTCGTTGATGATGTTGTCTTCGTCACAATGTTTAGCCCCTAGGCGTTCAAGTGATGGCCTTCATTCCAAAACTTGTTTAGACATCTTTTCATCATTTTGCCAAGAATTAGATTGAACAACTTGGAAGAGTGTATAAGGACAAGAACGACTTTTATTTGATAAGAAGACTCGACACTTAACATGGGACGAGAGAAAACATTAATGCACACAAAAGAGGACTTTTGACACTTTTTTTTTTTTTTTTTTTTTCTTTTATTCCTACTACTAGGTAGAGAAAGAGAAACGGAGATTGTTGTCGTCGTCCTCTTTGTTGAAGCCCCATTTCAAAACCAAGCCACTTCTTTGATGAGTTGCTCTTCACCCACGGTAAATTCGCCGTTGTCGATCAAATCTTGGATGATGTTTCGGAGAAGGAAGCACCCTTCGGTAGTGTGGTCACTATGCTTGTGGTAGCCGCACCATTCACTATGTGCATGATTTTTCAGTATCGCCTTCGGCTTGTACCCTTCCAAAGGTTTGACCTTCCCACTTGCCACCAAAATTTCAAATGCCTTGGCTTGGGTTACTCCTTGGAGAGGAGTGAAAACTCGGTTTTTGGTGGTACCTTTGTAGCTTTTGAGGGTCGGGCCACTTGAGCATGCTTTACCATTGAATTTTGCTTTGCCGTCGGTGAGCTCTTGCAAACGGGCTTTGAGTTCGGAAACCTCTTCTTTGTGAATCCTCTTGTCGATATCGAAACGGGCTTGCCACAAATTGTCTTTACGGCGGGCATCCTCGACAATCCTATCCATTTGTTCCCCCATTGATTTCATTACGTTGAGTAACCCTTCGTTGGACACGAAATCATTTCCACCGTTGTTGTTGTTGCCGTTGGAAGCCATTGGACCTATTGAAAGAGCACGGTTGATCTTAGATTGGCCCCACAAACACCTTTTGGATAAAATGAATTAACCCACAAACAAGGAAAAAGACTCAACCACATGAGGAAAAAACGACTCTTTTTTTTTTATTTACAAAGTCGGAAGGACGTGGTCCTTTTTGGGGTTTCTAGAAAAATAGTGGAATCGTCACACTAGTATATAGACCTTCTCGCGGTCCCATATACTCATCGGATTCCACCACGCTTGTGAATCCTACATGTGTCGGGATTAAACTAAATTAATGTAGTAAATCATACATGCGGGGACGGATTTTTATTTTCGTCCAAAGTAACCACTTTTGGGGACGGAGTTTTATTTCGTCCATTGCAACAAGTTGGCATGTATGATTTGAAGACATTAGTTTAGGGAAATCTCGGCACATGAAAAACCGACTTGGTCACGGAGTGTTAGACCCTAGACTAGAATTGTGTGGTTTGTGCTCGGCTTGAATATGAGGCTCAAAGGTCACCCCCGGCATGTAGTCATGAGCTACGCCACGGGCTGAGGTTTACCGCTTCGAAAGAGCCAAGGTCGAGTGGAGCTTGAAACTTTCTAGGACGGGCCTCGACGGGTTTGGGGTTGGACTTGTGCGACTCGATAGTGAGCAGTTGATAAGAATATGTGCATGTAGTGTGAGGTCTAACATGTGACAAAACATTTTTTTTTTTTTCAAAAGAAATAAAAAAAAAACAAATAAGCACATAATTACAACTTTCGAATCACCCGTGTGACCGATAAAAATAAACAGAAAGTAAAAACTGTTTTGTGCAGGCCCGGTGCCCACACACTGTCAAAACCACTCTGTTCTGTGCTCTGTTCTGTTTCTGGAAAATGCCCAGAAGCGCGCGCCTCAGGGAAGTAATGTGGGAAGCGCGCGCATTGCGCAATGAATATGGGAGGCGCGCGCATCTGGGATACCTGTCAGAATGTTATAAGAAACTGCGGACTCAGGGGATTGCCCTGGTCCCAAATTATGTAACTTTCCCCTGCAGAAACTTGTTAGCACAGAAATATGGAATTGAAGGACAAGAAAGGAGGCGGGCGATTCTGGTAATAAGGGTAGGACGCGCGCGCTTTAGGCCAAGAAGGCCGGAGGCACGCGCTTCCTACCCTTTTTACCAGAATGCCCAGAAAACAGAATAAAAGAACACAAAAAATGAAAACGCAAGTTTAACCCTTTAAATCGTCCCCAGCAGAGTCGCCACTGTAGATACCCCGGGGAACCACAGCTTGGCTAGAGCGGTGAATTATCCTAGGATGTCTAACTTGTTTTAGATTGTTTAGAGTCGCCACCTATGTTTTTAAAGGAACATAAGAAAAACCTAGAAATAGCCTAATTTATGTACAAAACCAGAGATTCGGGAGCGAAGGGTTCGGGGGTTAGGTGACGGAGTGGGAAGTACTTAAACACCCACTCCGCCCCGCTTATGCGGGTCTTGCTACTATTGGTGTTCTAATGCTAAATGTCCTTCAATTTATTAACAATGCTAACAATTATAATGTAAAGAAAAAGGGGAAAAGAATGATTTTATTAATTTAATGCTAAATAGTTACATGTTGGATTAGTGCTAAATGATTACATTAAGAAATGAAATATAAATTAAATGAAGTTTGGAATGTTGGGATGTAACCTTGGCCAAACTTCAATAGTGAAGTGGCCTTTTGGTTGTATCCCTTTTTATGGAGATTGCATACTAGTAAGACTAGACAAATAAAATAAGAGAAGAAAAGAGATGTTGTACCTTAGGAAAGAGGACTTCAAACTTGGACTTGAAAATGGTGTTGTTGTAGAGAAAATGTTGTGCAAACACTTTGTGTAGTGTTTTGTAGAGAAAGATTGTTGAGATGATTTGTGTAGAGTTTTTGTTCAAGTCTCAAAAATTGGGTCCTCTTCCAAGGTAGAAGATGATGGTTTTTATAGGTAAAAAAGAGAGGGAAAGGTTGGAGGGAAAAGATGATCATCCATGTGAAATGGAATTGACCAATCAAAAATAAGATAAATAAAATAATAAATAAAAGAAATAAAAGAAAATCAAATAAAATAAAAAGGAAATATTTTGTTTTAATGAAAAGGCTAGAAGTGTGGGATTGGGAGTTAATGAGAAAAGGGGGGATGAATGTGGATGAGAAAAGAGGTCTTTTGTGATCAAGAAAGAGATGTTGCAAATAAGAAAAGGGAGGGAAATAAGGTGCAATCCGTTACTGCCAAAATGGGAAGCGCGCGAGTCCGGCTTTTGGGTCGGGACGCGCGCGCGGCTCACTGGCAGTGCCGGAAGCGCCCGCGGGTAAAAATGACAGAAAGACAGAAATGACTCTAAAATTAATTCTGTTATGCAGTTTAGTCCAAAACTAACGGAATCAGTTAAGAACTTAACCGAAGTAACAGTAATTAATAAAAAATAAGTTAAATAAAAATACTATGTATGCAATCGGGGTGAGAGGTCCAAGGCGGGGTGTCTACAGTTACTAATGCAACTACATGACATGCTATAATGCAATAAGAAATAAACAATGATAAATATCACTTAGCATGTAACAAATAACAGTCAACAGATAGCAGCAGAAAGTAAACAGATAACAAAGGATATTAGCCAAGGTTTTCCAACTGATAAACCAAATAAAGGTCGCTGCGCAGCTTCAATAATCAACAAATCATCATCTTCATAATAGCATGAAAGCTGAAGAGAAATCCCCGGTCAGAAGCGACCAATCAACCCATCAATCAAACAAACCATCTTCATAGTAGCATAAAAGCTGAAGAGAAACCCGGTACCGGAACCAATAACAATGTAAAGTGCCACAAGGGGCGGGAGTCATGCCACAAAGTCATGCTCCAAAACGATTAGCTAGAATACCCACAACGGAGCTAGCTCATCCCAACCAAGGCCAATCTGGATGAGGACAGAAGGACCAATGGGCGATGCTATACTGGACTTGGCTCGTGCCATTATAGCATTATCCATTGCCTGACTCGATACACAATTTAACCAGCTGGACTTTCAATAATGCTAAGTAATGAATACTAGCTTTATAAACATAAAAAGGGTTCCAAAGTAGGGAACCGAACACAAATCACCATAAAGATACAACGATTACTCATTAAGAGTTTAACAACAATGATAGCAAGAAGTTCCTCATAAAAGAGTTCAATAACAGAAATGGAATTGCTCATAAAAGCCCAACAAAACAAATCATTAAAACGAAATGATTCTAGGACAAGGATCCATATCAAACGCATCCTAACATGATACACGCGAGTTACTCATAGAGAGTACTACCCAATTGGTCATTCCCCAAACAGCACAATGACTATCATTAAAACTATCCCAAACGCCCACTCATTATGAAAGTGTTCCCACATTTTCTAATAATCCATAACTAAATTACATAACCCATTTATTCACAAAGGAACCAAGGCGAAACCACGCAAACCGATATTCCCAACTTGATTACAACGGACCGATTCTAAACACTTTGTCATAAGACACTAAATGAAATCTCAACATAATCTAAATCTGAAACTCACCTAAATAAACCACCTCATGTCGAAGTACTCTAGAAGAGCTTTAAAATGATAGTTTACTCATCCAAAACGGAGTTCGGATGAGAAAGTTATGGCCTCCGGAAGATTTAACGAAAAACGAGCAATTTGATCAAAGTAGGAAATATCATAAAACGTCACGAGGGGGGGGGGTAATGACAACCACCTAATACTCATTTACCACTTTTGTAACTCTAACACACTCCTTACACGGTTTACATAGGCTTACGGTTGACTTCTTATTGTTCCGGGTGCTTACTTTTAAGTTATGAACATTTATGCCTAAAACAGGGGTGCTCGGCCGAGCAGTTCTATATGACTCGGCCGAGCAACCTCGGCTCCAAAACTATGACTCTCTGGTCTGCTCTGCTCGGCCGAGTCAAGGGACATGCTCGGCCGAGCACCTCCTGAATTCAGAAAAACGCAGAAGAACCCAAGTAACCAAATTTTACCCAAAACTTCACCATTTTTCTAATACTCAAAATCAAGACTTCCAATAAGCATAATAATGCACCAAAACAACTTGTGAACTTGAAATGGACCTAAATAACAACATCTAGCTACCCACAACAAGATTTGAACCCCAACATTCCCAAGAACACCATTTTTGATCAAAACTCAAATAAATTCCAAATAAATCCTAAACTCAACCAAACTTCCAATATAACACATCAAGCATTATATAAACATGATATGAACATTTTAGCATAAAAATGGGGGAAAAGTAACTTACCCGGATTTTCTCAAAGGTGACGGAACTCGAAATTTCTTGGCTTCCTATGATCCTATCGACGATCTAAACATGATTCATGATTTAAGAAATGAGAAATAATGAGAGGAAGAGGAAGGAAATGAAGAGAGAAGGGAGAGAGAACTTACCCAAACCAATGGAGAGAGAGAGAGATTTCTGGGAATGGGAATTGGGTGAGGGGAAGGTGAGGGGGAAGAGAGGGAGTAGGGGGAATTATTATGAAAAATTTACACTTAGGCCCCCTCCCCACTAACTACCCAACTCTAATACTTTCTACTAACAACTAAGACCAACTAATACTACACTAGCACAAATGACCCAATAAAATGCTAGGCATAATTATTATGAAACATAAAATGCACACAATATTATTTGAATAAATAAATAATTTAAATAAATAAATAAATAAATAAGCAAATAAATAAATAATTATTATTTATTACTAATAAAAGAGAGCCTAGTTTTTGGGTCGTGACAGTCTGTCTTTTCAGCGAGGTTCTGTTTGTCACTCCTCTGGTTACTGCGGATGCGCAGTTGGGTGAAATTGTGTTGCAGGTGAAAGGACAACGATTTAGCATAATTCCGCTCATTGTAGGAGAGACCTTGCATGGTCTGGACGAATTGCATCGTACGGGCGAGATGCGACGAGGAAGCCCCTTGCTTTTGACCATATGGCTTCGGGAGCATTTCAGGCATTATGCGTCAGACGGCGACCTCTCTCCTTTTGCTGTTCATAGGTGACGGTTGCTGATTAGAGATTTGACTAAAGAGGGTTGGAGGAGATTCTTCGCTTCTCGTCTTACAGCTGGCATTGAGTGGTGCCCTTGGGGTTTTCGCCCTTTTATTGAATGGACCTTCGGTTTTCAGCATGTGGTTTTACCCGGGTTGAGAGATTCTTTGTTTTACCAACCCGAACGGGTTTTGAGACAGTTCTGTCGTCAGCAAATAATTCATTTTCCGAGGAACGGGATGCTTCATCTTGTTTCTTACATGGGTCCGGACTTCTCGAGTGAGCTTCAGTCGGCTTGGGGAGATGATCGTAGCCGGTGGGCTTCCGCTCCTTTGCATCGGGGTAGTATCTTTCTTCCTGAGAGTTACTTGGATCACTTGCTTGGTACCGTCTACCGCGGCATTACTTGGGTAGATGCTCTTCGGGTTGAATTTCTAGGGAAGGACTTTGAGCCTAGCAGTGCTTTGAGGTACAAGGAGGCTGCTGCTGATATGAACAACATTCTGACCGACCCTTTCAGTACCCCTTTGGATGACTTTTATGCCCGGAGGCGCTCTATTGCGCAGAAGGTTTCAGTCCGTATCAGTGTTCCTAGACCTCCCAAGAAGAGTAGGATTGATGATCATTCGGGTGGTCCTTCAAAGGCCAAGAGAAAATTAGGTTTTTCCTAGTACACCCAAGAGATTGCAAGTAAAATAGACCACTTGTTTTAGGATTTTAATGTTTTTATGTCTTTTAGTAGCTCAACAAATTCTTGTAATGATCAAAGTAATTCAAGAAATGAATAAGAATTGCATATCGTTAATTTGGAATGATTTGGGTATTTGTTTATATTTTAGACCGCACCCGAAGGTTGCCTACGTTCCTCCAGTGTAGAGGCTCAGGTCTCCGTAGTTCAAACAAATGAAGACCATTTTTTTTGTGCACCCTGTTTTTTGCCTAGACCACCCTTTCGGGTTTTCAATCTAGCGGGCTTCTTTTTTTCACGTGCTCTAATTTTTGCCTAGGCCTCCCTTGCGGGTTTTCAACCTAGCGAGCTTTTTTTTTTTTTTTTTTTTTTTTTGATCGTCTTTATTTATTAAGCGTAGAATCTCTTCAACTTGTAGAGGTTGACTTCTTTTGGCAGCTGGTCTCCATCTAAATCCGCGAGTCGGACTGCACCGCCGCTTAGTATCTTCTTGACCATGTACGGACCGATCCATCGGCTTCCCCATTTTCCAAGGGGGTTCATGGCATTAGGAGGGTGTTGTCTTAGGATCAAATCTCACACATTGATGTTTCGAGGCTTCACCTTTTTATTGAAAGCCCTTGCCATTCTTTGTTGATAGGCTCTCGTACGTTCGAGTGCCCTTAGACTTTTCTCGTCGAGTAGAGCTAGCTGTTCATATCGACTTTGCATCTAATCGATTTCATTTACTTGGTTCTCGAGGAGGACCCGTAGGGATGGAACTTCGAGCTCTATTGGGAATACAGCTTCAGAACCATACACCAATGCATAAGGAGTTTCTCCAGTTGCTGTCCGTATAGACGTGCGGTAGCCCCACAATGCTAGAGGTAGCTTTTCGGGCCAATCCCTTCCAGTGGAGGCCATTTTCTTCACAATGGTCTTGATTGTCTTATAGCTGCTTCGACCGCGCCGTTTGCTTGAGGGCGGTATGGAGATGACTTGTGCTTGGTAATCTTGTATTCTACCAGGAGCGCGTCCATCTCTTTCTCAAAGTGAGAACCGTTGTCTGAGATGATTTTATGAGGAACGCCGTACCGGCATATGATGTGGGTCTTCACGAATTCGGCCACTTTCTTGGCGTTGAGAACCCGGTAAGCCTGTGCTTCGACCCATTTTGTAAAATAGTCCACGGCTACTAGGACGAAAGATTGTCCGTTTGCTTCCAGTAGGGTGAACTTTGCCGATGATGTCTATGCTCCAACAAGAGAAAGGCCATGCCGTGGTCATGTTCTAAAGCTGTGAGGGAGGAGCGTGTTGTAGGTTGGCATGTAATTGGCATTTGGCGCACCTTTTGACTTTCTCGATGCAGTCTCTTTCCATGGTACTCCAATAATAACCCATGCGGAGTATCTTCTTGGTCAACATAAACCCGTTCATGTGGGGCCCACATTCACCTTCGTGGATCTCATGCATTATTTCTTGAGCTTCGGTCTCATTTGCGCATAGGAGATTGATCCCTTCGTGGTGCCTTTTGTAGACTCGGTATCCGATTAGTACATATCGAGAGGCTAGTCTTTGTAACGCCATCTGGGACTTCTTATTGCTATCCTCGGGATACGTGCCATTCTTGAGGAAATTCATGATATCTGAATACCACGGGGAGTTTGCCTGGACCTCGTTGACCTCGATACTCTTGCAGTATGCCGGACTGTTTCTTCGGGAAATTTTAAAGGGCTTCACCATTTTACCCTTGGGCATTTTGACCAGTGAAGCGATGGTGGCTAGTGCATCAGCAAAACGGTTCTTGTCCCTTGGCAGGTAGTTGAAGGTGATTTCTTAAAACTGTTCAACCAACTCCTCGAGATGTTAACCATACCGTTGCAGAGTCAAGTCTTGAATCTTCCACTTTCTAGATGTCTGATTGATGATGAGTAAGGAATCACTAAATACCTCTAAGCTCGTGACATTTCTCTCGAGGGACGCTTCGAGCCCCGGTATGCATGCTTCGTACTCGGCGATGTTGTTGGTGGGTTCAAATTCGAGGCGGATAGCGATTGGAGTATACATGTCCTTTGGATCGACAAGTAACATCCCTATGCCATATCCATGCTTATTGGCCGCGCCATCGAAAAAAAGTTGCCACTTATCTTCCTCTGTTGTAGCACAAATTAAATGCTCGTCGGGGAACTGTACGTCTTCCCCCTTCACTTCGTCACACGGAAATTCAGCAAGCTGATCACTGAACACTTTCCCCTTGATGGATTTGAGTGTGACGTAAGTGATATCGTAGCCGGCGATCATGAAATACCATTTGGCTATTCTTGTTGACATGAAAGGTTTCTCGAAGATGTAGCGGAGCGGGTCCACTTTTGCTACCAACTTGATTGGGAAGGCCTCCATGTAGTGCTTGGGCTTTTTAGTAACCCAAACCAATGCCGCACAAGACTTTTCTAAGACAGAGTAGTTCTTCTCAGCTCCTTGAAACCGGCGGCTGACAAAGTAGATAGCATTCTCTTTTGTGGAGTCTCGCTGTTCTTGTGCTAACATAGCCCCTAGGGCTTCATCATTGACAGTGATATAGAGCAAGAGAGGCTTCTCCTTGTGCGGTGGAACCAAAACTGGAGGGCATGTCAAGTAATGCTTCACTTGGTCGAAAGATATTTGGCAAACATCGGTCCATTCTAGAGCCACATTCTTCTTGAGTAGCTTGAAGATCGGTTCACACATGGAAGTGAGTTGCTTCACAAACCGACTGATGTATTGAAGTCTGCCCATGAAACCTTTGATTTCTTTCTGCGTCTTTGGAGGAGGCATGTCAATGATTGCCTTGATCTTGGAGGGATCGGCTTCAATTCCCCTCTCAGTGACCATATAACCGAGAACCTTTCCTCTGATGACCCCAAAAGTGCACTTTGCGGGGTTCAGTCTCATGTTGTGTTGTCAGAGTCGTTCAAAGAACTTGAAAAGATCGATCAAATGTTGACCGTTGGTTCCCTTCGAATGGATGATCATGTCGTCTACATAGACCTCGATCTCTTTATGAATCATGTCATGGAATAGATCCGTAACAGCCCTTTGGTACGTAGCCCCAGCGTTCCTTAGCCCGAACGGCAAGACCGTGTAGCAGAAAGTGCCCCATAGTGTTATGAAATCTGTCTTGTGTTAGTCCTCCTCGGACATGAGAATCTGATTGTAACCGGCAAAACCGTCCACAAACGAGCGAACTTCATAGTTGGCAGTTGAATCAACGAGCATTTCGATGTTTGGTAGCGGAAAATCATCTTTCGGGGAAGCTTTGTTCAAATCCCGGAAGTCCACACAAACTCGAACCTTGCCGTTTGCCTTTCTGACTGTCATAATGTTGGCTAACCAAGTCGGATACTCAATGACTTTGATGAAACCCACACTGAGGAGCTTTTCAATCTCTTCTTTGACTTGTAGGGACCATTCTGGCTTGATCTTTCTGAGTTTCTGCTTTACTGGCTTGGCGTCCTCTCTGATCGGAATTCTGTGCTCTGCGACCTTTCTGTCCAAACCCGGCATGTCTTTGTACGACTATGCGAATACATCCACTAATTCTTTGAGCAGTGCAGTCAATCTGTCTCTGTCTTCCCCCTTGAAGAAGCTGCCTATCTTCGTTTCTTTCGGCTCTTCGTCGGTACCCAGATTAACAACATGCAATTCCTCATCAGCCCCTGGACCATTTTCACCACGACAACGAACCTGTTGAACTAGTTCATTTAGGTATGTTATGTTTTCGTGGTCTATTTCATCATAATTTGAATCGTTATTAACTTGTTCATTAAGTTCGTTATTAGTTAATTCATCATTTATGATGTTTGGAATCTCGGGGTACTCAAAAATATCGAATTTTTCATTAGCAAATAAAGGAAACACACGCGCGGCTATGGCCTCCATATCCTCTTGGGTGAGGCTATTAGAAACACTCTCGGACTCGAAAGTAAGTGTGAGCCGCTCTTCCTTTGTTGCTGTGCGGGGTACGCAACCCATTTCTCAGACTAAAAAATCCTCGGATACCATGGGCCCCTTCGTAGAATACCAGTTGTTGATTGGCTCGGAGCTTGGCTGGACCTTGCTGATAGATGGACTCTCTATTTCTGTGTTGTCGAAGATGGCGTTGACTTGACAATCATCCATGATGGCAAATTCTTCGAACATGGAGGCTAGTCCTTCCCCCACGGCAATCTCTACCTCGGACTATATAGTCACTTTCTTGCCCCACCACTCTCGGGGTGACAATGGAATAGGCCCCCTTTCTCGTGTCGGAATTTCGCAATCAGTGAAGATCTCGAGACCGGGCTTTCTGATGCCCTTGTTGTTAACCCATGGCTCGGGAAAGATCATGTACGGAACATCTTCCCCTTGGCGAACAAAATAACCGTTCAGTGTGTTGCGGTAAGGCCTCAAGTCGGGGATTTCATATTTGTCGACTTTCTTTGTGAGCTCGGGTCTTTTGATTCTTGACAGCTTGCTCGTACTTTAAGTCATCTTCGGTAGGCTCGTATCCCAAACCAAACTTGTTTCTGACAAAAGGAACCTCTACGGGGTGTAATATTCCTTGTTGATGCTTCCCTAGGCCTAGACCGGGAAAGTGATTCATGTTCCTCATCATACGGAGGATTTTAGGATTACCGAGGGTCTATTGCCCGTTTCCCCTTCTTTGTCGATGGCGTTGATGCCGGAGAGAGTGGAATCTTCTATCCCGTGTTGAACTTGGTGAATGGGTTGTCCCCCATTTCTGTGGATGGTGACATTCTCGGCCATGACGGTGACTATCTCGTCCCTATTTCTGATCTTGACACATTGATGGAGAGTGGAAGGTACAGCGTTAGAACTGTGGATCCATGGTCGGCCCAAAAGTAAGTTGAACGAAGCCGGGACATCAAGTACTTGGAATGGGACGGACATGATCATGCTTCCAAATTCGATATCGACTTCTAGCATTCCCATGACTGTACGGGCAGTGCTGTCGTACCCTCTAATGACTTGGGTAGAAGGTTGTAAATCGGAGCTTTTGAGCCCCAGTATGCCCATGACTCGGCTAGGCATTAAGTTGAGTGCGGAACCACCGTCTACTAAAACTCTTGAAATGGGTCTCCCCCTTGCCTTTACTTTGAGGTAGATGGCTTCATTGTGATCGGACCCAAATGGCGGGAGGTCCATGTCGGCAAAAGTGATGACATTGCCGAATTGAATGTGACCTATCATTGCTGTGAGGTCTTCGGGAGTTGTGTTGGGAGAGACTGATGTGTCATCCAATTTCTTGATGACGAGGTCTCGGTGCTTCTTTGATGATGCAATAAGGTCCCAGATGGATATGTTGGCTTGTGTCTTCTTGAGTTGTGTTAACAAAGGATCTTCGGGTATGTCGCGTGCTTGCGATCTTGGAGAAGAGGTGTTGGTTGCTGTATTTATGGGAACCGAGGTGCTCACTATTACCCGGCCACTGCGGGTGAGCACATTCACGGACCCTTATAGCTTCTTTTTCCTATTCTCTAAGACTTCCCTCATAATCTCATCATAAGTCACAACATAACAAGAATTATCAAGTTTATTCATGCCATCGGAGCCCTCATTCACAATTAGGATCGAATGAGTGGTTCCTTCAAACTTTCCTACCTCTATTACATTGACACCACCTTCATTAGGGATTATGAATTCTTTCTTGTCTATAAGGTCTTGGATGGTGTTACGGATGGAGAAGCAATCCTCAGTGAGGTGGCCGGTGCATTGATGATAGTCACACCACTTGTGGTGGGCATGGTTGGGACGGAGCGGTTGTGGTTGCTTGTACCCTTGAAGAGGAGTGATTTGTCCCTTGGCCTTTAGAGCTTCATAGGCCTCAGTGATGGTCATGCCATTGAGAGGAGTGCAGACGCGGTCATTTTGAAACCACTTGCCTTGTGGTGGATGGACCTTCTTGTAATTCCCCTTGTCGGTAGTAACGGCATTGACAGAAGCCTCTTTGTTTGAATTAGAGGCGGCCTTGTAACGGTAATTAGGAGTGGCTTTCTTAATCTCCTTGAGCAAGTCATCCATGCGTACCCCCGCCTCATACATTTGGGAGAAGTCGGAGTAGCAAGCCCCACTTAGGTGGGTGCGAAGATCAATCTTGAGACATTTGAGGAAGATGTCCATTTGTTCTTTCGTGTTCGGCCTCTCAACAATTTCAGAGAGCTTGTCATTCCATCTCCTTGTGAAGTCAATGAAGGACTCGTTGTCTCTTTGAGTGGTGTTCTCGAGCTCTTTCCTTGTGGGCCGGTGAGTGGTGTTGCCTTGATATTGATTTTTGAAGGCAAGCATAGCGGCGTCCCAATCAAGACGGACAGTGAGCGGGAGAGTTGCATACCAATCCTTTGCCGCCCCCTCGAGAGTGAGAGGAAAGCATTGAGCCATCACTTTTGGGGAGACCTTCTTTGGAACCATAGCCCAAATGTAAGTCTCGATGTGAGCCATCGGGCATGAGTTGCCCTTGAACTTGCTAATGTCGGGCATTTTGAACTTATCGGGGAGAGAGGCCATTGTGCTCATGAGAATGGATGACTGATAAAGGCTTGTGTTGGAGCCTTTTCCCATGTTGAGGCCGTCAAATTTCTGATTATTATGGGCCATAATGGAATCGACCATTTTGTTGTCGGTGCTTGGTTCCCCCACCTTTTTGGTACGGGCACTAACAATTGTCTTTCAAACAAGCCTTGGGTCCACTCGGATTCCTCATTGTCATTAACCCCCTTGTTTTTGGAGAGCTTGAGAAGCTTGGCTTTCAATTGGTCGACCTCGGCCTCGTGGGCCTCCCTTTGACTGTCGACATGAGCTTGCCACAAGGCTTCTTTGGTTTGAGCCTCGTTGTTGAGAGTGGTGACTTGTTGTTGAAGGGTTTGGACCATGGCAGAGAGTTGCTCGAGAGTCATGGTGTTGTTGGTGCTGGAGTCGCCGGCCATTGATGATGCAGAAGCTATTGGAGTGATCGGTTCACGGACAAGCCTGTTGGATGAATCCCTGTAGACGCGGAGAGTACCAATCAGACCTATTATTGGAGAAGTAGCCCTTGTCAGTCTTGGTTCACACTTTCGGTCCATGAAGAGGTTGAGAACACACAGTTGGGCACACGACTCGAACCACATAAGAAAAAGACTCTTTCTTCTTCTTTTTTTTTTTTTTTATATAAGTCGGAGGGAACGGGTCCCTTTTGGGGTTTCTAAGAAGATAATGGAATCGTCACACTAGTATATAGACCATCTCGCGGTCCCATATACTCATCGGATTCTATCACGTTTGTGAATCCTACATGTATCGGGATTAAACTAAACTAATGTAGTAAAGCATACATGCGGGGACGGATTTTTTTTTTCGTCGAAAATAACAACTTTTGGGGACGGATTTTTATTGCGTCCGTTTCAACAAGTTGGCATGTATGATTTGAAAACATTAGTTTAGGGAAATCTCGGTACATGAAAACCGACTTGGTCACGGAGTGTTAGACCCTAACTAGAATTGTGTGGTTTGTGCTCGGCTAAAGAGAGGCTTAAAGGTCACCCCCGGCATGTAGTCATGAACTACGCCACGGGCTGAGGTTTACCGCTTCGAAAGAGTCAAGGTCGAGTGGAGCTTGAAACTTTCTAGGACGGGCCTCGACGGGTTTGGGGTTGGACTTGTGCGACTCGATAGTGAGCATTTCATAGGAGTAATGTGCATGTAGTGTGAGGTCTATCACGTGACAAAAATTTTTATTTTATTTTATTTTTTTTTGAAAATAAAAGATAAAAAAAAACACATAAGCACGTAAATTACAACTCCCGAATCACCCGTGTGACCGGTAAATAAACATAAAATTAAAACAGTCCAAGGGTCCAATTCTGTTCTGATGCAGGCAACTGTGCCCACACCCCACTCTTCTGTTCAGTCCCTGAAACCTGCTTGATGAATTCGTTTAGTGAATCCCTTGAGTGAGTCCGTTATTGAACCCTTGTAGGCGAATCCGTTAGTGAATCTGTTGAACGAATCCATTAGTGGATCCTTTGAATGAGTCCATTAGTAAATCCTGTTGGCGAATCCGTTAGTGAATCCGCTTGATGAATCCGTTAGTGAATCCTTTGAGTGATTCCGTTAGTGAACCCATGTAGGCGAATCCGTTAGTGAATCTGTTGAACGAATCCGTTAGTGGATCCTTTGAATGAGTCCGTTAGTAAACCTTCTGTTGACGAATCCGTTAGTGAATCTGTTGAATGAATTCGTTAGTGAACTCTTATTGACGAATCCGTTAGTGAATCCGTTGATTGAATCCGTTAGTGGATCCTTTGAATGAGTCCGTTGGTGAACCTTCTGTTGATGAATCCGTTAGTGAATCCATTGAATGAATTCGTCAGTGAACTCTTGTTGACGAATCCGTTAGTGAATCCGTTGAATGAATCCGTTAGTGGATCCTTTGAATGAGTCCGTTGGTAAACCTTCTTGAATGAGCCCGTTAGTGAACTCTTGTTGATGAATCCGTTAGTGAATCCGTTGCTTTGCTTCAAGAAGTGGTGAATTTAGTGGCTCACCGCGGACCGAATTGCTATTGGTGGCTGCATTTGATGTTGACTTTTCCCGGGGTGCGGGCACAGTTGACTACGGGCCGAAAAGAATGTTTTCCCTTTAGCGAGGAAAATGTCGAGATTGACCTTGAATGTAGAGAGAGAGGGAAACACAATCCTACCCTTTTAGTGGAAGTTTCTATCTTACTTTAATTTAGACATGCCTTAAGGGCGGACCAAATTATTGTGTGCCTAAATGTGTCTCAGAAGGCAAAGATTGTTGTGGCTTTGATGAAGAACTCTGGTCTTGTTGACTTTGGGAGTGTCAGGACTTCTATTCCTACCTGATTTACTTTTTTGATAAGGGCCAGGTGAAGCGTTTCTGAGACGGGAAGCGGGCGCTTTGGCTAGTGGATGTGGGACGCGTGCGCCAGTCAGGGGAGTAGCGAGGGGCGCGCGCTTCTGGGAAGGACCTGTCAACCTTTGTTTACTCTTTTAAGACCCACCCCAAGAAGGCTTTCGTGAATGATTTTGGGTTCTGAATACTCTTCACGCTTCGGACCTTAAAGCCGGATTGGGACTTTTTGAAGGTTGATGCAGCCTTTTGGGATTGTGACAGTCATACTTTCAACTTTTCGGCGAATGAAATGGTACTGGCTGTTGATGATTTTGGTGCTCTTCTCGGGATACCGTTGGTGGGTCACATTTCCGTCCTTAAATACCATCGTGGCGTCATTGATTCTTGGTCTGACTTATTGAACCTTCCCATCGGAGATGTGAGGAAGATGTTGCATGGTACCATGGTAGATATAAACGAGCTGCCAATGTTCTTCTGCTTGCATTCGGAGGACCCGACGGTTTATTCCTTCAAGAGGAATGCCATGGCATTTTTCCTCTTCAGCGAGACGCTTTTTGTTACACCCTCCAGGACAGCGGATGCACAGTTGGCTGAGGTAATCTTGCAGGCAAAGGAGAAACAGTTTAGCATAATTCCTCTCATAGTGGGGGAAACTCTGGATGGCCTTGATGAGCTGCATCGGACAGGTGAGATGCGTCGGGGAAGCCCCTTGCTATTGACTATATGGCTTCGACAACATTTCAGGATTTATTCTTCGGATGGCGATCTGTCTCCTTTTGCTGTTCATAGGAGAAAATTGCTGATCCGAGACTTAACCTAGGATAGTTGGAAAAAATTCTTTGCTTCTCGGGCGTCGGGCGACATTGAGTGGTGCCCCTCTTGGGGTCTTTGTCCTTTTGTGGAGCGGACCTCGGGTTTTGAGCATGTGGTCTTACCCGGCTTGAGAGACTCTTCATTTTACCATCCAGAGCGGGTTTTGAGGAAGTTCGGCCGCCAACAGATTATTCCTTTCCCTAGGAGTGGGGTGTTTTGTCCAGTCTCGTTCATGGGTCCGGACTTTTCAGCGGACCTTCAGTCAGCTTGGGGAGATGACCGCCATCAGTGGGCTTCTGCCCCTATTTACCGGGGTAGTATCTTTCTTCCCGAGTTATTTGTGTTGGGTTTCGATCAAACATGCGCAGCGGAATAAGGCATTTAAAATTTTAATGAAACCCAAAGCCATGGATCCGTTCATGTGGTTAAGTCAAATACAACAAGATGAATAGAGGAATAACTAACCCTTGATGGCTATTAAATCTTCCTTGGTCTTTGGTGGAGAAACTTGAAGCTTGATCACGAAGAAAGTAAGAACACGAACTTTGAAGATGATGAGCTTCACCCTCTAGCGGTATCCACACCTTGAACAAATATCAAAGGAACTTCTTTGATCTTGGTTGCTAGACCAAAATTGTGAAACACGTTTTCACAATTATATTGACTATATGGAACTATGAATTTCTTGATCTAATCAAGAATATTATTCTCTCAATGAATTAGGAATTTCTTGCTTAATGGCTGGTGAAAAGATGCTTTTATAGGACCTAGTCATTAACTCTTAATGACCTAGGATTCCTAAATCCCGTCACCTTAATTAAGGCAAGTCCTTATTCTGCCAGGAATTCTGGCACGGTCGTGCCCCTTTATTTGGCACGGTCGTGCCAAATGGGTCGAACCTGCCAGACCTTCCCCGAATATTGGCACGGTCGTGTCCCTATGTTTGACACGGTCGTGCCAAACGGACCTAGCCTTTTGCCTTGGTTTGGATTTATGGCACGGTCGTGCCGTTTAAAGGCGCACGGTCGTGCCAAAACCAAAACCTGACATTTTTCCATAATTCCCATTTAGTCCTTTATGATTCGTTCTATTTGTGTGTGACCCTCTAGGATTACACTAAGTTGGCAATAGCTCAAACATGAACTCATAAGATATGATTAGGTTCTAGCAAACCGTCATACCTACCCAAATAGTGTAACTAGATACAAGTTCGTATTCCTTTAGAATATGTCACAATCCCTTTATCCACGATGTCATTGAACACAAGTCATGGTCAAACAGTCAACTTGTTTTGTTCAATACTTTCTCGATTCCGAATATGTTGATAATTCAAATGCTATTGATCCAATCAATTCATTTGAGTCCGGCCGAACATTTCATCAACATCATTCCTTCGAGGGGCCCAAGCTTGACATCTCTCCGTGGAGGGACAAATCCATTTAGCTTATTATTCTTCCCAACGGGAATCCGATTATGCCAATCATACCCTTTATAACTACCGTGTTAAGGTAGCGTTTGAATATGTCAAACACAATGTTCATCAAGTGGAAGACTATAATAACTTCATGTCTAAGGATTCAAATGACATAACTAATATGAGATATATGTATGACATAGACCATGACATAAATCTCATACAGCGGGTCATGTCCAGTACCTTGTTCCAAACAAGTACCCATAAATCTAACATGATCATCCCATGATCATTTAGCCTTTATACTAGTGCTTAGCAAGTACTAGGGACGGAGATTATTATAAGTAAACATGAACAACAATAATAATCAAAACATCTCTTTATTGATATGAAATAAATGATAACAATTACAACGTTTATTAAACGTGCCTAGGGCACCACTACCAACAATCTCCCACTTGCCCTAGGCCCAATCTCCCATGTATCTAATACCCATGGACCTAACATGACCATCATGTTTAGCTTGTGGAAGTCCCTTTGTTAGCGGGTCCGCAACATTGTCATCAGTAGGTACTCTGCATATATTTACGTCTCCCCTATCAATGATCTCTCGAATGATATGAAAACGCCTAAGTATGTGTTTGGATTTCTGATGTGCTCTTGGTTCCTTTGCTTGAGCAATAGCACCATTATTATCACAATAAAGGTCTATTGGATTAGCAATGCTAGGAACCTTCAAGTTCAGTTATGAACTTCTTAATCCAAACAGCTTCCTTTGCAGCATCCGATGCAGCAATATACTCAGCTTCTGTTGTAGAATCAGCGGTTGTACTTTGCTTGGAACTCTTCCAGCTTACAGCTCCACCATTTAACATAAACACAAAACCCGATTGCGATCGGCTATCATCTTTGTCGGTTTGGAAGCTTTCATCCGTGTAAGCATTTACAACGAGATCATCTTCCATTCCTCCATAGACCAAAAAGGAGTCTTTAGTTCTTCTCAAGTACTTAAGAATCGCTTTTACAGCTATCCAGTGATTTTCGCCAGGGTCGGATTGGTATCTACTTGTCATGCTCAAAGCATAAGATACATCTGGCCTAGTACAAATCATGGCATACATGATGGACCCAATTGCCGAAGCATATGGAACATCATTCATTTTCTCACGCTCATCGTTTGTCTTAGGACATTGAGTCTTGCTTAGAGAAACTCCATGTAACACGGGCAAGGTCCCTCTCTTAGAATTTTCCATACGGAATCTTCTAATGACCTTGTCAATGTATGTACCTTGGCTTAAACCAAGCAGTCTCCTTGATCTATCTCTATGGATCTTAATGCCAAGAATATATGCGGCTTCACCCATATCTTTCATTGCAAAACACTTTCCTAACCAAGTCTTCACAGACTGAAGTGTAGGAATGTCATTTCCAATGAGCAATATGTCATCCACGTATAAAACAAGGAATAGCACTATGCTCCCACTAATCTTCTTGTATACACAAGGCTCATCTTCGTTCTTGATGAAACCAAACTCTTTGACCGATTCATCAAAACGGAGATTCCAACTCCTAGAAGCTTGCTTCAATCCATAGATGGATCTCTGCAATTTGCATACTTTAGAATCTTGTTCAAAACCTTCTGGTTGTGTCATATACACATCCTCTTGAAGTTTTCCATTTAGGAAAGCGGTTTTGACGTCCATCTGCCATATTTCATAGTCATGATATGCGGCAATGGCAAGCAAAATTCTTATAGACTTGATCATTGCTACGGGTGAAAAGGTCTCATCATAGTCAATACCATGAACTTGCCTATAACCTTTCGCTACAAGCCTAGCTTTGTAAGTATGCACCTTCCCATCCATGTCAGTCTTCTTCTTGAAGACCCATTTGCATCCTATGGTTTTTACACCTTCGGGCGCATCAATCAAATTCCAAACTTGATTGTCTTGCATGGATTGCAATTCGGATTCCATGGCTCCAAGCCACTTGTCCGAATCAAGAGAAGACATCGCCTCTTGGTAGGTTGACGGTTCATCATTCTCAATGATTTCTACCTCATTATTATCCGTTACGAGAAATCCATATCTCTCGGGCTCGGATCGTAACCTACTAGATTTGCGAGTTGCTTGTGTGCTTTGAACAGGTTCCACAACTCCTTGTGGTTCTTGTTCTTGTTCCACTATTGGTTCAATGTTATTTTCTGGGTCTCGAATTTCTTCAAGATTTATTTTACTCCCACTGATTTCTTTGGAGAGAAACTCTTTCTCTAGAAAGACACCAGTTCGGGCAACAAATACTTTGTTGTCCTCTCGGTTGTAAAAGTAATATCCTTTAGTTTCCTTAGGATATCCCACGAAAATACATTTATCAGATTTGTGTGCAAGTTTGTCTGAGATAAGTCTTTTGACAAAAACTTCACAACCCCAAATCTTCATGAAAGATAGACAAGGCTTCTTTCTGCTCCACATCTCATATGGAGTCTTTTGAACCGATTTAGTTGGAACACGATTTAGTGTGAAAGCAGCGGTTTTTAGAGCGTAACCCCAAAAGGATATTGGAAGATCAACTTGACTCATCATTGATCGAACCATGTCTAACAGAGTCCGATTCCTCCTCTCGGACACACCATTCCATTGTGGTGTTCCCGGTGGAGTCAATTGTGAAACTATTCCACAATTCTTTAGATGATCATCAAATTCTTGACTTAAGTATTCTCCACCTCGATCTGATCGAAGTGCTTTTATACTTTTGCCAAGTTGTTTTTCTACTTCATTTTGAAATATTCTAAATATCTCAAATGCTTCACTTTTATGTTTCATTAGGTAAACATACCCAAATCTACTATAATCATCAGTGAAGGTTATGAAGTATTGAAATCCTCCCCTAGCATTGCTACTTAATGGTCCGCATACATCGGAATGTATCAACCCCAATAAGTCGCTTGCCCTTTCACCCAACTTGGTAAAAGGTGTCTTAGTCATTTTTCCAAGAAGACACGACTCACAAGTATCATATGACTCTAAGTCACATGAACCCAAAAGTCCGTCCCCATGGAGTTTTGAGATACGCTTCTCATTAATATGACCAAGACGACAATGCCACAAATAAGTATGATTTACATCATTAGGTTTAGATTTCTTATTTACATGATAGACATTATTTTCATTCTTGACATCTAAGATATAAAGGCCATTAAATGAATTAGCAATACCATAAAGCACATCATTTAAATAAATAGAAAATTTCTTATTCTCAATAAGAAACTTAAAACCTTCATTATCCAAACAAGAAATTGAAATAATATTTCTGCTTAAATCCGGAACATAATAACAATTGTTCAAAACAAGAATTAATCCGGAAGGTAAAGTGACTTCATAAGTCCCTACGGCTAATGCAGCAACTCTTGCTCCATTTCCCACGCGTAGATCTACTTCACCTTCTTTAAGCAGTCTCCTATTCTTTAGTCCCTGCACATTTAGACAAATGTGAGAACCACATCCGGTATCCAATACCCAAGAATCAGTGGTAGAAAGGAGAATATCTATCATATAGATACCTGAAGTCGACGCAGCCTTGCTGCCCTTCTTCTTCTTTTGCTCTTCCAAGAAAGCCTTGCAATTACGTTTCCAATGACCAATTTCTTGACAATGGAAACAAATTGCATCCTTTTGTGTATCGGGTTTTGCCTCAGAAGCCTTGGCAACCTTTGCCTTGCTTATCTTGGGTTTGACAACTTTTGCCTTACCCTTGCCTTTGGCACCAGGCTTCTTCCCATCATGAACCAAGAGCACGGGAGAACCTTTCTCCACAATTTTCATCTCTGCAGTTTTGAGCATCCCATGCAACTCAGAGAGATTCTTATCCATTCCATGCATGTTATAATTCATCACAAACTGATTATAACTTTTAGGCAATGAATTAAGAATGAGATCCGTGGCTAGCTCCAATGGGATTGGATAGCCAAGTTTCTCAAGGTGCTCTACATAACCTTTCATTTTAAGAAAGTGAGGACTCACTTGTTGCCCTTCATTCATTTTACAAGTAGTGAATGCAACAATGGTCTTGTACCTTTCTTGCCTAGCTTGCTCTTGAAACATGGTTCTCAACTCCACGCCTATCTCATAGGCTTCCAAATGTTCCAAACTTTGTTGGAGTTTTGAACACATAGCAGCAAGCATGAGACAACTTACATCTCTAGAATCATTACGATGTTTCTTGTAATTGTCCCTTTCTACCCTAGGGGCAGTAGGCGGTGGTTCAGCAGGGAGAGGCCCATCGAGAATGTACAACTTATCTTCTTGCCTAAGAACGATTCTTATGCTACGGATCCAATCCATAAAGTTTGTACCATTCTCTTCGAGCTTATCCTTCTCAAGGATCGATCGCAATGACATTGATTGAGTGTTATTAGTCATTATCTACAAATATGCAAAATTTCCAAAATTTAATAAGTACCGATTTTCATTAAAGAGATAAATAATGTATTTTAAACAAAATACTCCCACTAAATTATATAACCTTCTTATACATCCAATGTATAATATAATTTAATTGGGTTGAGATCCCTCTTTAATCTAATTTTGAGTACGCTTTGGCGCACCGCTCAAAATTAAATCAATTAGGTAGACAACTCTTGTCAATCATATCTCATATGACTCTCCGTTCTTTTCATGAGATTCTTTAAGAAATCCAATTTCAAAAAGCATGTTAAATCTCATCTTTGCCTTAAGCCCAAAACTGTTTTGACGCTTAATTAAGTCCAACCATTTTAAACGCATAGGAAACTCTTATTCACTCATCTTGCTCAAACATGAATAAAATCAATGCACCTCGCTTTGGCGAGCCCACATAAAATTACTCATGTATAAACAAGTGTTTTAATCATGGCATGGCAAAAGGACTTAAAACTTTCTTTGAAGGTTCATCACATATAGCATATAACACATTTATGAGCACATAATATAAACATGTTACACATCAAGTTTAGCCACTAAATTAATCTCCATTAATTTAAGCATAATATTTATGTGTCATTAGTTTCTCTATAATTATGAGGATGAGACTATTTGAACTTTGGTTATCATCTCCAAATCAAGACAACAAGAAGTGCGACCGAAACTAAGCCATATGGCATCCACAATTCCGCACTAATTCAAGAAACCAAGAAAGTAGTCCATGTGGCCGAAACTAAGCAATAGATGGTCTCGATGAACGTAGGCCAATTGCATTCACAATTCCACATGGATCTCCAATCTTTGAATCAAGTACTTTGTTTCTTAATTTTAGCAATTATGAACTCTTCATAATTCTAACTTCGTTTTATCTTTGAAACTTCGATTGCGATCAAGTTTGGGAAACACAATCTCGATGAACGTAGATTAGCCATCCAAACCTTGAACCAATCTTAGACTCACAAGACTAAAACAAATAGGAAATTTAAACCCAAGATCAACACCCAAGACCCAAGCCCTTCCCCGCGCCAAACCCTAGGTCCGGCCGGGTCAAGGTATGGGTCCGGTCGGACCCTTCCGAAAATCAAAATTTTAAAGTTCCAAAATTTGTCTCAAAATTATTTTTCCCGATTCAATAAGGATTTGGTGTTCTTGGTGATCCAATCACCATGATCAACAAAACCTTGAATAAACAATTTATTCTTGAATCCCTAGAATATCAAAACTTTGATCCAATCAAAAATTGATAATCCAAACAATTTTAAATCCACCATAATTTTTATTGCGATTGAATAGTGCGATTAAAGTTTCTAAAACAATAAACCACATAAAATCATATAACACATAAACATCACGTAATCCAATATTCATATCATGCTAGGCACATAAACAATTTATATACACACAACATGATCTTAGTATTGAAATAATCAACATGAACGGGGCTCTGATACCACTGTTGGGTTTCGATCAAACATGCGCAGCGGAATAAGGCATTTAAAATTTTAATGAAACCCAAAGCCATGGATCCATTCATGTGGTTAAGTCAAATACAACAAGATGAATAGAGGAATAACTAACCCTTGATGGCTATTAAATCTTCCTTGGTCTTTGGTGGAGAAACTTGAAGCTTGATCACGAAGAAAGTAAGAACACGAACTTTGAAGATGATGAGCTTCACCCTCTAGCGGTATCCACACCTTGAACAAATATCAAAGGAACTTCTTTGATCTTGGTTGCTAGACCAAAATTGTGAAACACGTTTTCACAATTATATCGACTATATGGAACTATGAATTTCTTGATCTAATCAAGAATATTATTCTCTCAATGAATTAGGAATTTCTTGCTTAATGGCTGGTGAAAAGATGCTTTTATAGGACCTAGTCATTAACTCTTAATGACCTAGGATTCCTAAATCCCGTCACCTTAATTAAGGCAAGTCCTTATTCTGCCAAGAATTCTGGCACGGTCGTGCCCCTTTATTTGGCACGGTGGTGCCAAATGGGTCGAACCTGCCAGACCTTCCCCGAATATTGGCACGGTCGTGTCCCTATGTTTGACACGGTCGTGCCAAATGGACCTAGCCTTTTGCCTTGGTTTGGATTTATGGCACGGTCGTGCCGTTTAAAGGTGCACGGTCGTGCCAAAACCAAAACCTGACATTTTTCCATAATTCCCATTTAATCCTTTATGATTCGTTCTATTTGTGTGTGACCCTCTAGGATTACACTAAGTTGGCAATGGGCTAAAACATGAACTCATAAGATATGATTAGGTTCTAGCAAACCGTCATACCTACCCAAATAGTGTAACTAGATACAAGTTCGCATTCCTTTAGAATATGTCACAATCCCTTTATCCACGATGTCATTGAACACAAGTCATGGTCAAACAGTCAACTTGTTTTGTTCAATACTTTCTCGATTCCGAATATGTTGATAATTCAAATGCTATTGATCCAATCAATTCATTTGAGTCCGGCCGAACATTTCATCAACATCATTCCTTCGAGGGGCCCAAGCTTGACATCTCTCCGTGGAGGGACAAATCCATTTAGCTTATTATTCTTCCCAACGGGAATCCGATTATGCCAATCATACCCTTTATAACTACCGTGTTAAGGTAGCGTTTGAATATGTCAAACACAATGTTCATCAAGTGGAAGACTATAATAACTTCATGTCTAAGGATTCAAATGACATAACTAATATGAGATATATGTATGACATAGACCATGACATAAATCTCATACAGCGGGTCATGTCCAGTACCTTGTTCCAAACAAGTACCCATAAATCTAACATGATCATCCCATGATCATTTAGCCTTTATACTAGTGCTTAGCAAGTACTAGGGACGGAGATTATTATAAGTAAACATGAACAACAATAATAATCAAAACATCTCTTTATTGATATGAAATAAATGATAACAATTACAACGTTTATTAAACGTGCCTAGGGCACCACTACCAACAATTTGGACTATCTGTTTGGCACTCTTTACCACGGAATTACTTGGGTTGACGTGCTTCGCGCTGAGTTGTTAGGAAAAGACTTTAAGCCTAGCAGTGCTTTGCGGTATAAGGAAGCCGCTGCTGATTCGCATAATATTTTGGCTGACCCTTTCAGTACCCCTTTGGATAGCTTCTATGCTTGGAGGCGCGTTGCCACGCAGAAGGTTTCGGTCCACCTCAGTGTTCCTAGGCCTCCCAAGAAGAATAGGATTGAGAGCCGTTCGGGTGGCCCTTCAATGGCTAAGAGAAAACTAGATTTTCCCTAGTACCCCAAGATTGCAATTAATAGACCACTTGTTTAGGATTTAATGTTTTATTGTCTTTTATTGCTCAACAAGATCCATTGTAGTGGTTAAAATAATTCAAGAGATGAATAAAAATTGCATTTTGTTATGACTTGATTGGGTAATAATTTATGTTTTAGACTGCACCCGAAGGTTGCCTACGTTCCTCTTGTAGAGAGGCTCAGGTCTCCGTAGTTCAAACAAATGATGACCTTTTTTTTTTTGTGCACCCTGTTTTTTGCCTAGACCGCCCTTTCGGGTTTTCAATCTAGCGGGCTTCTTTTTTGCACGTGCTCTAATTTTTGCCTAGGCCGCCCTTGGGGGTTTTCAACCTAGCGAGCGTTTTTTTTTTTAATGGTCTTTATTTGTTAAGCGTAGAACTTCTTGAACTTGTCGAGGTTGACCTCTTTTGGCAATTGATCGCCATCCAAGTCTACGAGTCGGACTGCACCGCCTCTTAGTATCCTTTTGACCACATAAAGACCGATCCATCGAGGTCCTCATTTCCCAAGGGGATTCATGGCATTGGGAGGATGTTGTCTTAGGACCAAATCTCCCACTTTTATATTTCGGGGCTTCAACTTCTTGTTGAAAGCTCTTGCCATTCTTTGTTGATAAGCCCTTGTGCCTTCAAACGCTCTTAGCCTCTTTTCATCGAGTAGGGCTATTGCTCATATCGGGTTTGCATCCAATCAACCTCATTGACTTGGTTCTCGAGTAAGACCCGTAGAGAAGGAACCTCGAGTTTGACTTCTGTTGGGTTTCCAAGTAACATGCGCAGCGGAAAATAGCATTTAAAATTTTATGAAACCCAAAGCCCATAGATCCGTTCATATGATTAAATAAAATACTTGCAATATGAATACTAGAAAAACTAACCCTTGATGACTTTGAGTTTGGTCTTTGATCTAGGTGGAGAAATTTAAGCTTTAATCACGAACAAGTAAGAACATGAACTTTGAAGATGATGAGCTTCACCCTCTAGCGGTATCCACACCTTGAACGAATATCAAGAACACTTGATCTTGGTTGCTAGACCAAAATTGTGAAACATGTTTTCACAATTAATATGAACTATATGGAATATTATTTTGTGTATTATTTTGTTTTTCAATCTAGGATGTCTTAGAAAAAAATAAAACTCTCTCAAACTCTTTGGAGACTTGCACAAAAGCTAGGGTTAAGTTCTGGCCGAATTTGACTGTTTATATACAAGTTAGACCTATTCCAAATAGGAAACTTGTGTCAAAACCCGTCCAAAATCCTTTTCCTAATTAAATCAGGAAATCTGTCCCGACTCACTGTGCGGCCGCCCAAAATCAGGTGTGCGGTCGCCCAAACATGTGCGGCCGCCCTGCCTGGTTTGTGCGGTCGTACACCAGGATCAGAGAGCCTTAATTTTCCAATATAGTCCTTTAAGGATTCGTTCTATTGTGTGTGACCCTCTAGGATTATACTAAGTTGGCAATGGGTTCAAACATGAATCCATAAGATATGATTAGGTTCTAGCAAACCGTCATACCTACCCAAATAGTATAACTAGATACAAGTTCGCATTCCTTTAAAATATGTCACAATCCCTTTGTCCACGATCTCATTGAACACAAGTCATGGTCAAACGGTCAACTTGTTTTTGTTCAATACTTTCTCGATTCCGAATATATTGATAATCCAAATGACATTGATCTAATCAATTCATATGAGTCCGGCCAAACATTTTCATCAACATCATTCCTACGAGAGGCCTAAGCTTGAGATCTCTCTGAAGAGGAACAAATCCATTTAGCTTATTATTCTTCCCTACGTGAATCCGATTATGCCAATCATACCCTTTGTAACTACCCGGTTAAAGGTAGCATTTGAATATGTCAAACATAATGTTCATCAAGTGGAAGACTATAATAACTTCATGTCTAAAGATTCGAATGACATAACTAATATGAGATATATGTACGACATGGACCATGACATAAATCTCATATGGCGGGTCATGTCCAGTACCTTGTTCCAAACAAGTACCCATAAATCTAACATGATAATCCCATGATCATTTAGCCTTTATACTAGTGCTTAACAAGTACTAGGGACAGTGATTATTATAAGTAAACATGAACAACAATAATAATTAAAACATCTCTTTATTGATATGAAATAAATGATAACAATTACAACGTTTATTAAACGTGCCTAGGGCACCACTACCAACAGCTTCAGCACCATAAACCAATGAGTAAGGGGTTTCTCCCGTTGCTGATCATATTGATGTGCGGTAGCCCCACAATGCTAGTGGTAATTTCTCAGGCCAATCCTTTCCCGTTGAAGCCATTTTTCGTATGATGACTTCGATTGTCTTATTTGCTGCCTCGACCGCTCCGTTGGCTTGGCGGCGGTACGGGGATGACTTGTGCTTGGTAATTTTGTAGTTAACCAAATGTGCATCCATTTCTTTCTCGAAGTAAGAGCCATTGTCGGAGATGATTTTATGAGGAATACCGTATCAGGACATGATGTTGTTCTTCACGGTGTCATTTGTAGACTCGATTTCCAATCAACACATATCTGGCGGCTAGCTTCTGTAGTGCCACTCGAGATTTCCCATTTCTATTGTCGGGGAAGGTGCCGTTATTGAGGAAGTTCATGATCTCTATATACCACGGGGGTTATCTTGGACTTCATTGATCTCAATGTTCATGCAGTATGCCGTACTGGTCCTCCTTGAAATTTTGAAGGGTTTCACCATTTTTCCTTTGGCCATCTCAACCAGTGAGGATATAGTAGCCAAAGCATCGGCAAAGCGATTCTTGTCCCTTCGCAAATAAGTGAACGTGATGTCTTGGAACTGTTCGACCAATTCCTCGAGGTGTTGACCATACTGTTGAAGGGTCGGGTCTTGGATTCGCCATTTACCCGATGTTTGATTGATAAGGAGTAGGGAGTCACCGAATACTTCTAGCTCTGTGACATTTCTTTCTAGGGCCGCTTCTAGCCCTGCTATGCATGCCTAATACTCGGCAATGTTGTTGGTAGCTTCGAATTTAAGACGGGTGGAAATTGGAGTGTAGATGTCCTTTGGATCGACAAGAAACATTCCTATCCCAAAACCATGTTTATTGGCGGTGCCATCGAAAAAAAGTTGCCATTTATTTCCTTCGGTTGTAGTGCAAACCAAGTGCTCGTCGGGAAACTGTAAGTCCTCCCCCTTCACTTCGTCACACGAAAATTCAGCAAGCTGATCACTGAACACGTTCCCCCTGATGGATTTGAGTGTGACGTAAGTGATATCATGGCCGTCGAGCATGAAGTACCCCTTGGCTATCCTTGTCGACATGAAAGGCTTCTCGAAGATGTAGCGGAGCGGGTCCACTTTTGCTACTAGCTTGATCGGAAAGGCTTCCATGTAATGTTTGAGCTTTTCAGTAACCCAAACCAGTGCTGCACATGACTTCTCTAAGACAGAGTAGTTCTTTTCACCTCCTTGAAATCGCCGACTGACAAAATAAATGGCATTCTCCTTTGTGGAGTCTCGTTGCTCTTGTGCTAGCATAGCCCCAAGGGCTTCATCGGTCACCGTGAGGTAAAGCAAGAGAGGCTTCTCCTTGTGAGGTAGAACCAAAACTGGAGGACATGTAAAATAGTGCTTGACTTGGTCGAAAGCTTCTTGGCAAGCGTCGGTCCATTCTAGAGCAACATTCTTCTTGAGTAGCTTGAAGATTGGCTCACACATAGAAGTAAGCTGGTGCACAAACCGACTGATGTGCTGAAGTCTGCCCATGAAACCTTTGATTTCTTTCTGTGTCTTGGGAGGAGGCATGTCAATGATCGCCTTGATTTTTGAGGGATCTGCTTCAATACCCCTTTCTATGACCATGTAGCCAAGAACTTTTCCCCGGATAACCCCAAAAGTTCACTTTGCGGGGTTGAGCCTCATCTTGTGTTGACGCAGTCTTTCAAAGAACTTGCGGAGGTCAATCAAGTGTTGACCGTCGGTCCCTTTGGAATGAATGATCATGTCATCCACATAGACCTCAATTTCCTTGTGAATCATGTCAAGGAACAAGTCTGTCACAGCCCTTTGATAAGTAGCCCCAGCGTTCCTTAACCCAAATGGCATGACTGTGTAGCAAAAAGTGCCCCATGGTGTTGTGAAAGCAGTTTTGTGTTGATCCTCTTCGGCCATCAGAATCTGATTGTACCCAGCAAAACCATCCACAAATGAGCGGACCTCATAGGCAGCAGTGGAGTCGATTAGTATGTCGATGTTGGGTAGTGGAAAGTCATCCTTTGGAGAAGCTTTGTTCAAATCCCGGAAGTCCACACAAACACGAACTTTGCCATTAGACTTTCGGACTGTGACCATATTAGCTAGCCATGTCGGATATTCAATAACCTTGATGAAGCCCACACTGAGAAGCTTTTCTATCTCTTGTTTGACTTGTAGAGACCATTCTGCCTTAATCTTTCTGAGCTTCTGTTTGACTGGCTTGGCGTCATATCTGTTCGGAATTTTGTGTTGAGCGACCTTTCTGTCCAAACCCGGCATGTCTTTGTATGACCATGCGAATACATCTACGAACTCTCTGAGCAATGCAGTCAATCTGTCTTTCTCTTCCCCCTTGAAGAAGCTTCCAATCTTGGTTTCTTTCAGCTCTTCGTCGGTACCCAGATTAATAACATGCAATTCTTCGTCAGCCCCTGGACCATTTTCACCACGACTACGGACCTGTTGAGCAAGTTCATTTAAGTATGTTGTGTTTTCGTGGTCAATTTCATCATTATTTGAATCGTTATTAACTAGTTCATTAGATTCGTTATTAGTTAATTCATCATTCATGATGTTTGCAATCTCGGGGTACTTGGAAAGATCAAATTTTTCATTAACAAAGAAAGGGAACACACGCTTGGCTACGGCCTCCATATCCTCTTGGGTGAGGGTATCGGAAACACTCTCGGACTCGAAAGTGAAAGTAAACAAGTCTTCCTCTGTAACTTTGCGCGGAATGCAACCCATCTTCTTGACCAAGAATTCTTCGGATACCACGAGTCCCTTCGTAGAATACCAGTTGTTGATTGGCTCGGAGCTTGGCTGGATCTCTCTGATAGTCTCCCTTCTCGTGTCGATGTTGTAGATGGCATTGACTTGGCACTCATCCATGAGGGAAAGTTCCTCGAATATGGAGGCTAAATCTGTCAATTCTTCCCCCACGGTGATCTCTGTCTCGGCCTCTATGGTCACTTTCTTCCCCCACCATTCACGAGGTGACATGGGAGTTGATTCCTTTTCGGATTTCTAGATCTCACAGTCGGCGAAGATCTCAAGGCCGGGCTTTCTGATGCCCTTGCTATTAACCCATGGCTCAGGAAAGATCATGTACGGAACAGCTTCCCCTTGGCGAACAAAGTAGCCATTCAATGTCTTGCGGTAAGGCCTCAGATTGGGTATCTCATAATGACGACCTTCTCTCCGGGCTCGGGCCTTTTCATTCTTGATGGCTTGCTCGTACTTAAAGTTGTCTTTGGAAGGCTCATATCTCAAACCGAACTTGTTCTTAACAAAAGGAACCTCAATCGGTTGCATTCTCCCTTGTTGATATTTCCCTAGGCCTAAACCAAGGAAGTAGTTCATGTTCCTCATCATTCGGAGGACTTTGCGATTGCCAAGGGTCCATGACCCGCTTCCCCCTTCTTTGTTGATGGCGTTGATTGAGACGCCGGAGAGGGTAGAGTCTGCTAAACCATGCTAAATTTGGTGGATGGGTTCCCCCTTTCTATGGATAGTGACGTTTTCTGCCATAACGGTCACTATTTCATCCCCATTTCTGAACTTCACACACTAATGGAGAGTCGAAGGGACAGCATTAGAACTGTGTATCCACGGTCGGCCCAAAAGCAAGTTGAATGAGGAGGGCACATCGTGCACTTGAAATGGGACGGACATGACCATGCTCCCAAACTCAATGTCTATTTCCACCATACCCATGACTGTACGGGCAGTTCTGTCGTAACCCCGGATTACTTGAGTAGAAGGCTTCAAATCTGAATTCTTAAGCCCCAGTATGCCCATGATTCGGCCGGGCATTAGGTTGAGTGCGGAACCACCGTCAACAAAAACTCTTGAGATAGGTCTCGCCCTTGCTCTTACCTTAAGGTAGATAGCCTCATTGTGATCGGACCCAAATGGTGGAAGGTCTATGTCGGCAAAGGTAATGACGTTGCCCAAATGAATGTGGCCTATCATTGCAGTGAGGTCCTCGGGAGTAGTATCGGGAGAGATTGATGTGTCGTCGAGGTTACTAATGACAAGATCTCGGTGCTTCTTTGAGGATGCAATGAGGTCCCAAATGGAGATGTTGGCTTGCGTTTTCTTGAGTTGAACTAGTAGAGGGTGTTCGGGAGTGTCGCGAGCTTGCGACCTTTGAGAAGAGGTGCTTGGTGCATAAGTGGAGGGGTTGCTTACTATGACTCGTCCGGATCGAGTTAGCATGTTGACGTTCCCATCTTTCTTCTTTTTCTTATTCTCTAGTACTTCCCTCATTACCTCATCATAAGTCACAACATAACAAGAATTATCAATCTTATTCATGGCATTGGAGCCCTCATTCACAATTGGGATTGAATGAGTGGTCTCCTCAAATTCACCACCCTCGTTAGGAACTATGAATTCCTTCTTGTCTATGAGATCTTGGATGACATTGCGGAGAACGAAGCATTCCTCAGTGGTGTGGCCACTATATTGGTGGTAGCCACAATACTTGTGATGAGCATGATTGGCATTGACCGTCTTGGGTTGGTACCCTTGTATGGGTGTGACTTTCCCCTTTGCTTTGAGAACTTCGAAGGCTTCGGTTTGAGTCATGCCTTGGAGAGGCGTGTAGACACGGTCATTTCGAGACTTCTTGCCTTGGGGTGGAGGAACCTTTTTGTAATTTCCCTTGTCGGTAGTGACAGCATTAACTGAAGCCTCTTTTGAGGAGCTAGAAGTGGCCTTGTAACGGAGGGTAGGATCACTTTTCTTGATTTCCCTAAGCAACTCATCCATTCGGATCCCCGTCTCATACATTTGAGAGAAATCGGCATAGCAAGCCCACTTAGGTGGGTGCGGAGATCAATCTTTAGACACTTAAGAAAGATGTCCATTTGCTCCTTGGTGTTAGGCCTCTCGACAATCTCAGCAAGCTTGTCATTCCACCTCCTCGTGAAGTCAATGAAGGACTCGTTGTCCCTTTGAGTGGTGTTTTCAAGATCTTTCTTGGTTGGCCGGTGGGTGGTGTTGCCTTGGTATTGACTCTTGAAGGCAAGCATGGCGGCGTCCCAATCAAGACGGACTGTGAGCGGGAGAGTATCATACCAATCCTTTGCCGCTCCCTCGAGAGTAAGAGGGAAACATTGTGCCATAACCTTGGGTGAGGCCTTCTTCGGTACCATAGCCCAAATGTAAGTCTCGATGTGTGCCATGGGACAAGAGTTGCCCTTGAACTTGCGGATGTCTGGCATCTTGAACTTGTCGGGGAGGGAAGCCATTGTGTTCATGAGAATGGATGACTGATAGAGGCTTGTATCGGAGCCTTTCCCCAAGTTGAGACTGTTGAAGCGTTGATCTATGTAGGCCATGATTGAATCAACCATCTTGGGCTCATTGTTCTCGGTGCTTGGTTCCCCCATTTTCTTGGTGCGGGCACTGACATAGGGGCTCTCAAACAAACCCTCGGTCCATTCGGACTCGTCATTGTCTTTCTTGTTTTTACCCTTGGCGAGCTTGGTGAGCTTTTCTTTCATTAGCTCCATTTCGGCCTCGTGGGCCTCCCTTTGATTGTCAAGGTGGGATTGCCAAATGTCATCTTTGTTTTGAGCCCCCTTATTAAGAGTTGAGACTTGTTCTTGGAGAAGTTGCACCATGATTGAGAGTTGCTCGAGAGTCATGATGTTGTCGGTGTTGGAGCCGCCGGCCATTGATGCTGTCGAAGCTGTTGGAGTGATCTCTTCACGAACTAACCGATTCGCTGAATCCCGGTAGACACGGTAAGTTCCAATTGAACCTATATTGCAGAAGAGGCCCTTGTCAGTCTTGAGTACACTTTCGGTACATGAAGAGGCTTAGAACACACAGTGGGCACACGACTAAAACCACATAAAGAAAAGACTCATTTTTTTTTATAAGTCGGAGGGATGGAATCCCTTTTGGGTTTCTAAGAAAATAATAGAATCGTCACACTAGTATATAGACCATCTCACGGTCCCATATACTCATCGGATTCCATCACGCTTGTGAATCTTACACATGTCGGGATTAAACTAAATTAATGTAGTAAAGCATACATGCGGGGATGGATTTTTATTTCGTCCATAAAAACCACTTTGGGGACGGATTTTTATTTCGTCCATGATAACCACTTGGCATGTATGATTAGAAGACATTAGTTTAGGGAAATCTCGGCATATGAAAACCGACTTTAGTCACGGAGTGTTAGACCCTAACTAGAATTGTGTTGGCTTGTGCTTGGCTAAATGAGAGGCTTAAAGGTCACCCCCGGCATGTAGTCATGAACTACGCCACAGGCTGAGATTCACCGCTTCGAAAGAGTCAAGGTTTGGTGGAGCTTGAAACTTCCTAGGACGGGTCTCGACAGGTTTGGGGTTATGAACTTGTGCGACTCGATAGTGAGCAATTTATAGGAATTCGTGCACGTAGTGTGGGGTCTAGCATGTGACAAAACATTTTTATACTTTTTTTTGAAAGAAAAGCAAATAAATACGTAAATTACAACTCTCGAATCACCCGTGTGACCGGTAAAATAAAACACGAAAGTAAAACAGTCCAAAAGGCCAGATTAGGCCTGATGCAGGCAACTGTGCCCACACCCCATCGAATCTACTCTGTTCTGAAACCTGTTCTTGTCCTGGAAACCTACCCAGAAGCGCGCGCCTCTGGATGGTGATGTGGGAAGCGCGCGCATGGCGCAATGTCTATGGGAGGCGCTCGCTTCAGGGCAAACCTGTCAGAATGTCAGACTTTGGACTCAGGGGATTGCCTTGGTACTAAATGTATTGTAACCCCTATAGAAATGATTAGTGTAGAAAAAAGAAGAGAAAACTTGGAAGAACATATGGGATGCGGACGACTCTGGTCCTTGATGTGGGATGCGAGCACCTTAGGCCAAGAAGGCCAGAGGCGCACGCCTCCCCCATCAGAGACCAGAATGCCTAGAAAAGATGTAGATTTTGAACAAAATGCAAGTTTAACCCTCAAACGTCCCTGTAAGGATCCCGCCCAACGCGCGCGGAGGCGCGGCGGGTTTTTGGGCGAAACGCCAAACACGGTTAACACGCCAAAGATAACGGAGTCGCCACTTTCGTTAATTATTTAACCCAACAAAAGAAAAGGTTAGAGATTCTCTTAGTTCGGAGGTCAGGTTACGTCTTGGGAAGAGTTTCACATCACCCAAGCCACCTCGAGCAAAGCCGAGTCTCCCTTGTGTTAGTTAACGAAAGTGAATGTGTGTGTGTGTATTTTAAAAGGGGAGAAACTGACTGTTTAGCAAATCCAGTTAGTTATTTAACAGAAAGTGTTTATTTTGCAAACTTTTTGGTCAGAAAAGGAGAAAAATGGAAGATGCCCTCCCCGGCCAAAGTATCCGTACGGATGGGGAGGGCTCCCCATGGCATTTTTACAGTTTATCAGAAAGACAGTCTAGTTTCAGTCAAAACAGACGATCTTTGCTGAAACTGGACTGGAATGCTGATTTCCAGTTTATGATTAACAACAAAACCTTGAAGAGTTCATTCATATGCACCTTGATCATCAAAGGAGCCCCAAAAACAAAGATTTGGGTGTGATCAAAGGCAATCATTGGAGAAATTTATGAAAAGTTGATGAACATGACATTCAAACCAAAATGACCATTTGGTGGATAAAGATTGTAACTTACCACCAAAATGGACTTATTACACAAGATTAAACCTTTAGGGACACAAATATAACATAAAGATCAAATTTTTATCTCCCATATTTGGTGATTTATGGCTAGGCCATGGTTGGGATGATAAAGATTGAAACTTTATCCCCCAATCATGACTCTTATGGCCAAACAAGAATAACATCAACATGAAATGTAACAAATCATGATCATCCTAGGTTTTATCCCATAAATCACACACTAGGTATGAAGGGCACCTTGAATCACCTCATGATTTGGATCATATACATGTATAATCATAATATATATAGCTTGGAAAGGCCAAGACTTGTATAATATGTATATATAGTGCTTGAGATGGACAAGACTTGCAAGAAATATAATGTGCTTGAAATGGACAAGGCTTTGTAAGAACAAGAAGAAGTAATGAAAAATAAACATGTAATATTAACAAAGATAAAAAGAGTTTGAGATGAAGAAGAAGATGGGGAGAAGGAGGCCTCACCTATTGTGGTTATGGCCTATCTTCTTCTCTAATCACTCAAAGGTGTATATCACTCACTTTCTGCTCTCAAACTGGCAGAGTTTCAACTCACAAACGTTTTTTTTTCCCCCTGAAATGATCAGCATGGGGTTCAATTTATAGGGACTGAGGGCACCCAAACCAGCCGTATGGCTAGGGGCCCCAAGTACCCAAACCATCCGTAAGACTCGACTTGGCGAGCTTCTGAATTTTTCTAAGTTTAATTCCAGTTCAGTCCTGGAATATCAAGTTCATCCTAGTGAGGTCCTGGCCCATTGGTTTATCCCTGAATGGTACCAAGAATTCCTCTAAGTAGGTGATTTTCAGATTGGGGTACTTACAGTCCCCAGCAGAGTCTCCATTGTAGATACCCCGGGGTGAGCGCGACCTTAGGCTAGGGCACGCGGGTCGATTCCTAGGATGTCTATTTGTGTTTTAGAGTCGCCACCTATGTTTTAGAGGAACATAAGAAAAACCTAATGTGTAGCCTAAGTTTGATTTACGAAAACAGAAATTCTTGTTTATGAGGTTCGGGGGTTAGGTTACGAGATGGGAAGTACTTAAACACCCATCTCGCCCAACTAATGTTGGTCTTGCTTGGTCAAAATCTACATAATCAAAATGTTCTTCCTATTCTTCGATGATGATAAAAGGGGTTAAAAAAGGGGTTTTTAGAATGTAGGGAGATAACTCCTTGACTAACTTCAATGAAGTGAAGTAATCTTTGGTGTCATGTCCCAAAATGTTTGGGTGATTGCACTTTTGATAAAATAAAAGAGAAGAAGAAAGATGAAGTAGGGAAGAGGGAAAAGAATGGTCTTTTACCTATGCTTTAAGATGACTTCAAATATTTCTTGAGAAATTGCCTTCGAAATGCCTTGAATATCTTTGTGTATAGTTTTCTTTCTTCCAAAAGGAGTCCCCCTTTTCTAATAGTGGAGAAGAGGGGTTTATATAGTTGTAAAACACAAGTTTTTGGTGCCAAAACTCAGTCACCAAGAAATCTTTCCCGGGAAAAATCATGTAAAATGAGCAAGGGAGAGATTCTTGGACAGAAATCTGTAACTGATGCCCAGAGGCGCGCGCTTCCCACCTTGGGTATGGAAGGTGCGCGCTTCTGGCTCCTATGGTCGGAGGCGCGCGACTCAGGGATGGCTTTTTTTACAGAATGGACTGGAAAGTCAGTCCTGCTATTCAGTTTAGTCCCTGGACCTAACGGGGTCAGTCAGGAACTTAACGGAAGTAACAAAAACTGACAAAAAACACTTAAAAGAGGGAGAAACACAAAATCAACCGTGCAATCGGGGTGAGCGGTCCAAGGCGGGGTGTCTACAGGAGTGTCCAGACTTTTGTTCTTGCATGATTTCTTCTCTTGACACAGGCCGGTTGAGGCATTCCTGAGGCGGGAGGTGGGCGCCTCGGCTGATGTCTTTGAGACGCGCGCGCTTCCTAAGTGGGTGTCGGGAGGCGTGCGCTTCTGGGGAGCGAATTTTGGGGCTTGACATTTGCTGGCCAAAAGATCCTCAAAAGCCATAATATCAGCCTCTGTTCGAACACATTCTTCCAACACCTCTTTTCTGCCATTTTTGAATACTATTTTCTTGCTCAATTTTGCTTGCAATCCACACTTTCCATGGCCTTCAATTCTTTTGTTCTTGATACCAAGGTTGTTGGTGAGTATGAGAAAGATTTATCAACCTTTGTTTACTCTTTCAAGACCCACGCCAAGAACGCATTTGTGAAGGATTTTGGGTACCGAATTCTTTTCACGCTTCGGACCTTAAAGCCGGATTGGGACTTTTTGAAGGCGGCTGCGGCCTTTTGGGATTGTGACAATCACACATTCAACTTTTCGGTGAATGAAATGGTACCGACTATTGATTTTCGGTTCCATCGTCGGTATGCCGTTGGCGGGTCATATTTCTGTCCCAAATACCATAGAGGTGTGATCGATTCTTGGTCCAACTTGCTGAACCTCCCTATCGGAGATGTGAAGAAGATGTTGCATGGTACCGTGGTAGATATAACCGAGCTGCCGATGATTTTCAGATTGCATTCGGAGGACATGGTGGTCCAGTCTCTCAAGAGGAATGCTATGGCAACTTGTCTTTTCAGCGAGGTTCTTTTTATGACCCCATTCGGGATGGCGGATGCGCAGTTGGCTGAGATTATCTTGTAGGCCAAGGAGCGATAATTTAGTATAATCCCTCTTATAGTAGGGGAGACCCTGCACGGCCTTGATGAGTTGCATCGAACGGGTGAGATGTGTCGGGGAAGCCCCTTGCTTCTGACCATATGGCTCCGGGAACACTTCAGGGTTTATTCTTCGGAGGGTGACTTGTCTCCTTTTGCTGTTCATAGGAGAAAATTGATGATTCAGGATTTGTCTGAAGATGGTTGGAAGAAGTTCTTTGCATCTCGGGTATCGGCTGACATTGAGTAGTGTCCTCCCTCTTGGGGTCTTCTTCCTTTTGTGGAGTGGACTTTGGGTTTTGGACATGTGGTCTTTCCTGGCCTTAGGGATTCTTCATTTTATCAGCCGGAGCGGGTTCTGAGGCACTTCGGCCGTCAGCAGATAATTCCCTTCCCTAGGAGTGGCGTGCTTCATCCTGTCTCGTATATGGGCTCGGACTTTTCGAGAGAGCTCCAATCGGCTTGGGGCGGTGACCGTCATTGGTGGGCTTCCATCCCTACTCATCGGGGTAGTATTTCTCTTCCTGAGAGTTACTTGGACTATTTGTTTGGCACCCTCTGCCGTGGTATCACTTGGGTAGACACTCTTCGGGCTGAGCTGTTGGGCAAGGATTTTGAGCCTAGCAGTGCTTTAAGGTATAAGGAAGCTGATGCTGATTCGAATAACATTCTAGCCGACTCTTTTGGAACTCCCTTGGATCACTTTTATGCTCGGAGGCGCTCTGTTGCGCAGAAGATTTCGGTCCATCTTAGTGTTCCTAGGCCACCCAAGAAGAATAGGATTGAGAGCCGTTCGGGTGGCCCTTCAAAGGCTAAGAAGAAATTAGATTTTTCCTAATACCCCAAGATTGCAATTAATAGACCACTTGTTAGGATTTAATGTTTTTATTGTCTTTTATTGCTCAACATTATCTGCTGTAATGATCAAAATGATTTGAGAGATGAATAAGAATTGCATTTTGTTATGACATGATTGGGTAAAAATTTATGTTTTAGACCGCACCCGAAGGTTGCCTACGTTCCTCTCGTAGAGAGGCTCAGGTCTCCGTAGTTCAAACTAATAAAGACCCTTTTTTTTGTGCACCCTGTTTTTTGCCTAGACCGCCCTTTCGGGTTTTCAATCTAGCGGGCTTCTTTTTTGCACTTGATCTAATTTTTGCCTAGGCCGCCCTTGTGGGTTTTCAACCTAGCGAGTGTTTTTTTTTTTTTTAAATGGTCTTTATTTGTTAAGCGTAGAACTTCTTGAGCTTATCGAGGTTGACCTCCTTTGGCAATTGATCACCGTCCAAGTCTACGAGTCGGACTGCACCGCCGCTTAGTATCTTCTTGACCACTTAAGGACCGATCCATCGAGATCCCCACTTCCTAAGGGGATTCATGGCATTGGGAGGATGTTGTCTTAGGACTAGATCTCCCACTTTGATATTTCGAGGCTTCACCTTTTTATTGAAAGCCTTTGACATTCTTTGTTGATAAGCCCTTGTGTGCTCAAATGCTCTTAACCTCTTTTCGTCAAGTAGGGCTAGTTGCTCGTACCAACTTTGCATCCAATCAACCTCGTTGACTTGGTTCTCGAGTAAGACCCGTAGAGAAGGAACCTCGAGTTCGACTGGGAGTACGGCTTCAGAACCATTGACATGCGGTAGCCCCACAATGCTAGTGGTAATTTCTCGGGCCAATCCCTTCCTGTTGAAGCCATTTTCCGTATGATGACCTTGATTGTCTTATTTGCTGCTTCGACCGCTCCATTGGCTTAGGGACGGTACGAGGATGACTTATGCTTGGTAATCTTGTAGTTAACCAAAAGTGCATCCATTTCTTTCTCGAAGTGAGAGCCATTGTCGAAGATGATCTCATGAGGAATACCATATCAGCACATGATGTTGTTCTTCACAAATTCGGCCACTTTCTTGGCGTTGATAACTCGGTAAGCTTGTGCCTCTACCCATTTTGTGAAATAGTCCACGACCACTAAAATGAATGACTATCCGTTGCTCCCCGTAGGATGGACTTTGCCGATGATGTCTATGCCCCAACAAGAGAATGGCCATGGTGTGGTCATGTTGTACAATTGGGAAGGTGGAGCATGTTGCAGATTAGCATGGAACTGGCACTTGGCACATTTATTGACATTCTCGATGCAGTCTCTTTCCATTGTAGTCTAATAGTAACCAATACGAAGTATCTTCTTGGCTAACATAATCCCATTCATGTGGGGTCCACACTCGCCTTCATGGACTTCGTCCATGATTTCTTGAGCTTCGGTCTCATTTGCACATAAGAGATTGATCCCTTGATGATGTCTCTTGTAGACTCGGTTCCCAATCAATACGTATCTTGCGACTAGATTTTGTAGTGCTATTCGAGTTTTCCCATTACTGTTCTCGGGAAAGGTGCCGCTGTTGAGAAAATTCATGATGTTCGTGTACCATGGGGGGTTGTCTTGGACTTCATTGATCTCAATACTCATGCAGTATGCCGGACTAGTCCTTCTTGAAATTTTGAACGGTTTCACCATTTTTGCTTTGGGCATTTCAACCAATGAGGCTATGGTGGCTAAAGCATCGGCAAAGCGGTTCTTGTCTCTCGGTATATAATTGAACGTGATGTCTTGGAACTGTTCAACCAATTCCTCGAGATGTGGACCATACTGTTGGAGGGTCGGGTCTTGGATTCGCCATTTACCCGATGTCTGGTTGATAAGGAGCAAGGAATCACCGAATACTTCTAGATCTGTGACATTTCTTTCTAGGGCCGCTTCTAGCCCCGCTATGCATGCCTCATATTCGGCAATGTTGTTGGTAGCTTCGAATTCGAGACGGATTGCAATTTGAGTGTAGATGTCCTTTGGATCGACAAGCAACATTCCTATCCCATAACCGTGCTTATTGGCTGAGCCATCGAAAAAAAGTTGCCATTTATTTTCCTCGGTTGTAGTCCAAACCAAGTGCTCGTCGGGAAACTGTAAGTCCTCACCCTTCACTTCGTCGCATGAAAATTCAGCAAGCTGATCACTGAACACTTTCCCCCTGATGCATTTTGTAGACACCCCGCCTTGGACCGCTCACCCCGATTGCACACTTGATTTTGTGTTTCTCCCTCTTTTAAGTGTTTCCTGTTAGTTTCTGTTACTTTGGTTAAGTTCCAGACGGGCTCCGTTAAAGTCCAGGGACTAAACTGAATAACAGTTCTAACTTTCTAGTCCATTCTGTCAGATTTTGCCTTTCAGAGTCGCGCGCCTCCGCCCCTTGAGGCCAGACGCGTGCGCCTTCCGCCGCCTAGGTGGGATGCGCGCGCTTCTGGGGTGCGTCAATTACAGATTCTGCCCAAGAATCTCTCCCTTGCTCATTATACATGATTTTGCCCGGGAAAGATTTTTTGGAGACTCCGTTTGGCTCCAAAAACTCCCCTCTTTCAACTATAAAAACCCCTCCAATCCATCATTGGAGGGGACCTCTTTTGTCACCTTAAGAATTTTTTACCTTGAACTTTGAAGTTTCTCCCTACACAAACTCTATACCATTCTCCCTACACAAATTTCCCCAACAAGAGTTCTTGCAACTAAACTCTTCACAAATTTCTACACAACAATTTCTCTACAACAACTCCAAGTCAAAGTTTGAAGTCCTCTTTTCTAAAGGTACACTTCTTCTTCTTTTATTTTATTTATGCCTTTTTAGATGTATGCAATCCCCATCAAATGGGACATGACCAAATGACCACTTTATTACATTAAAGTTGGTCAAGGTCATTTCCCTACATTTCAATCTCTACTTTAATTTCCTATCCATTTCTTAATGTAATTGTTTAGTATAATTGTTACATGTAATCTTTAGCATAAATTAATAAATAAAACAATTCTCTTTTATTTCTCTTTTATTTTCCCCTTTCTTTTCACTTTAATTGTTAGCACTTTTTATTGAAGGACATTTAACATTAGAACACCAAAAGTAGCAAGACCCGCGTAAGCGGGGCGTAGTGGGTGTTTAAGTACTTCCCACTCCGTCACCTAACCCCCGAACCCCTCATCTCAAGAATCTTTGGTTTCGTAATCAATAAAAAAGGCTATTTTCTTAGGTTTTCTCGCGTTCCTCTAAAACGTGGGTGGCGACTCTTAAAATCAATTAGACATCCTAGGTAATTCACCGCTCTAGCCAAGCCGTGGTTCCCCGGGGTATCTACAGTGGCGACTCCGCTGGGGACATAGAGGGTTAAACTTGCATTTTCTGCTTTTGGTGTTCTTATATCTGTTTTCTTGGCATTCTGGTAAAAAAGGTAGGAAGCGCGCGCCTCCGGCCTTCTTGGCCTAAAGCGCGCGCGTCCGACCCTTATTACCAGAATCGCTCATCTTCCATCTTGTCCTTCAAATTTCATATTTCTATGCTAACAAGTTTCTGCAGGGGGAAAGTTACATAATTTGGGACCAGGGCAATCCCCTGAGTCCGCGGTTTCTTCTGACATTCTGACACGTACCCCAGATGCGCGCGCCTCCCACATTAATGGTGAAATGCGCGCGCTTCCCACGTAACTCCCCTGAGTCGCGCGCTTCTGGGCCATTTTCCAGAACAAAACAGTAAACAGAACAGTGAACAGAATGGGCAGTTTTGACAGTGTGTGGGCACCGGGCCTGCATACACCCCCTTTTACTTTTGTTTATTCATTTTTATCGGTCACACGGGTAATTCGAAAGTTGTAAATTACGTGCTTATTTGTTTTTTTTTATTTCCTTTGAAAAAAAAAATTGTCACTTGTTAGACCTCACACTACGCGCACAATTCTTATCAACTGCTCACTATCGAGTCGCACAAGTCCAACCCCAAACCCGTCGAGGCCCGTCCTAGGAAGTTTCAAGCTCCACCCGACCTTGATTCTTCCGAAGCGGTCAACCTCAGCCCGTGGCGTAGTTCATGACTACATGTCGGGGGTGACCTTTAAGCCTCTCTTTAGCCGAGCACAAACCACACAATTCTAGTTAGGGTCTAACACTCCGTGACTCAAGTCGGTTTTTCATGTACCGAGATTTCCCTAAACTAATGTCTTCAAATCAGACATTCCAACTTGTTGCAATGGACGAAAGAAAACTCCGTCCCCAAAGTGGTTATAATGGACGCTAATAAAAAATCCGTCCCCGCATGTATGCTTTACTACATTAATTTAGTTTAATCCCGACACATGTAGGATTCACAAGCGTGGTGGAATCCGATGAGTATATGGGACCGCGAGAAGGTCTATATACTAGTGTGACGATTCCACTATTTTTCTAGAAACCCCAAGTCCTTCCGACTTTTGTAAATAAAAAAAAAGAGTCTTTTCTTTATGTGGTTTGAGTCTTTACTTTTGTTTGTGCGTGAAATAATTTTATCCAAAAGGTGTTTGTGGGGCCATCCTAAGATCAACCGTGTTCTCTCCATAGGTCCAATGGCTTCAAACGGCAACGACAACGGCATTCCCGTGTCCAACGAAGGATCATTCCGCATGGTGGAAGCATTGAAAGGGCAAGTTGATACACTAGCCGAGAATGTCCGCCGCAAGGATGATTTATGGCGAGCCCGTTACGAGCATGTGAAAACGGCCCACAAGAAAGAAGTTGCTCAACTCAAGAACCAATTGAAAGGGCTCACGAGTGAAAGAAAGGTCCAAAGCATTGATACCGGTTTAGTCAACACTCTCATGTCCTACATTGACCAAAGGCTTAGTGGGCTAAATTTGCACAAGGGCCCAAGCACCGATCTTCATCAAGCTTCTCTCCTCATGAACACAATGGAGGATCTTCCCGAAAAGTTCAAGATGCCCGATATTGGCAAGTTCAACGGCAACTCTTGCCCCGACGCTCATGTTGTAGCGACCCCAAAACCCGTTTCTATTTATTTTATATTTTTGGGGATTTTTATTTGACTTATATGTGCATTTTATGTGTTGCATCATATTTTATGATTTGCATATCATACTTGATTATTTGTGTTATTTACTTAGTTAGTAATAATAATGATTAAATGAGTTAAATGGTTAAGTGGAATCTTTAGGGTCCTTGTTGAAATTATAAGTTTAGGGGTTAAAGTGTTAACTTGGAAAGTTGGGTGATCAAAATGCAAAAATTGGTTGAGATATTTAAGGAAACCTTCTTTCTCTTTTTTCCTTCACTGTGTATTTCTTTTCTTCTGCAACCTTCTATGTATCAGTTAGGGTTAGGAGAAAAAGGTAAGTTCGACCCATTTCGATTTAATTCTTTTTATTTACTTACCCGTTTTAAAAACTAATTATATAAATATGATCAGGGCGTCGAGTAGGTCATTTCTAGCCGAACCAAACTTATTTCAGCGATACTTTTTCCGGAACTAGGTAAGTTACTAATTCCCCTTTAAATGTTAAAATAGTCATATATGCTATATGTGATACTTCTACTTGTTAATTTTGTGTTTGGGTAATATTTGCTATACTTGTAATTTTGGGACAAAGGGAGTAGATGGAAATTTGTTTGGCTGAGTTTGGAAATGGCTTAGAAACTTATATTGGAATCTTAATGAAGTATCAATGTTGTGTACTAAGTTGTGTATTAAGTTGTGCAGTATATGGGTTATTTGTGGGACGGAAGGAGTAAAAATTGAACTAAGGAAGAATCTGGGATTTGGCCCAAAATAGGAGGAGGTGCGCGCACCCTATATAAGGAAGCGCACGCATCCATTGTTACCAACCTAGGCAAAAATTGACTGGAGAAGGGAGGCGTGCGCATCCTTTTGGGTGAGGCGCGCGCACCCTTAAGTGAACAAAAAATAGTAAGGTTCTGGTCCTTGGAAGCGCACGCACCCTATGGGGTGAGGCGTGCGCACCCCCCCTGTTTCCAAGGTTTGATAGTTTGTGTTATATGGGGTATAAGAGGACAAGTGTTATTGTGATCCTTGGGGTGGCTTATGACTTAAACATAAATGTGTATGACTTTTATGTCGTTGATGAAAAAGATTGGGTTGTAACTAAATGTCCTTATTATGGACTCTTTATGAGAAATCTTTCGTGTGCATCTTGTGATGTTTTTGGCTTAATTCCTTCTTGGATTAAATGCCCCGGGTTTTGTTTAGCAAGTATTCATTACTGTGCTTTTCATGAAAGTCCAGCTGGTCTTGTTGTGGAGTCAGCCAATGGAAGAATTATAGTGGTACAGGTAAGTCCACTATAAGGTTTTCCATTGGAGCTTGTGAGTCAGGCGGTGGGAGAATTATAGTGGCACATAAGCCAAGTTCACTATAAGGTGTCCACTGTGCCTTCTAGTTTCCCCAGTCCAGATTGGCCTTGGATGGGATGAATTGCTCCCTTTGGTGAGTATTTGGGTTATGACTTTGTGTCATATTTCCCTCTCTGGTTACTTGGTTCTATTGGTTATGGTTTGGTTTTCGGGATCCCGACGGCTTCAGCTATTTATGCTGCTCAGATGGTTTTCTCTGATGGGTTTCTCAGATGGTATTCTCATCGGTTATGGTTATTGGGTAACCTTGGCTTGGTATCCACCGGAGTGTGGGCTATGTGACTAATGTGATATATGAGTTGATGTTATGTGCTATATGTGATATGATTACTGTTGATATAGTTTCTTTATGATCATCATATCAGCATGTAACGTAGTTGCATTTTAGTAGCTTACTGAGATTTATTCTCACCCTTATTTGTTTACTGTTTTGGATAAACGCGGGTCCAGGGGATAGGACACTTGGCACGGGAGGACGTTCGTTTGGTAAGTGATGGGAATTGTTTTGTGAAGGTTACATTATATAAATGTAAACCCTTTGGATAGAATACCCGTACTTCTTATGGTTACATCTATTTTGGTAAAAGTTGATGTATGTACATTTGTTTAAAAGTTTGTAAGCCTTCGGGCTAAGTACTTTCGATGTGAAAGTGTTTGTAAAAGTTTGTTTCAAGTTAAGTGAAGTCTTTGAACTTCAAGTGTGTTTTTGTTCCACTTTCTAAAAGTACATTTCGAAAAATTTTCTAAAGAGTTTTATAACGTCTTCCACTCGTGTCCCGAGCGTGGGGCCAAGTAGGACCACGGGTACGGGGCGCGACAGTTGGTATCAGAGCTAGGTTGTAGATGGTCTAGAATGACTAAATGACCTAGGAGGGTAGTAGAGTATAGAGTGAGTAACGTTGAGTGTTTGATGCAGGTATTCATTAAAAATGGGTGAAACTGACGGAGATCAGGCCGGCTCTTCGGGGCAAGGGGATGCCAGAGAAGAGGCTCGAATTATGTTTCAGGGAATGTTTGAAGCAGCGATGAAAACTTTAAGTGATCAGAGGCAAGAAAGGGAACAGGTACCACCAAGATATGGCCTAGAACAGTTTCTGAAAATGAAGCCTATGGAGTATGATGGGGAGCCCGTTGTATCTAAAATTGAAAGGTGGATTGAATCGATGGAAAATATCTTTGATGCTTTGAGATGTTCGGAGGAAGATCAAGTCAGGTTTGCTACCTATAAACTGAATGGAGCGGCTGAGCATTGGTGGAAAGCTTTGAAAACAAAATGGGATGAGACTCATGTACCTTATACTTGGGAGAATTTTCTGAGAAAGTTCAAAGAACACTTCATTCCTTGAGTAGATCAAGACAGGAAGGAGATGGAATTTCTTAACTTGGAGCAAGGTTCTATGTCAATTGCTCAATATTCAGCTAAATTTTCAGAGTTGTCCAGGTATTGTACTCACCTAGTGGCAACTGAGGAGAGGAAGGCTTCGAGGTTTGTGAAAGGTTTGAAAGCCGTGATTAGAACTCAGCTAGTATCCCATAAGTTGCAAGATTTTCAGGATGCAGTGGATCGAGCTTACCAGGTGGAGCATGACATTGAGGAACATAAAAGGAAAATGGAATTGTTAGGCGCTGGGAAGCAAGTTAGGCAACCACAACGTGGTGAGAGTAGAGGAAATCAAGGTGGATCTTCACAATTTAAAGGGTCTTCTCAAAGACAGTCAGGTAACAGAAATCAAAGTAATACTTCAGGGAGTCAGAGTAGAGGAGTTTGTAATTATTGTCAGAAAGAAGGACATTCAGAAGAGAGATGTTGGAAGAAGCAGGGCAAGTGTTTGAACTGTGGTCAGTTAGGACATTTTCAGAGGGATTGCCCTAAGTATAGGATGCAAGCATCGGGAAGTGTGGTTGGGTCGTCTCAGGGCCAGAAGAGGGATTCCTCAGGCAAGCCTAAGGTTCAGGGTCGTGTTTTTGCCATTTCTCAGCAACAGGCTTCGGAGTCCTCTAATGTGATAGGAGGTATTATTTCTGTGTCTAGTTTGAGGGCACGTACACTTATAGACCCTGGCTCATCGCATTCTTATGTGCCTGTGCATTTTGCTTCTCGATTGCATTTGTCTTCTGAATCTCTACCTTATGTGTTAGAGGTGTCAACTCCTATAGGGGAGTGTTTGGTGACCAATGAGGTGTTGCATTCTTGTGATGTGCATATACGTGAGCATGTTCTACCTGCTGATTTAATTATCTTACTATTACAAGATTTTGATGTTATCTTGGGTATGGATTGGTTGGGTAAATATCATGCGTCTGTTGATTGTGCTAATAAAGTGGTCACATTTTCTATCCCAAATGTTCCTAAATTTTCTTTTGAAACTGTTCCTTGGGGTAGAGAGATTCAAATTATTTCTTATATGAAGGCTAGAAAGTTATTGGACCGTGGTTGTGCGGGGTATTTGGCTAGTGTTTTGGATACTACTAAAAGGGTTCCTGATATTGGGGATGTGCCTATTGTTAAAGAATTTTCAGATGTATTTTCTTCTGAGTATGCTATGCCTCCTGACCGGGAAATCGAGTTCTGTATTGACTTACTTCCAGGTACGGCTCCTATATCTGAGGCACCTTACAGAATGGCCCCAGCTGAATTGAAAGAGTTGAAGGTTCAGTTGCAAGAGTTACTTGATCGAGGATTCATTCGTCCTAGTGTATCCCCGTGGGGAGCTCCAGTATTGTTTGTTAAAAAGAAAGATGGGTCCTTGAGGCTGTGTATTGACTACAGAAAGATGAATCAGGTAACTATAAAGAATAAATATCCGCTTCCTCATATTGATGATTTATTTGATCAACTTCAAGGGTCAGTTGTCTTTTCAAAACTTGACTTGAGGAGTGGGTACCATCAGTTGAAAATCCGTTCTGAAGACATTTCTAAAACTGCTTTTCGTAGTAGATATGGCCATTATGAGTTTCTGGTTATGCCTTTCGGGTTGACTAATGCTCCGGCTGTTTTTATGGATATGATGAATAGGGTCTTTAAACCTTATCTTGATACCTTTGTGGTTGTATTTATTGATGATATTTTGGTTTATTCCAAGTCCCGGGAGGAGCATGAGAAGCATTTACGAATGGTTTTATCTATTCTTCGTGAGAAGCAGTTGTTTGCTAAATTCAGTAAATGTGTTTTTTGGTTCAATGAAGTATCTTTTCTTGGGCATGTGATCTCCAATAAAGGTATATCAGTTGATCCATCCAAAGTTGAGGCTATTGTGAATTGGAGGAGGCCAGAATCAGTTACAGAAATTCGAAGTTTCTTGGGATTATCTGGGTACTACAGTAGGTTCATTGAGGGGTTTTCTAAGATTGCAACTCCCTTGACTCATTTGACTCGAAAGAATATTCCTTATGTGTGGGATGAAAAATGTCAAGTTAGTTTTGAAGAGTTGAAGAAGAGATTGACTACGGCTCCTATTCTCGCCCTACCTAATGGTAATGATGATTTGGTAATCTATAGTGATGCTTCTAAAGAAGGCCTCGGGTGTGTATTAATGAAGAATGGAAGGGTGATTGCATATGCTTCGAGGAAGTTGACTCCGAGTGAGCAGAATTATCCTACCCATGACATGGAGCTTGCAGCTATTGTCTTTGCATTACACAAGTGGAAACATTATCTTTATGGAGCAAAGTTTGAGATTTTCACAGATCATCAGAGTTTGAAGTATCTTTTCTCCCAGAAAGAGTTGAATAATAGACAACGAAGATGGATGGAGCTGTTGAAGGATTATGATTGCACCATTTCTTATCATCCGGGCAAGGCAAATGTGGTAGCTGATGCTATTAGCCGAAAGTCTTATGTAGCTTCATTGATGGTGCGGGAATGGAAGATGTTGGAGGATGCTTGAGATTGGAGTCCTTATGAATCAAAGCATGGAGCTATTTTTGCGAACATTCGAGTATTTCCAACTTTAGTTCAACAAATAAAGGAAGCTCAGAAGGATGACCCGGAATTGGTAAAGATTATGGATAAAATCAAAGATGGTAAATTTGAGGATTTCTCCCTCAGTCCTGAAGGGGTATTGACTTTCAGAGGTCGGTTGTGTGTGCCTAATGTTGATGGGATTAAACGCCAAGTTCTTGATGAAGGCCATAAATCAAGGTATACTATTCATCCTGGGAGTACTAAAATGTATCAGAATTTGAAGCAACACTTTTGGTGGAATAATATGAAGAGAGAGATAGCGGATTATGTATCCAAGTGCTTAACATGTCAACAAGTTAAAGATGAATATCAAAGGCCTGTAGGATTGCTTCAACCGTTAGAGATTCCGGAATGGAAGTGGGAACATGTTACCATGGATTTTGTGACAGGGTTACCTCGTACTCGAAGAAGGTTTGATGCAGTTTGGGTGATTGTTGATAGATTGACAAAGTCTTCTCATTTTCTACCTATTGAGATTGGTTATTCTATGGAAAAGCTTGCAACTTTGTACATTAATGAGATCGTGAGGTTACATGGAGTTCCAGTGAGCATTGTATCTGATCGTGACCCTAGATTCACATCTCGGTTTTGGCAAGCGTTTCAGAAGGCTTTGGGTTCAGAGTTGAGATTTAGTACAGCTTTTCATCCTCAAACAGATGGCCAGTCCGAGAGAACTATCCAGATTCTTGAGGATATGTTGAGGGCTTACTCAGTGGATTTTTCAGATTCGTGGGATATTCATTTGCCTCTCGTAGAGTTTGCTTATAATAACAGTTTTCAGTCCAGTATTGGGATGGCTCCTTATGAAGCCTTGTATGGAAGGAAATGTCGGTCTCCTATCTGTTGGGATGAAGTGGGAGAAGCCAAGATTTGGGGTGTTCAGATGGTTAATGATTCGGTTGATAAGGTTAAACTTATTCGAGATCGTTTGAGTACTGCCCAGAGTAGACAGAAAAGCTACGCTGATCATCGGAGGCGAGACCTTGAGTTCGAAAAAGGTGACTTTGTGTTTTTGAAGGTTTCCCCTAAGGTTGGTATTCGAAGATATGGAAAGAAAGGCAAGCTTGCTCCGAGGTTTATTGGTCCATTTGAGATTCTTGGAAGAGTGGGGGATCGGGCCTATCGTCTTGCATTACCTCTTTCTCTTGATAAGATCCATAATGTGTTTCATGTTTCTATGCTTCGGAAGTACGTGTATGATCCTTCTCATGTTTTATCTGAGGTTCCCGAGGATATTGAGCCGAGTATGTCTTATGAGGAACATCCGGTCCAAGTCATTGATTCGAAGGTGCAAGAATTGAGAAACAAAAGTATTCCTCTTGTTCGAGTTGTGTGGAGGAATCACAATGTGGAGGAATCGACTTGGGAGCTTCGGGAGGAGATCGAGAAGAAGTACCCTTGGTTGTTTGAGGGCCTCGGTAAGTAACCCTAAAATTCGGGACGAATTTTCTTTAAGGGGGAGTGATTGTAGCGACCCCAAAACCCGTTTCTATTTATTTTATATTTTTGGGAATTTTTATTTGACTTATATGTGCATTTTATGTGTTGCATCATATTTTATGATTTGCATATCATACTTGATTATTTGTGTTATTTACTTAGTTAGTAATAATAATGATTAAATGAGTTAAATGGTTAAGTTGAATCTTTAGGGTCCTTGTTGAAATTATAAGTTTAGGGGTTAAAGTGTTAACTTGGAAAGTTGGGTGATCAAAATGCAAAAATGGGTTGAGATATTTAAGGAAACCTTCTTTCTCTCTTTTCCTTCACTGTGTATTTCTTTTCTTCTGCAACCTTCTATGTATCAGTTAGGGTTAGGAGAAAAAGGTAAGTTCGACCCATTTCGATTTAATTCTTTTTATTTACTTACCCGTTTTAAAAACAAATTATATAAAAATGATCAGGGCGTCGAGTAGGTCATTTCTAGCCGAACCAAACTTATTTCAGCGATACTTTTTCCGGAACTAGGTAAGTTACTAATTCCCCTTTAAATGTTAAAATAGTCATATATGCTATATGTGATACTTCTACTTGTTAATTTTGTGTTTGGGTAATATTTGCTATACTTGTAATTTTGGGACAAAGGGAGTAGATGGAAATTTGTTTGGCTGAGTTTGGAAATGGCTTAGAAACTTATATTGGAATCTTAATGAAGTATCAATGTTGTGTACTAAGTTGTGTATTAAGTTGTGCAGTATATGGGTTATTTGTGGGACGGAAGGAGTAAAAATTGAACTAAGGAAGAATCTGGGATTTGGCCCAAAATAGGAGGAGGCGCGCGCACCCTATATAAGGAAGCGCACGCATCCATTGTTACCAACCTAGGCAAAAATTGACTGGAGAAGGGAGGCGTGCGCATCCTTTTGGGTGAGGCGCGCGCACCCTTATGTGAACCAAAAATAGTAAGGTTCTGGTCCTTGGAAGCGCACGCACCCTATGGGGTGAGGCGTGCGCACCCCCCCTGTTTCCAAGGTTTGATAGTTTGTGTTATATGGGGTATAAGAGGACAAGTGTTATTGTGATCCTTGGGGTGGCTTATGACTTAAACATAAATGTGTATGACTTTTATGTCGTTGATGAAAAAGATTGGGTTGTAACTAAATGTCCTTATTATGGACTCTTTATGAGAAATCTTTCGTGTGCATCTTGTGATGTTTTTGGCTTAATTCCTTCTTGGATTAAATGCCCCGGGTTTTGTTTAGCAAGTATTCATTACTGTGCTTTTCATGAAAGTCCAGCTGGTCTTGTTGTGGAGTCAGCCAATGGAAGAATTATAGTGGTACAGGTAAGTCCACTATAAGGTTTTCCATTGGAGCTTGTGAGTCAGGCGGTGGGAGAATTATAGTGGCACATAAGCCAAGTTCACTATAAGGTGTCCACTGTGCCTTCTAGTTTCCCCAGTCCAGATTGGCCTTGGATGGGATGAATTGCTCCCTTTGGTGAGTATTTGGGTTATGACTTTGTGTCATATTTCCCTCTCTGGTTACTTGGTTCTATTGGTTATGGTTTGGTTTTCGGGATCCCGACGGCTTCATCTATTTATGCTGCTCAGATGGTTTTCTCTGATGGGTTTCTCAGATGGTATTCTCATCGGTTATGGTTATTGGGTAACCTTGGCTTGGTATCCACCGGAGTGTGGGCTATGTGACTAATGTGATATATGAGTTGATGTTATGTGCTATATGTGATATGATTACTGTTGATATAGTTTCTTTATGATCATCATATCAGCATGTAACGTAGTTGCATTTTAGTAGCTTACTGAGATTTATTCTCACCCTTATTTGTTTACTGTTTTAGATAAAGGCGGGTCCAGGGGATAGGACACTTGGCACGGGAGGACGTTTGTTTGGTAAGTGATGGGACTTGTTTTGTGAAGGTTACATTATATAAATGTAAACCCTTTGGGTAGAATACCCGTACTTCTTATGGTTACATCTATTTTGGTAAAAGTTGATGTATGTACATTTGTTTAAAAGTTTGTAAGCCTTCGGGCTAAGTACTTTCGCTGTGAAAGTGTTTGTAAAAGTTTGTTTCAAGTTAAGTGAAGTCTTTGAACTTCAAGTGTGTTTTTGTTCCACTTTCTAAAAGTATATTTCGAAAAATTTTCTAAAGAGTTTTATAACGTCTTCCACTCGTGTCCCGAGCGTGGGGCCAAGTAGGACCACGGGTACGGGGCGCGACACATGTTGACTCCTACATTTGGGCCATGCTACAAAAGAAAGTGTCTCCTCAAATAATGGCACAATGCTTCCCGCTTACTCTTGAGGGGGTCTCAAAAGATTGGTATATGGGTCTTCCAGTTTCCACCCGCCTCAATTGGGATGTCGCTATGCTTGCCTTCAAGTCACAATATCAAAGAAACTCCATATTCCGCCCCACCAAGAAGGAATTGGAGAGCACCGTGAAAATGGGTGATGAATCATTTGGGGACTTCTATCGCCGTTAGAATGACAAGCTAGCCGAGATGGTTGATAGGCCTTACAAGAAGGAACAAATGGACATCTTCTTGGAGTGTTTGAAAATGGACTACCACACTCAGCTTAGTGGGGATTTTCACTCCGATTTTTCAAGCATGTATGATGCGGGGGTTAGAATTGACAATTTGCTCCGAGAAGTGGCCGAGTCCTCCTATGACAGAAGCTTCAACGACAAAGGGTTCCCAAGCAATGACATGGAAGAATGTAGTGACATGGAAGACTACAACGACAATGAGGACTACAACGACATGGGGGATGACGACAAAAATCTCTGTTTCTCTTTCTCTACCTAGAAATAGGATAAAAAAAAAGAGAGTCAAAAGTCCTCTAATGTGTGCATTAATGTTTTCTCTCGTCCGATGATGAAAAGAGAGTCAAAAAAAGAAAGGCAAAATGATGAAAAGGTGTCTAAACAAGTTTTGTAATGAAGGCCATCGCTTGAACGCCTAGGGGCTAAACATCGACGACGGCATCAACAACGAAGACATCAACAACGCCGAAATCAAGACAAAGAAAGGTAGAGCAATGATCATGAAGCAAAGTTTTCAAAAGGGGATATAACAAAAAAAACAAAAAAAAAAAAAATCCCCCTTCATTCAAAGAAGTTCACAACAACAACATCATTCCACCAAATGAAGCAACATCGACAACAATCACGACGAAGCAACAATTCATCACGGCGAATGGAGAATCCACAAGAACTACGGTGACCTGAGCCTCTTCACTGGAGGAACGTAGGCAACCTTCGGGTCCTGTCTCATGCAAGAAAGAAGATATGTTTAGCCCTAGCGCGTTATGGTGATCGGCCTTCCTCTCGAACTTGTCATGACATCTTTGTACGATTCATTTGCCAATGAATTAATCACCTAAAGATTGAACAACTTTCTTAGATTTGGAATCGCTTTCCGCTCCTTGTCGAGTCTAGGGGTTTCTCTTCCTTTTGCGATACGCCCAGTTTCTTGCAATCAAACTGGGGCTTTCTTTCTCTTCTCTCCTAATGACTTACTTGCCTTCGTGACTCATTCAAAAAATATACATACATGAAGTCAATACTAGGGACACTTCCCTAGTCGAGTCAATGTCACTCATCTTTAGTGACAAGAGGTCTTCACCGAAAAATCACATGTCTTATCTCCTCAGCCAGAGTCAATACACACTTCCTCATTAATCGAGTCAAAAAAAAAAAAAAAGACGCAAAAGAGATGCCCGCTAGATTGAAAACCCGAAAGGGCGGTCTAGGCAAAAAACAGGGTGCGTCATAAAAAAAATGAGAGAGTGAGAGAGAGAAGGGAAAGAGAAATGGAGATCCCCGGCTTCTAAAGAAGACAACTACATGAGCTCTACATCGGATCTCCTCAACAAATCAATTCCCCACCGAGTCAACTTTGGGATTGCAAAAGGCTCGACACGATATGGCACCATCAAAGGTTGTCTTGGGTTATCGGCATCATTCTCCAGCAGTGTGCATTTTTGGGTTCATGAAAATAAGGCCCGTGGTAACCAAGACCCATCTGAGAATGAACCCATCATAAAGGGCATGAGGTTGCACAAATAATCCCTAGCTAGTCAATTAGCTTGGGCAGCAAATAGCAACAACATATGTCTCAGTTTTCAAAGCTTCTGCAAGTATGTGATTTTAAAGTACGCCAAAAGGCTCCCGAGAAATGGAGTAGCTCTTGCCATGTCCTCTCATATTTGTTCCCTCGCACGAGGATGAGTCACTCTTGCTTTGCTCAACAAATGGTGACACCCTAGGGGCTATGTGACTCAAGAACAAGGGCTTCCTTTGCTTCATTTGACAATCAATAAGCCCTAGGGGCTATGCTTGAGAAAGATGTGTGAGAGTATCCTCAAAGTCTCTCAAAAGGGATGTCAAAAAGCCCTCTTGTCATGTGTTCCCGTACTCGGATGGCACTCTAGGGGCTATGGTCAAGTCTTAAAGGCTCCCTCGGTAAGAAGCAATTCACTTCAATGTCCCCAGCAACATTTGAAGCTCTATACCGAAAGGTCTCAAGGGGCTTCGCAATCTACAATCTTTTGGGCTACGGCATTACAGTGATACAAGCAAAGGGAAATATTGGGGCTTCGTAATTAACAAGCTTTTGGGCAGTGGTACCCGAGCAATGCAATTTGGGAGTAGTCTTATGGCTCCATGAAAGGGATCTAACTTCAATGGTCCCTCAACACTTCCAGTCAAAAGGCCTCTTGGTTTTAAATGAAGGCTCCGATGATATGAATAAATTTGATGATTCTTGTTAGAACTCACAGCGAGATTCTGAAGGAAGTCTTAGAGAAAAGGAAAAAGATTCAATATGCTAGACTCACCCGGCTAAGTTATAGCGGGCAATGCCAATATGTTAACTCTATAAGCAGAGTTACGGCCAATCCCAATGTTTCTGCAATACAGCACCCCCTTCTCCAAGATCAAAAGCACAGGCTGCATCCGAAGATCCACCGTCAGTTTAACACAAGAAGACTCGAGCAAACATACCGTTCGAGACTTTATCACACCAAGACCTTATCATCTGCAAGAACATCACCATCTCCCACGAGACGTCTCCCGACGACCGTACTACATTTTCAACATGGACCTTCCGCCATTTGGGTATCAACCACAAAAGGGCCATCCATCTCCAAGCAAGAGAAAGAAGGAGATCGCCTTCAAGAGTCCTACCCGATGTGGCATCCGCTCTCATTACAAAGCTAAGCCGGTTTGGGGCTTCACATCGAAAGGTCTTCACATCCCGCCATCTCGAATCCCACATGACATTTGGGGCTTAGCGATCTCCCGAAGCTTGGTATTAATAATCTTCTCTTGGGGCTTGCTCTCGTCAACATCAAAAGGCGATTTATCATAGGGCTATGCAAGATTGGCATCAAGGGCATTATAGGGGATTTTCAATCAACAACCCCTTATCTCGGCATCGAAAGTCTTTTGAAACCCCATATTTGACACATATCTTGGGGCTAGACATCAATTTCGTTGGACACCACGACAACGACGACATAATTCAACAAGGCAATCCGGACTTCAATTGAACACGACTTGATCTTGGGTTGGCTTTACAAACACACAATGGTTAAAATGGTTCACCCACGAACTAAAAAAAAAAATCTTTTTGTCACATGTGTGCATATTCTTTCCCTTCTAATCTAAATAAATAAAAATAAAAAAAATCTTTTTCTTTTTCTCCTTCTATGTGCAAAAGTATGTGCTTTACTTTGCCTTGCTCCTAGCATTCTTCCCCAGCGTTCTCCATCATCCTTTAACTACGCTGGTCTGATTCTCTTAAAGGGATACGTAGGCAGCCTTTGGGCACGACCAACCCATCATTCAGAATACCATCTCACCGACACTCCATCAAAGGCAAAAATAATTCATCACCATCAACATCATCATTCTCCATCCAAAGCATGGACATTCTTCATCGAAAGCATCAAAATCCTTCAGCAATCCATCTTCAATCAAGCGACAATGGTAAGTGAAGGTATGAATACATCCGAGGCTTTCCTTAAATCACACCGCACACAAAATCACTTTCTCCATTCTTACAAAAACTCTCTCTCATGCAAAACTGCTTTCAAATCACATTGCACCACGAGTACAATTTCTCTCTTCATTTCACACTTCATGCATCTTCTTGCACAAACACATATACCTGCCAAGCACACACTTAACAGGTATCACCACAAGATCAACAGCATCTGCAACTCAAGGCACTTCATCCCCAGCAGAAAGTGATCCGCCGTCAACTACGCCTGCATCCCATAGAGTCAAACAATTACAGTTCAATGACAACAAATCGGTCCATGGTGAGCCGCAAAATCACCACCTTTCCATCAAGCAACACAACAATATCACATATAGGCAGACGGAGCCTCGGATCCCGCCATCAGCAAACGGATCCCACACCAGCAAAACGGATCCCGCATCAGCAAACGGATCCCGCCTTAGCAAACGGATCTCGCATCAGCAAATGGATCTCGCTTCAGCAAACGGATCCCGCATCAGCAAACGGGTCCCGCAGCAAACGGATCCCGCATTAGCAAACGGATCCCGCCTTAGCAAATGGATACCGCCTCCAGCAAACGGATCCCGCCTTAGCAAACAGATCCCGCTACAGCAATCGGATCCCACATCAGCAAACGGGTCCCGCATCAGCAAACGGATCCCGCCTTAGCAAACAGATCCCGCCTCCAGCAAACAGATCCCGCCTCCAACAAACGGATCCCGCCTCAGCAAACGGATCCTGCATCAACAAACGGATCCCGCATCAACAAATGGATCCCGCATCAACAAACGGATCCCGCTTCAGCAAACAGATCCCGCTTCAGCAAACGGATCCCGCATCAGCAAACGGATCCCGCTTCAGCAATCAGATCCCGCATCCGGAAACGGATCCCGCTTCAGCAAACGGATCCCGCATCAGCAAATGGATCCCGCTTCAGCAAAACGGATCCCGCATCAGCAAACGGATCCCGCTTCAGCAAACGGATCCCGCATCAGCAAACGGATCCCGCTTCAGCAAATGGATCCCGCCATATCCTTTCTATATCTATAAAGCCGCTCACACAGGGAGCGCACCCCTATCCTTCACAAATTTCAAATTCATGTTTTATCGAGTCTTTCTTGTCGATGTCCTCGGTGGTTGTCTTTCTTTCGTCGATGCATTTTGCTTTGCAATCCACGTCGTCGAGGGGCTCTATAGACACCCCGCCTTGGATCGCTCACCCCGATTGCACACTTGATTTTGTGTTTCTCCCTCTTTTAAGTGTTTCCTGTTAGTTTCTGTTACTTTGGTTAAGTTCCAGACGGGCTCCGTTAAAGTCCAGGGACTAAACTGAATAACAGTTCTAACTTTCTAGTCCATTCTATCAGATTTTGCCTTTCAGAGTCGCGCGCCTCCGCCCCTTGACGCCAGACGTGCGCGCCTTCTGCCGCCTAGGTGGGATGCGCACGCTTCTGGGGTGCGTCAGTTACAAATTCTGCCCAAGAATCTCTCCCTTTCTCATTATACATGATTTTGCCCGGGAAAGATTTCTTGGAGACTCCGTTTGGCTCCAAAAACTCCCCTCTTTCAACTATAAAAACCCCTCCAATCCATCATTGGAGGGGACCTCTTTTGGCACCTTAAGAATTTTCGACCTTGAACTTTGAACTTTCTCCCTATACAAACTCTATACCATTCTCCCTACACAAATTTCCCCAACAAGAGTTCTAGCAACTAAACTCTTCACAAATTTCTACACAACAATTTCTCTACAACAACTCCAAGTCAAAGTTTGAAGTCCTCTTTTATAAAGGTACACTTCTTCTTGTTTTATTTTATTTATGTCATTTTAGATGTATGAAATCCCCATCAAATGGGACATGACCAAATGACCACTTTATTACATTAAAGTTGGTCAAGGTCATCTCCCTATATTTCAATCTCTACTTTAATTTCCTATCCATTTCTTAATGTAATTGTTTAGTATAATTGTTACATGTAATCTTTAGCATAAATTAATAAATAAAAAAATTCTCTTTTATTTCTCTTTTATTTTCCCCTTTCTTTTCACTTTAATTGTTAGCACTTTTTATTGAAGGACATTTAACATTAGAACACCAAAAGTATCAAGACCCGCGTAAGCGGGGAGGAGTGGGTGTTTAAGTACTTCCCACTCTGTCACCTAACCCCCGAACCCCTCATCTCAAGAATCTTTGGTTTCGTAATCAATAAAAAAGGCTATTTTCTTAGGTTTTCTCGCGTTCCTCTAAAACGTGGGTGGCGACTCTTAAAATCAATTATACATCCTAAGTAATGCACTGCTCTATCCAAGCCGTGGTTCCCCGGGGTATCTACACATTTGAGTGTGACGTAAGTGATATCATAGCCGGTGAGCATGAAGTACCACTTGGCTATCCTTGTTGACATGAAAGGCTTCTCGAAGATGTAGCGGAGCGGGTCCACTTTTGCTACTAGCTTGATTGGAAAGCCTTCCATGTAATGTTTTAGCTTTTGAGTAACCCAAACCAGTGCTGCACATGAGTTCTCCAAGATGGAGTAGTTCTTTTCGCCCCCTTAAAATCGGTGAGTGCCAAAATAAATGGCATTCTCCTTTGCGGAGTCTCGTTGCTTTTGTACTAGCATAGCCCCTAGGGCTTCATCATTCACTGTGAGATAGAGCAAGAGAGGCTTCTCCTTGTGAGGTGGAACCAATATTGGAAGGCATGTTAAGTAATGCTTCACTTGGTCGAAAGCTTCTTGGCAAGCGTCGGTCCATTATAGAGCCACATTCTTCTTGAGTAGCTTGAAGATTGGCTCCCACATGGAAGTAAGCTGGTGCACAAACTGACTGATGTACTAGTCTGCCCATGAAACCTTTGATTTCTTTTTGTGTCTTGGGAGGAGGCATGTCAATGTTTGCCTTGATTTTTGAGGGATCTACTTCAATTCCCTTTTCGGTAACCATGTAGCCAAGAAATTTGCCTCGGATAACCTCAAAAGTGCACTTCACAGGATTAAACCTCATCTTGTGTTGACGAATCCTTTCAAAGAACTTGCGGAGATCGATCAAGTGTTGACCGTTAGTCCCTTTGGAGTGAATAATCATGTCATCTACGTAGACCTCGATCTCTTTGTGAATCATATCATGGAACAAGTCTGTCATGGCCCTTTGATAACTAGCCCTACCGTTCCTTAACCTGAACGGCGAACCCATCCACAAATGAGCGGACCTCGTAGGCAGCAGTGGAGTCAATGAGCATGTCAATGTTGGGTAGTGGAAAGTCATCCTTTGGAGAAGCTTTGTTCAAATCCCGGAAGTCCACACATACACGGACCTTACCATTAGCCTTTCGGACTGTGACCACATTGGCTAACCATGTCGGATACTCAATAACTTTGATGAAGCCCACACTGAGAAGCTTCTCTATCTCTTCTTTGACTTGTAAAGACCATTCTGGCTTGATCTTTTTGAGTTTCTGCTTTGTCGGCTTAACGTCATCTCTGATCGGAATCTTGTGTTCGGCGAGCTTTTTGTCCAAACCCGGCATGTATTTGTATGACCATGTGAATACATCCACGAACTCTTTGAGCAGTGCAGTCAATCTGTCTTTCTCATCCCCCTTGAAGAAGCTTTCGATCTTGGTTTCTTTCGGCTCTTCGTCGGCCATATTAATAACATGCAATTCTTCGTCAGCCCCTGGACCATTTTCACCACGACTACGGACCTGTTGAGCAAGTTCATTTAAGTATGTTGCATTTTCGTGGTCTATTTCATCATTATTTGAATCGTTATTAACTAGTTCATTAAATTCGTTATTAGTTAATTCATCATTCATGATGTTTGCAATCTCGGGGTACTCAGAAAGATCAAATTTTTCATTAACAAAGAAAGGGAACACACGCTCGGCTATGGCCTCCATATCCTCTTGGGTGAGGATGTCGGAAACACTCTCGGACTCGAAAGTGAAAGTGAACAAGTCTTCCTTTGTAATCTTGCGTGGAATGCAACCCATCTTCTCTACCAAGAATTCCTCCACTACCACGGGCCCCTTTGAAGAATTCCAGTTGCTGATTGGCTCGGAGCTTGGCTGGATCTTGCTGATAGTTTCCCTTCTCGTGTCGGTGTCGTAGATGGCATTGACTTGGCACTCATCCATGAGGGCAAGTTCCTCAAACATGGAGGCTAAATCTGTCAATTCTTCCCTCACGGTAATCTCTATTTCAGACTCTATGGTCACTTTCTTCCCCTACCATTCTCGAGGCGACATGGGAGTTGGTTCTCCTTCGGATTTCTGAATCTCACAGTCGGCAAAGACTTCAAGACCGGGCATTCTGATGCCCTTGCTGTTAACCCATGGCTCAGGATAGATCACGTACGGGACGTCTTCCCCCTGACGGATAAAGTAGCCATTCATTCTCGTGCGATAAGGCCTCAAATTGGGAATCTCATAATGACGGCCTTCCCTTTGATCTCGGGCCTTCTCATTCTTGACGGCTTGCTCGTACTTCAAGTCATCTTTGGAAGGCTCGTACCCCAATCTGAACTTGTTTTTGACAAATGGGACCTCTATGGGTTGCGTTCTCCCTTGTTGATATTTCCCTAGGCCTAAACAAGAGAAGTAATTCATATTCCTCATTATGCGGATGTAACAGCCCAAAATTTCAGAGTATTATAACACCTTTAAATAATATAAATCCGTCCCCAAAATAAAGGAATAACGGTCATAACTACAATTCAAATCTCCACGGCTAGTATATCTAACCACAAACCAAAATAAATAACGGAAGCGTAACAATTTTCTTTTACTACTAACGGCTAGTAGCCATCAAAACTAGTTCACGGCATTAATTACAATCTCAATAAAAGTCTACTTAAAAATATGAAAATCACTACTTTCATTATTCGGGTCCCCCTCAAAGATATCTCCACAGAAAGTCTTGCTTTCCTACTTATAACCTGAAGAAAATAGAATTAGAGAAAGGGTGAGCGAACAATGCTCAGTAAGGTCCTACGCCGCCCCTTCGGTTTCTAAGAAGGGGTGACCTCAAAGAATGTATCAATAAACAATTTTCGATGAAACGGACAAATTAATAAATCCAAACAATAATCTTCTTCTTAATACAAGGAAAGGAAATCATGGCACAATTCCATATTCGATAATGCGTAAAATCAATTATGATCACTTAATATTCTTCTCATCAAGTCAATATTCAAAAGTAACCCAAAGGGGTACAATAGTCGATGTATCAATGTTTCGGTATATCCGGATAACCTATATAACCACCATTTTCAGTGGTGTTGATGTCAATGGTTAATGCCACGTAGGCATGTCATGAACTAACCCTCATGACCGGGTATCAATAGTATATCAATATTAACCCACAAATAATGGGTGTCATTAAGTGATCATTCTTTTATCAACGAAGTTCTTTAATTGACCAATAATCCAATGTCAATTTAAAGTCAGATTTAATTTAGCTGACGGAAACGCTTTAGAGTGAATTCCAATCAAAAGTTACCGGCCATAACGGTAAAACAATATTTACTCAAAGAACGGAGGGTCAATAAATAACGATAAACAATAGGACTAAGAGACGTACATCCCTTACCTTAGTTGCGAACTTTGATTAATTCTCGATGTACGAAGCAACGGCGCCTTTACTTGAGCTTCCCAAAATCTAACAAAATATATTCTATATTATTATCAAAGTAAATTGACTAATTTAAAACTCCCTGAAATTTATGGACTGACTGCATATCCTTTAAACCCTTAAAAATATCCTGTAATTACTTTATTTATATGTAGCTCATTGTCATTCTAATCCTATACCAGCTTTGACTGGAACTAATTTCATGACAGGGATTGGCTAACAAAAATTTCACCTTCTTCCCCAACTCGCATGTATACAACAGCACACCAACACCCAATTACTAACTTTTCTTGAGTTCCCATTTTTTTTCTTTTCCTTTTGACTACTCATACTATAATCATATATGAGGGCAACCAATTTCCAAACACTGTTTTACCAAAACTCATAAACCGAAACCCCTTTGCCTGAGTAAATCAGGATCCTACTCATTGGGTTTTGTAATTAACCCTCAATACTAACACCAGTTTACCCATTGTTAGCTTTCAATACACACATCAATTTACATTACTAACTAGTTTATGAGCACCTCTGTACACTCCATACTAAACCCAAATGAACACCATATACTTATTTTTTTAAAATCTCAAAATCACAAGGAACGAAATTACTATAGTTAGACAATTGATCGGAACTTACCTCCAACGAATTCGCTGTCGATCACAAACACAAAAAATGTTGAATTTCCTTTCCCTTCCTCCGATTCAAACCCAGTAGAGTGATTTATTGATTTTCCTCTCATTTGTGTATATGCCTAGAACAACATCTTTCTCCCTTTTATACTACTCCCAATCGACTCCTCACCTCCGACTTTAACGACGATGAGACAGTCCCCCTCCTATTCCTTCCGTTACCGCAAGCGATGATGTGACGAACCCTATTTTTTTCTTTGTCGTTACAGCACAATTCCGTCTGGTTCCTTTTTTTTTTTTTTTATGACCACAATTGTTTAATTTAATAAGCCCAACTCAGCCCATCTTTATTTTATTCTACTAGGCCCAACTTACTCGAGCCCAGTCCACTATAAAAACAAAATGGCCAATTAATTTATTCAAGCCAATTAATTTAGAAACAAAATCCGTATATTACACTCTCACCCCCTTAAAATAAGTTTAGTCCTCTAAACTTGACGTACCTCATTCGATGAACAATTTAGGGTATTTCTCCCGCATCTCACTTTCAAGCTCCCATGTAGCTTCTCGAATAGAATGGCTACTCCACTGAACCTTTACGTATGGGATGATGCGCTTTCTTAATATTTGGTCCTTCTTATCCACAATCCGAATCGGTTCTTCATCATAACTCAGATCCGCTCGAAAACGTAATCGTTCAAATTCAATGACATGGCTTGGGTCAGGGACATACTTTCGTAACATGGACAAATGAAAAACATTGTGGACTCCTGACAGAGCCTGTGGCAATGCCAGTCTATAAGTCACCTCTCCCACTCGATCAAGAATCTCAAAGGGTCCGACATACCTTGGACTAAGCTTTCCTCTGATTCCGAATCTCATAACACCCTTCGTAGGAGATATCTTTAAGAATACATGGTCTCCTACACCAAACTTAAGTTCACGACGATGTTTGTCTGCATACGACTTCTGTCTACTTTGTGCTGTCAATAATCTCTTCTTTATCAATTGAATCTTTTCAGTAGTCACTTGAACCAATTCGGGTCCCAATAAATTTCTCTCGCCCACTTCGTCCCAACAAGTCGGCGAACGATATTTCCTACCATACAAGGCTTCATACGGTGCCATGCCAATACTAGAGTGAAAACTGTTATTATACGCGAATTCTACTAAAGTTAGATGTTCGTCCCAAGAGCCTCGCCAATCCAATGAGCACGCCCTAAGCATATCCTCAAGTGTTTGAATAGTCCGCTCTGACTGTCCATCTGTCTGAGGGTGAAATGCAGTACTCATATTCAAATGGGTCCCCAATGCTCTCTGTAAACTTCCCCAAAATTTTGATGTGAATCTAGCATCTCTATCAGACACAATCGATACTGGCACTCCATGAAGTCTAACTATCTCATCAACGTACATTTTGGTTAACCTTTCCATAGAATCAGTAATTTTGAAAGCTACAAAGTGGGCCGACTTGGTCAACCTATCAATGATCACCCAAATTGCATTATGACCCTTTAGGGTCCTTGGTAGTCCCACCACAAAATCCATGGCAATGTGTTCCCACTTCCATTCAGGAATCGGTAACGACTGTAATAAACCACCCGGCCTCTGATGTTCGCACTTTATCTGCTGGCACACCAAACACTTAGCCACAAAGTCTGCTATATCTCTCTTCATGTTAATCCACCAATACATATCCTTCACATTTTGGTACATCTTCGTACCACCAGGGTGCACTGCGAATCGAGAGCAATGAGCTTCTTCAAGAATATCTCGTTTAATACCCTCATCATCTGGAACACAGATCCTTGACCGAATCTCAACATATTGTCATTCCCAACTTTAAATTCTGATGACTCACCAACCTTTAGTTTATCTAGGATCTCTACTAACTCCGGGTCAATTACTTGAGCCGCCTTAATTCTTTCTAACAATGCTGGTTGTGCGCTCAAATGGGCTAAACGACCCCTCTCACTATCAACCTTGACTTCTAAGCTTACAAGTTCGGCTCCCTCCATCAACTCTCATTCGGTTGCTAGTATGGCTGCTAAGCTTCCTCTATTCTTACGGCTTAAAGCATCAGCCACTTTATTGGCTTTTCCTGGATGATACAAGATGTCACAATCATAATGCTTCAATAATTCCAACCATCTTCTCTGTCGCATGTTCAGCTCCTTCTGAGTGAATATGTACTTGTGTAGATACCCCGGGGAACCACGGCTTGGCTAGAGCACGTGAATTACCTAGGATGTCTACTTGATTTTAAGAGTCGCCACCCACGTTTTAGAGGAACGCGAGAAAACCTAAGAAAATAGCCTTTTTGTACGAAAACCAGAGATTCGGGAGAGAAGGGTTCGGGGGTTAGGTGACGGAGTGGGAAGTACTTAAACACCCACTCCGCCCCGCTTACGCGGGTCTTCCTACTTTTGGTGTTCTAATGCTAAATGTCCTTCAATTTAATAATAAGAGAAATGTGCTAACAATTATAATGAAAAAAAAGGGGAAAATATAGAGGAAAAATAAAGGAGAATTGTTTATTTATTGATTTATGCTAAAGATTACATGTCGAATTATTGCTAGATAATTACATGAAGAAATGAGAATGTAAATTAAAGTGGAATTAAAATGTTGGGATGTAACCTTGACCAAACTTCAATAGTGAAGTTGCCTTTTGGTTGTATCCCTTTTTATGGAGATTGCATACTAGTAAGACATAAATAAAAGAGAAAGAGAAAAGTTGTACCTTTAGAAAAGAGAATTTGAAACCTTGACTTGAAAGTGGTGTTGTTGTAGAGAAATGGTTGTGTAGAACTTTGTGTAGAGTTTTGTTGTTAAAACTCTTGTTGGGAGAATTTGTGTAGAGTTTGTGTAAAGAGAAAGTGTTCAAGGTCTAAAAATGAGGTCCTTTTCCAAGATAGGAGATGATGGTTTTTATAGGTAAAATTAGGAGGGAAAGGTTGGAGGGAAATTGGTCAATCCTTGTGAGATGGAATTGACCAGTCACAAATAAGATAAATAATATAATAAATAAATAATAAAGAGAAAATCAAATAATAATAAAAAAGAGTATTTTGTTTTTATGAAGAATAGCTAGAATAAAGGATTTGGGAGTTATGAAATAAGGGGGAATGAATGTGGATGTAAAAAGGAGGTGTTTGTGATCAAGAAGAGATTTTCTAAATAAGAAAATGGAGGGGAAAATGGTGCTATCCGTTACTGCCAAAGCGGGAAGCGCGCGGGTCCGACCTATTGGACCAAACGCGTGCGCGACCCATTGACGGTGCCGGAAGCGCCCACGGGTTAAAACGACAGAATGATAGAAATGACTCTAAAAGTTAACTCTGTTATGCAGTTTAGTCCAAAACTAATGGAATCAGTTAGGAACTTAACGGAAATAACAAAAATTAACAAAATCAAGTTAAATAAAAATACTATGTATGCAATCGGGGTGAGAGGTCCAAGGCGGGGTGTCTACAGAGCCCCTCAGCGACGTGGATTGCAAAGCAAAACGCGTCGACGAAAGAAAGACAACCGCCGAGGACATCGATAAGAGAAAACAAAGACTCGATAAAACATGAATTTGAAATTACAAATGATAGGAGTGCGCTCCCTGTGTGAGCGGCTTAATTGCTATAGAAAGGATAATGTGGGATCCGTTTGCTGAAGCGGGATCCGTTTGCTGAGTGCGGGATCCGTTTGCTGAGTGCGGGATCCGTTTGCTGAAGCGGGATCCGTTTGCTGATGCGGGATCCGTTTGCTGAATGCGAGATCCGTTTGCTGATGCGAGATCCGTTTGCTAAATGCGGGATCCGTTTGCTGATGCGGGATCCGTTTGCTGAATAATGCGGGATCCGTTTGCTGATGCGGGATCCGTTTGCTGAATGCGGGATCCGTTTGCTGATGCGGGATCCGTTTGCTGGTGCGGGATCCGTTTGCTGATTGCGGGATCCGTTTGCTGATTGCGGGATCCGTTTGCTGATGCGGGATCCGTTTGCTGATGCAGGATCCGTTTGCTGAAGCGGGATCCGTTTACTGATTGCGGGATCCATTTTTGCGGGATCCGTTTGCTAGTGCGGGATCTGTTTGCTGGTGCGGGATCCGTTTGCTGGTGCGGGATCCGTTTGCTGATGCGGGATCCGTTTGCTGATGCGGGATCCGTTTGCTGGTGCGGGACCCGTTTGCTGGTGCGGGATCCGTTTGCTGATTGCGGGATCCGTTTGCTGATTGCGGGATCCGTTTGCTGATGCGGGATCCGTTTGATGAAGCGGGATCCGTTTACTGATTGCGGGATCTGTTTGCTGATTGCGGGATCCGTTTGCTGGTGCGGGATCCGTTTGCTGATTGCGGGATCCGTTTGCTAAAACGGGATCCGTTTGCTAATTGCGGGATCACCGTGGACCAAATTTCTGTCTAGAGCTGCAGTTGCTATTGACTTTATCGTGGGGATGCGGGAATGGTTGACTGTGGACCATTTTCTGCTGGGGATGAAGTTCCTTGAGTAGCGGATGCTGTTGACTTCGTGGTGGTACCTGTTATGTGTGTGCTTGGCAGGTATATGTGTTTGTGCACATGTGTGAAATGGCAGTTATGAGAGAAATTGTGCTCGTGGTGCAATGTGATTTTGAAGCACTTTTGCATGAGGGAGAAGTAAAGTGATTTTGTGTGTGAAGTGATTTTTGAAAGCATAGATTTGCTTGAGAGAGATGAATGATATCCATACCTTCACTTACCATTGCCGTTGGATGGATTCGTGATGTTGTGGTAGATGTTTTGGCGGAGGGTGTCGCTACCTTTGATGATGAATTTGTTCTTGATGGAGTGTCGGTGGGACAGTATTCCGGATGATGGGTTGGTCGTGCCAAAAGGCTGCCTACGTATCCCTTGAAAGGAATCAGACCAGCGTAGTTCAAGGATGATGGAGAATGCTGGAGGAGAAGCTAGGAGCAAAGCAAAGTAAAGCACATACTTTTGCACATAGAAGGAGAAAAAGAAAAATCCTTTTGATGCCAAACTTTTATGTGGCTTGCATAGCCCCAATATGAATCAACTCTTGACCCATCCAAATAAATCGCCTTTTGCTGTTGACGTGGGCAAGCCCCAAGAGAAGATCATTGATACCAAGCTTTGAGAGATTACTAAGCCCCAAATGTCATGGGCTTATTGTTTGCGAGCTTGTAGATGGTGGGATGTGAAGACCTTTCGGTGTGAAGCCTCGAATTTTCTTGGAATCGGCTTAGCATTATGTTGGGAGCGGATGGCGCTATTGGGAAGAACTCTTGAAGGCGATCTTCCTCTTTCTCTTGTGTGGAGGTGGATGGCCCTTTTTTGTGGTTGATACCCAAATGGCGGAAGGTCCATGTTGAAAATGTAGTACGGTCTTTGGGAGACGTCTCGTGGGAGATGGTGATGTTGTTGCAGATGATAAGGTCTTGGTGTGATAAAGTCTCGGACGGTATGTTTGCTTGAGTCTTCTTGAGTTGAGCCGACGGCGGATCTTCGGATGCAGCCTGTGCTTTTGATCTTGGAGAAGGGGGTGCAGTACTTGCAGAAACATTGGGATTGGCCGTAACTCTGTCTCTAGAGTTGGCATTGCCCGCCATAACTCAGCCGGGTGAGTCTAGCATATTGAATCTTTTTCCTTTTCTCTAATAAGACTTCCTTCAGAATCTCGCTGTGAGTTCTAACAAGAATCTTCAAATTCATTCATATAATCGGAGCCTTCATTTAAAACCAAGAGGCCTTTTGACTGGAAGTGTTGAGAGACCCTTGAAGCTTGATCTATTTCATGGAGCCATAAGACTACTCCCAAATTGTACGGGTACCGCTGCCCAAAAGCTTGTTAATTATGAAGCCCCAATGTTTCCCTTTGCTTGTATCACTGTAATGCCGTAGCCCAAAGATTGTAGATTGCGAAGCCCCTTGAGACCTTTCGGTATAAAGCTTCAAATGTTGCTGGGGACATTGAAGTGAATTGCTTCTCGCCGAGGGAGCCTTTAAGACTTGACCGTAGCCCCTAGAGTGCCATTATTGATTGCGAGAAAGGTCCATCCTTGATTGGGGGAACGAGTACGGGCACACATGACAAGAGGGCTTTTGGATATCCCTTTTGAGAGACTTTGAGGATAGTCTCACACATCTTTCTCGAGCATAGCCCCTAGGGCTTATTGATTGTCAAATGAAGTAAAAGAAGCCCTTGTTCTTGAGTCACATAGCCCCTAGGGCGTCACCATTTGTTGAGCAAAGCAAGAGTGACTCATCCTCGTGCGAGGGAACAAACATGAGAGGACATGGCAAGAGCTACTCCATTTCTCGGGAGCCTTTCGGCGTACTTTAGAAGCACATACTTGCAGAAGCTTTGAAAACTGAGACACATGTTGTTGCTATTTGCTGCCCAAGCCAATTGACTAGCTAGGGATTATTTGTGCAACCTTGTGCCCTTTTATGATGGGCTCGTTCTCAGACGGATCTTGGTTACCACGGGCCTTCTTTTCAAGAACCCAAAAATGCACACTGCTGGAGAATGATGCCAATAACCCAAGACAACCTTTGATGGTGCCATCTCTTGTCGAGCCTTTTGCAATCCCAAAGTTGACTCGGTGGGGAATTGACTTGCTGAGGAGATCAAATGTACAACTCATGTAGTTGTCTTCTTTAGAAGCCGGGGATCTCCATTTCTCTTTCCCTTCTCTCTCTCACTCTCTCATTTCATTTTTTTTTATGACGCACCCTGTTTTTTGCCTAGACCGCCCTTTCGGGTTTTCAGTCTAGCGGGCATCTCTTTTGCGTCTTCATTTTTTTTTTGACTCGTTTAATGAGGAAGTGTGCATTGACTCTGGCTGAAGAGATAAGACATATGATTTTGCGGTGAAGACCTCTTGTCACTAAAGATGAGTGACATTGACTCGACTAGGGAAGTGGTCCCTAGTATTGACATGTATTTTTATTGAATGACTCACGAAGGCAAGTAAGTCATTAAGAGAGAAGAGAAGGAAGACCCCAATTTGATTGCAAGAAATTGGGAGTATGCAGAAAGAATAGAAGCCCTAGACTCGACAAGGAATGGAAATTAATTCAAAATCTAGGAAAGTTTGTTCAATCTAGAGGTGATTAATTCATTGGCAAATGAATCGTACAAAGATGTCTTGACAAGTTCGAGATGAAGGCCAATCACCATAACGCGCTAGGGCTAAACATATATTCTTTCTTGCATGAGACCGGACCCGCAGGTTGCCTACGTTTCTCCATTGTAGAGGCTCAGGTCACCGTAGTTCTTGTGGATTCTCCATTCGTCGTGAAGAATTGTTTCTTCGTCGTGATTGTTGTCGATGTTGCTTCGTTTGGTGGAATGATGTTGTTGTTGAGAACTTCTTTGAATGAAGGGAGATTTTTTTTTTTTTTTTTGTGCTCTAACTTTTGCCTAGGTTGATTTGAGGATTTCAACCTAGCGAGCTTTTTTTTTTTTTTTTTTTTTTTTTTATATCCCCTTTTGAAAACTTTGCTTCATGATCGTTGCACCACCTTTCTTTGTCTTGATTTCGTCGTTGTTGATGTCTTCGTTGTTGATGCCGTCGTTGATGTTTAGCCCCTAGGCGTTCAAGCGATGGCCTTCATTCCAAAACTTGTTTAGACATTTTTTCATCATTTTGCCAAGAATTAATTGAACAACTTGGAAGAGTGTATGAGGACAAGAACGACTTTTATTTGATGACTCAATGGACTCGAACATTTAATATAGGACGAGAGAAAACATTGATGCACACTAGAGAGGACTTTGACTCTTTTTTTTTTTTTTTAATTCCTATTACTTGGTAGAGAAAGAGAAACGGAGATTGTTGCTGTAGTCCCCATTGTCGTTGTAGCCTTCCTTGCGGCATGATCTCTTGTTGAGACCCTATTTCAAATCTGAGCCCCTTCCTTGATGAGTTCTTGCATGTTCTCACTCTCTAACTGTTGTTCTTCAACCACCGTAAACTCACCATTGTCAATCAAGTCTTGGATGATGTCGCGGATGGAGAAGCAATCCTCGGTGAGGTGACCGCTGCATAAGAATGGAAACAGTTGGCTATGGCACAAGAGACTAAGTCACTTAAACTTCAAGTATCTCTCCAAGATTGGAAGAGAAAAACTAGTTCGTGGTCTACCCAAAGTAGCTGATCACCACAATGAGAAGTGCACAGCATGTCAACTAGGCAAACAACCAAAGGCGTCTTTCTCCAGCAAGACCACACCTTCAACTTCAAGATGTTTGCAACTACTTCACATGGATTTGTTTGGACCTGTTACTACTGCAAGCATTGGTGGAAACAGATATACCTTGGTTGTAGTAGATGATTATTCAAGATATACATGGATTGAAATGATGATCTCAAAAACAACGGTGTTGCTCAGTACTGTGATGATCATGGTATTGACCACAACCTCTCTGCTTCTGGAGTTCCACAACAAAACGGTGTAGTGGAAAGGAAGAACAGAATGTTGATAGAGGCTGGAAAGACAATGATTGCTGAAGCAAAGCTACCACAATACTTTTAGGCTAAAGCCGTCAACACAGCATGCTTCACTCAAAATATATCCCTCGTCAACAAGATCTACAATAAAACTCCTTATGAACTTTGGAGAGGAAGAACCCTCAACATAGCATACTTCAAGATATTTGGATGCAAATGCTTCATACTTTACAATGGAAAAGAACATCGAGGTAAATTTGCTCCTAAGGCCGATGATGGTATATTTATTGGGTATGCTAAACACTCAAAATTAATAAACTTAAGGAAACCCATATACCTCAACTGCACCTCCATCTACCTTACATGAAGCACTAGAAGCCACCACATCTGCTGCTACCTCAAATGGAGTTGAAGTTTTAACACCCATCAATGTGGAAGAACCTATCCCTCAAATTACTTATGATTGGGATGGCACAAATGATGTACCTCTAGAAGATCTTCAACCACCATCAACTCAACCAGACATACCTCAAGAATTTTATGAGGTCAGAGATCACCCAAATCAGAATATCATTGGTGACCTACATTCTGGTGTTAGAACAAGAAGATCAAATTATGATGCACTTACCGCATTCATATCTCAAGTTGAACCCAAGAAGGTTGATGAAGCACTCCAAGATTCAAGTTGGGATATTGCTATGCAAGAAGAGCTCAACCAATTTGAAAGATGTAAAGTTTGGACTTTAGTTCCAAGACCTCAAGATCAAGGAGTGATTGGTAAAAAGTGGGTGTTTAGAAACAAGATGGATAAGAATGGAAACATCACAAGGAACAAAGCTAGGTTGGTTGCACAAGGATATAGACAAGAAGAAGGCATTGATTATGATGAAGCATTTGCCCCCGTTGCAAGACTCTAAGCTATAAGGATATTCTTAGCTTATGACTCTTACAAAAGATTCAAGTTATACCAAATGGATGTAAAGAGTGCATTCCTCAACGGTGAACTTCAAGAAACAGTCTTTGTAGCTCAACCGCCCGGATTTGAAGACCCCAAATTTCCAAATCATGTCTACAAACTTCGTAAAGCTTTGTATGGACTAAAACAAGCTCCACGTGCATGGTATGATACTCTATCTAAATTTCTCCTAGAGAAAGGTTTCAAGCGTGGTAAGATCGACACAACTCTATTTATTGCTAAATATCATGATCATTCTTTACTTATTCAAATATATGTAGATGATATTATTTTTGGTTCCACAAATGAATTGTTGTGCAAGCGATTTGAGAAGCTAATGAAAAGCAAATTTCAGATGAGCGTGATGGGAGAAATGACATTCTTCCTTGGGCTACAAATTAAACAATGTGCTGAAGGCATCTTCCTCAATCAAGCAAAGTACACAAAGGATCTTCTCAAGAAATTTGGACTTGAAAATGCAAAAGCATACGACACTCTTATGGCTACTAGTAACAAGTTAGACAAAGACTTGAAAGGTAAAAAGGTTGATCAAACCTTGTACCGAGGTATGATTGGCTCTCTCCTATACTTAACTGCTAGTAGACCAGATATCATGTTTAGTGTTTGTGTTTGTGCTCGTTATCAAGCTGATCCTAGAGAATCACATCTTATTGCTGTAAAACGTATTCTTCGATATCTATCTGGGACTATTAACCTTGGACTTTGGTATTCCAAGGATTCAAATTTTGATCTTATAGGTTACTCAGATGCAGACTATGCAGCATGTACCATTGACAGGAAAAGCACGAGTGGAACTTGTCATTTCCTTGGGAAATTGACTAGTTTCATGGGCAAGCAAGAAACAAGCCTCAGTCTCTGTATCTACCACAGAAGCTGAATATATAGCCGCTCGAAGCTGCTGCTGTCAAGTGCTATGGATGAAGCAACAATTGGTCGATTATTGAATCAACGAAGAAAATTGTCCAATCTATTGTGACAATACATCTACCATTGCTGTGTCCAACAATCCTGTCATGCATTCAAAGACCAAACACATTGATATAAACTACCACTTTCTTAAGGATCATGTAGAAAAAGGTAATATCCTTCTAGAGTATGTGAGTACTGACAATCAAATTGCAGATATACTCACCAAGGCTCTTGATTCGAAGAGATTTAGGTATCTTAGAGGAGAAATAGGTGTGCTAGAACTTTAATTACATGTCCATATATCTTGATTGTGCTAATGTCTTGTGTTTTATCTAAGTCCAAAACCAAGTAGGTCTCAACGGTCAGCTACCTCTCAACGGTCACGTAACCACGGTCGAAGCATCAAGAACCATCCAGTGCACTGACCGCAAATATTTTGATCGCACCAAGAGCCGACCGCAGAAATACTCTTCAATCATTTCAAGTCTTCAAGGAAGCCTACCGTATGGGAAAATAATGAAATTGGTTCACTGCTTTAAAGAAGCTTTTTCATGGCCAAGGTAATATCTTGACCACAAAATATCACGGTCAAGCACCTGACCGCAAAAAGCTAGGTGACCAGGTAAGTGTTTCTAACTTAGCAAATTTTAGGATCATTCTTGTCCTCCAAGGGGTAATTCAGTAATTTCCTCTTTTCCCTCATTTTTCATTTAATTCAAATCATTTGGAATTAATTTTATTCCCCTATTTATGTTTGCCATCATTGGTCAAGCATTTAATGTGAAAGGACTATCAAGGTCATTTTACTGTAAATTTGCAGAGTTAACCTCCCAATTCTATCTTGGCTCCTTACACAAACCGTTCCACCTCCTCTTCAACCTCCACCACTCTACTTTTCAGAACTACTTTTCACTTTCTCTCTCTACTATCTCACTCTCTCTACTTCTCTCTCTTCAAACCCAGTCCACCTCTCTCACTCTACTCTCTTTATTTCCTCTATAAAATGGCCCCCAAATCCTCTCAAACTGCAAAATCATCTAAGAAATCACAAGATACAACATTTGAAGACACCATGGTATGAATTCTTAACTCAAAACTCTCATTTTTTTTTTTTTTTCGTTTAGGCGGGTTTCAAAACCCTTCGGCATTCGTCTGGATTTCTGATTTTCTGGGTTGATTCCATCTTAATAATGCTCAATCTTTGTTTGATTCCTTTTTCAAAATTCATTCCCATGCTCAGTTTCGCATTTCATTTACAGTAATTCTCTCTATACCATGGATCTGTTGAAGCTTTTGTTCATATTTTTGTTCACTTTGCCCTTTCATATTCTGGTACTTATGTGCTTTGGATAGTGAAATTGTTGATGTTTTCGTGTGTAATCGGTTCCTGTGCACATGTAGATGTAATTTTTATGGATTTTCGTGCTTGAAATCTTTTTCTCTGTTTGCACCATAAATAGTGCTCTTAGTGTTCTTATGATGTTCTTCATGTTCATGATATAGTCACTTTTTAATCTTTCAATCTTGGTTACACACACTAATTAGGTGTTTGTGCGTGTTTTGTTCATCTTCATGATTTTTGTCTAAGTTTTTACTTCTGTCGACCGCACGTTGTTCTACAGACTCTTGTCGACCGCACCTAGTTTGACCGCTATGTTTCGACCGTTACTTAGTCGACCGCTTTGATTGTTCATCCCTAACTACTCATTTTTTTCAGGATGAAAAATCATTTATTCCTGGTTGTGCAATGCACTATAATGATTTAATGAATGATGCTATTGGAAGGCACATTATCAAGCATATGACCAAATCTGGCATTCTCAACTACTTCACTATGCCTCAATCATTCCATCTCCCTGCCGCAGTTGGGGAATTCTACTTGACCGCCAAGGAGATCAAAGGGAGAGATGAAAAGAACAAGCCTCTCAACTGGATTGCCGCTTAAGTCTGTGGCCAGAAACTTTAGATTGACTATACTGATATTGCTTTAGTACTTGGCCTGGACATTGATTTTGAAGCTCCTGAATCCTTGACTACCGAAGAGTACAATAATCTCGCGGACGGCTGATTGGATCAACCGACGTGTGCACTCCCTACCGAAAGACCTTTCCTGAAATAATGTACTATATTGGTCACCTGGTTGGCCACGGTCTGCTTTGCAAAAGTGGCAACCACGGTAACATTAATACCACCCAGTGGCACCTATCTGCAGCTATCTACTTAGGCAGAAAGATGAATTGGCCTATGATTTTGTACAAACTGTTAGTAGATCAAGTAAATGATTACAACAAGCAACTCCGTGAGAAGGCCCCAACTAAATATAAGAATACCAAGATGCTTTCCTTTCTCTTTAAGTACACTCCTGAAATAAGGAAGGAGTATGCTAAAGACAAGCATACCAAGGTAACCATCTCTCAATCTAGGGTCTTTGACATCAAGACCATGGGATCAACTTTCAGAAATCGTTTTGGTGATACTCAATATCAAGAATAACATGCTCGTGATCCCAAAGAAAGGTATGTCCCTCCCAGTTACACAAAAGCGGCTAGAGAAGCTCTAGGTCTTGATGATCCTGGTAAATGCTCGTGATCCCAAAGAAAGGTATGTCCCTCCCAGTTACATAAAAGCGGCTAGAGAAGCTCTAGGTCTTGATGATCCTGGTAAATCAACCTTTGTTCTAGATGAGGATGAAGAAGCTGAGGAAGAACAAGAATCCAGAAGAGTTAAAGGGAAAGGTATTGCAAGTGAATCAACCGCTCCTCCTCCCTATCCCAAACAATTAACTGGTGTTGTTATCAAAGAACCATCCAAGTCTATTTCCTCCAAGCCCTCATCTACAATCATTCCATCCGCTCCATCCAAAACCAAATCAACCGCACCCATCTCAAAGTTAACAGTCTCCAAACCTACCGTTTCCTCCCCAATCGTTCCATCCAAATCTTTCAAATCCAAGCCCTCTGCACTCCCCGCTTCATCTAAGGGGGAGAAATCCAAGAAAATGGATCTCTCACTAAGTCTTGTTCAAACCACAAAGAAATCCAAAGTTACCAGACCTCCTCCTTCGACCGCTTCCCCAACCTTCACTCTATCTGGTTCACCCATGCAAAGTGATCGTGATGATGATGTTGAAGTACCTCCTGTTAGAACTCAAAGATAAAGAGCCAAGCATGCTCTTGAATTGGTTGATGAACCTGATGATGTTGAGTTACTAGAATCAGGAGATGAGTCTGGAAAGCAAGGTGTTGAAGCTGATGCAGGAGAAGGACTTGTGAAGATTGTCAATGTTGACAGCCCTGATTTCTGTGATGATAAAGCTGATAAGGATCAAGCCAATGATGAAGTTGATAAGCCTGTTGGTGTGTTTGACAGTGAGGGTCACGATTAAGGTACCACTGATAACCTTGCACCCAGTGACCGTGACTCTGTCTTTGCTACGCCTCCCATTCACTCTCCCATTCGACAAAATTCTCCTCCTCCGGTAAGGACGACCGATCATGATGCCTCGGTCGATCAAATGGCTCACCTTTTGACCGCTGTTGAGTTCTTAACTCAGGTCAACTTGGATACTCAAAGTGAGGTTGCCAAGCTTGCTGCCAATCAAGTCAAATTGCAGAATGAAGTTGATAAACTCTGATCCTCAAATGCATCTCTTCAACAACAAGTCACCTCCTCTATTGTTGAGACCATTAAGGGGGAGAGTAAAAATATAACAAAGGCCATTCTTGAAACCCTAGCTACCATGAATCCAGATCTTCCTATGACTGCATCCACCTCAACCGCTCCTTTTTCTCATGCTGATCTTCAAGAAGAGCTCAAGTCACAATCTAATGCCATTGACCGTTCCATGGTCAAGATTGTTGATGGAGCTGGAAAAGAATTGACTAAAGTAATGTCAAATAATAAGCATGTCTTATTTGAGAAAATGGATAACGTTAAAATTTCTCTCAAGGCTGAGATCAACGCTTGTATCTCTCAAGGTCTGCTAGCGGTTGCTGATAAGTTCGTGCCAAAGATTGAAGCAATGAGACAAGCTATGATCGTCCACACTTAGAAATTGGAAGGTCAAACATCAAACATTGATAGGGTCTATGAAATCTCTAACTCAAACTTGCAGGAAATGATCAATAAGATTTCTAACCTTCAATTGACCGTGGAAAACCTTACTGGTTCTCAAGCTTCCTCTCAAAATCAGGCAACCGGACATGGAAACAGGCTGGCAAGAGCAGATGAGGATGAAAACGAAGGTGAAGATGGCTTTGAATTCCCTGCCGTGAACAATTTAGATTTTCTAGAGATCAACGTCCTCATCAATCCCATTATCATTCCTGGTGTTTCCTGGTGTTGGATTCTCAAAGAAATTCTAAGTGCCCCACCGTAGATTTTTGCAACTCTTTTGTTGACCGTGTGTGGTCGTTAAACATTTGTGATGTTTGTTCGAAAAACAATTACTTTTGTTTGTTTTATTTGGGTCTGTAAAAAAGTTAAATTACTCTTTTGCTTCTGTACTCCCTATGCTTGAATGAATATTTCTTTGGAATGCACTGAATGTTTGGTTGATGCATTTGCATACTTATTACTATTTCTCTCTAAAATGCACTCAAACCTTATATTTCTATCTTGCTAGGATTAGAATCTATTTTATCTTTTTAGGATGATAGAAATTTATGACATTGGTTTAAAGTGTGCATTGACTTGGGGCATGATACTTAATAAAATAATATTTCTTAAAAACATGTTATTACCAAGTACAATGAATTAGCCTTTGTTATAGTAGGTAATGGTCTCAATCAAATAGGGGGAGATTGTTGGGTATGCTTATTATAAACCACTCCTATTACCTAGATATGATTGATCCCATAACCTAATTTTATCTTTTGTGGACTTTAGGATATATTGTAAGAAGTGTTAAACTTCATTTTTAGAATAGTCCACTTTGATAGTATAGGCTTTAGATTGATAGGGCTTAAAAATTTCTAAGTCATGAAACTTTGTGGTCAAGACCTTGACCGTGAGAACTCACCTTGACCGTGGTAGATCACCTGACCGTGGAAGACCACTTGACCGTGAAGCTCTCGACTGTGAAGGCTCGACTGGAAGAAAAGAAGTCCAAGCAACCAAAGTTTGTTCAAGCTTAACCATGGTCACACATGTGTCCAAATCTATGGTTAGTTTAGAACGTTGCAGAAATTCAAATTTTAAATTTGAATACAACTGTTAGTGGGACCACCACTGCTCTGAAATAAGGGACAACTCAGATTGAGCTCCAATCAGAATTCAACAGCTCATTGTCCTTCAACTTGGACCCCAAGTATTTCCAACGACTAGTCTCTCATTCAAGGCTATAAATAGTCCTTGAGTTCTTCATTGAACATTGCTGAGATTCAAAGAGAGAAATTCTTGTTGAAATACTTGGTGATTGAAGATCATACTCAAGATTTCCAGAATCCTTTGAATCTTCAAGTTCTCACCTTCAAACCTTCAAAGATCTCCAGCAACATTCAAGTCATCTCAAGCCTTGCAACAATCAAGATTCATTAGGCTCTACAATCACATAGATTTTAAAGAGCTTCTAATTCTTACACACACACTCACCCCAATTGATTAATCACATATATTGCATCAATAGGGATACACTGGTCTAAGTCTAGGATTTTTTCTTCATAGAAAATAGGTGTTGATTCAATACTTCATCTCTGTAATCTGTACACAAGAAAATCAATATACCTCCATTCAAAATCCAAGACTGACCATCTTGGTAAACGACGTAGATCTTTTAATAGATCGAACATTTCTAAATACTTGTGTCATTTACTTACTGCACTTTAATTTCTGCAATTTACTTTCAAGTATTGTTCATCTTGTTCTTTATTATTCATATTAATCTTGTTTGTCGTTTAGTGTCTGATCTTACAGATATTCAAACTCATTGTGAATTGTGTTTGTATGTTCTCCACATTGCTTAAGCTAAAATATGACTAACTTATCTTTTGCCAAATCTTCTAAGACATCAACTTTCAAACTCAACCATTCTTGACCGCAACACTCTGAACTCTTCTCACTCGACCGCAAAACCTTGACCATGAGTTAGCTCATACTAAGATATTTTGTCAAAAACAACCTTACATCATTTCTATTGAAAACTTCCGCTGTGCATATTACATCTTGACCGTGTGGTTTTTATTTGACCGTAAATTCAAGATTGTAAGCACTTGGTTGAATTTTGAAAAAGGGTTGAAATTTTAAGTAGGCTATTCACCCCCCCCCCTCTAGCCTCCTTTCTCATACCCTTGTTGTGTCTTTGGGACCAACAGGGTGGTATCCCACAAATGCTCCCGCAGTGCCATGAACAGATCGGTACTCTGGGTCAACTCTCCTTGACCAGAAAAGCTCCCGAAGAATAAACCCAAGCCGGTGGCCTGCACCCTGCTCTGAACAGTCTCTAACATTCTCCCACAAGCTATGCACGACGCTATACGAGCCCCTCGACTTCAAAGGGGGCAATACAACCTGCAAGCATGACATGTATACAAAGCAAAGGTATGTGATTAACCTAGCAGTTTAATTTCATAAACATATGTAAATATAAACTGTTGCATTAGGAGAATCCCCAAAATTCCCAACAAATGCTATAAATATGTCACAATCATAACCCTAGTCTACCTAGGACAGGACAAGTCAACTCAAAACAAATCCAAGACAAGTCAACTCCGAACAAGTCCAAAACATTTCAATAATTAACGGACAAAAATATAACTTCATCCAAAATAAGCTTTCTCAACGAAACACTAATGTACATTACATCCCTATACTCTAACAAAAGTCGAACAAAAAAAAAAACACTTTTAACAAAGTCAACCAAGTAAAAGATCGGTCAAAGATTACAACATTTTCGGACCAAAAATTACTTAACACAAAAATCGCGTTTTTTAACAAAACCACCAAAATCAATACATTATACATACTATAGATAAATCAATCAACTTGGGTCGAAATCTACAAGTTTCATGAAAACCCCAATTTAAGGTCATTAAACCCTAAGTACAAAATTAATCAACCAAACCCCGTAACTTTGGGTAAATCACAATTAAACCCCTCATTCAAAACAACTTACGACTAAGTCCCTTGTATTCTACATTTAATTCACTCGAATCCCATACCTTGGGTAATTTACAATCCAAACCCCATACCTTGGGTAATTCACAATCAAAACCCAATACCTTAGGTAATTTATAATCAAAATCCCATATCTTGGGTAACTTACAATCCACACCCCATACTTTAGGTAATTTACAATCAAAACGATCAACATAAAAGTCACTCAATAAAACCTTCTCGTTCGAAGTAATTAACAATCAAATCTTCTCGCTCGAAGTAATTAACAATCAAACTTTCTCGTTCGAAGTAATTAAAAATCAAACCTTCTCGTTCGAAGTAATTAACAATCAAACCCTTCATTCAAGGTAAATTACAGTCAAGTCCCTCAAATCCAAAACAACTTACAATCAAGTCCATAAATTAAACAATTTACAATCAAATCCCCTGCCTTTAGCATTATACCCCAAACTTGGGTAGTTCACACTCAAAATCTTTACAATCAAAGTACAATGCAAATAAACCCTGAACTTGGGTAATTTACAATTACAACTCTTACAAATCAACAAGAATTAACTTAAACCTCATATCTTGGGTAATCCACAATCAAAATCTTTACAATCAAAGTAAAATGCAAATAAAACCCGAACTTGGATAAGTTGCAAATCAAACTCTTCACAATCAACATAAGATTCACTTAAACCCCAAATATGGGTCATTTATAATTCAAACCTTTATGATCAAAGGAAAAATCATCTCAACCCCAAACTATGGGTAAAATACAACTAAATTTCTACAAAATTCACTTAACCCCAAACATTGGGAAATTCACATCTAAAATCTCTCTAATATCAAACAATAAGAGCTCAAAACATAGATTATAGGTAATTAACACTCACACTCCTCTACTCAATGCCTAAAGACCTAAACAATAGGTATCCTTGCATCTACAAATCTCCAAACTTTGCACACTCTCTAACTTGATCCCTCAAAACTCGCAATCACTCACAAATGCTTTCCCTCGAGTTACAACAAATGATCATATCATGCTAAAAAATCTAAAAGTGTTACATCCATACACTTATCTTAAAAATATATTACAAAACAGCACGATCTCTAGGACTCATCCTTAGTTCGTTCCTTAGGTCCGGAGGACCTCAATAATTTCCAAAATCAAATCTGGTCCGGGGGACCGCAATAAATCACCAAATCAATCTATAATTGGAAGGCTGGGAACGTCCTTAAACTCTTCCTATTTGATAAAGTTATTAGGCATAACCCGTGCGAGCTCTAGACAATCGGTGTTACCGTTTACCAAATTCTGCGATCCTGAGGACTATACCTCGCTAGGCACAATAGTTTACAAAATTCTGTGATCCTGAGGACTATACCTCGCTAGGTAATGTAGTTTACCAAAATTCTGCGAATCCTGAGGACTATACCTAGCTAGGTACCGTAGTTTACCAAATTCTGTGAATCCTGAGGACTGTACCTCGCTAGGCACCATAGTTTACAAAAATTCTGCGATCCTGAGGACTATACCTCGCTAGGTACCGTAGTTTACCAAAATTCTGCGAATCCTGAGGACTATACCTCGCTAGGCACCGTAGTTTACCAAATTCTGCGAATCCTGAGGACTATACCTCGCTAGGCACCGTAGTTTACAAAAATTTTGTGATCCTAAGGACTATACCTCGCTAGGTACCGTAGTTTACCAAAATTCTGTGAATCCTGAAGACTATACCTCGCAAAGCACCATAGTTTACAAAAATTCTGTGATCCTGAGGACTATACCTCGCTAGGCACCGTAGTTTACCAAATTCTGCGATCCTGAGGACTATACCTCGCTAGGTACCGTAGTTTACCAAAATTCTGCGAATCCTGAGGACTATACCTTGCTAGGCACCATAGTTTACCAAATTCTGCAAATCCTGAGGACTATACCTCGCTAGGCACCGTAGTTTACAAAAATTCTGCGATCCTGAGGACTATACCTCGCTAGGCACCGTAGTTTACCAAATTCTGTGAATCCTGAGGACTATACCTCGCTAGGCACCGTAGTTTACAAAAATTTTGTGATCCTAAGGACTATACCTCGCTAGGTACCGTAGTTTACCAAAATTCTGTGAATCCTGAAGACTATACCTCGCAAAGCACCATAGTTTACAAAAATTCTGTGATCCTGAGGACTATACCTCGCTAGGCACCGTAGTTTACCAAATTCTGCGATCCTGAGGACTCTACCTCGCTAGGTACCGTAGTTTACCAAAATTCTGCGAATCCTGAGGACTATACCTTGCTAGGCACTGTAGTTTACCAAATTCTGCAAATCCTGAGGACTATACCTCGCTAGGCACCGTAGTTTACAAAAATTCTGCGATCCTGAGGACTATACCTCGCTATGCACCGTAGTTTACCAAATTCTGTGAATCCTGAGGACTATACCTCGCTAGGCACCGTAGTTTATCGAAAAAGTTACCATTTACCGAATTCTGCGATCCTGAGGACTATACCTCTCTAGGTACCGTAGTTTGTTGAGAAATTATGCGATTACGCGCGCTCTATAGGAAGTTAGAATTCATCCCTATTTCTGTTCTCGATTCTTTAAACTTCTTGTCGAACTGTACGTATGACCTCTCTTTCTTTCCCCAGTAAAGTCCATTTGTAACGACTTTCTTTCTCTACAATGTTTCGTTTCTATAAAGTCCATCTGCAATGACTTTATGGCTCTATGATGTTTCATTTCTTTTTGGTTTCTTCCTTCTCACCTCTTTCCCCAATAAAGTCCATCTGCAACGACTTAATTGCTCTACGATGTTTTGTTTCTGTAAAGTCCATCTGCAACGACTTTATGGCTCTACGATGTTTTGTTTTTTTTTCCCTTTTTACCTCCTTCCCCAATAGAGTTCATCTGCAACGACTTTATTGCTCACGATTGTTCAGTCTTCATAAAGGGTAGTTTCCGTAGGATTTTTATCCCCAGCCGGAGTCTGATGTTTCATTTCTTTTTCTTTTCTCCCCAGTAGGGTCCACGCAACTTTATGGCTTTTCGAACGTTTGTCTATTCCTAGCAAAAGATGATGCCTCGTTTCTTTCTCCCCCAGTGCTCGAACTAGGATTGGCTTGATTCCCTTTAGATACGTAGGTAGCCTGACATAGGTTCAGCCATTTGACCAACTTGGTCGCACTTTTACTTTCTCTTCCCCTGATTCGGAACACTTGTTTCAGATCGTTTCCTTTCTTAATCGACGATCCTCCATGCCTTGCAAGAAGCGTCGCTGAGGGGCTACTGTTAATACCCGATCTGAAGATTGAGGACTTCCTAGATGTTTAGGAGCCTCCGAGGACCTTTTAGGCAAGAAAAATCTGACAGGGACCTATCCGACAGCTTTCCAGAGTTCTAGATTGACGAATCAGTTATAGGTCAAATTCTATCAGGATAATGACCTAATCCCGTTAACAAACTGATAAGATCTATCGAAATCTAGATAACCACGCGATCCGGAAAGACTGGCCACGCGGCCAGTTTGGGAGTTTCCTCGTGGCCACTCCTTCCGACTCCTATTCCCTATAAATAGGTGCCTCCAGCTCCAGAGATAGATAACCAATTCATTCTGCGAGTTTCAGAGTCAAAACTGACGGAGAAACTCGAAGTTTAAGCCTTTCTGGCACCCTCGAAGCCTTTTCGAATCTTCAAGAAGCTTCAATCATAGTTCTTGCCATCCAAGGTAAGTCCTCTTACTTTTCTTATTATGTTCTTAGGCTAGATCTATATTATGCATGTTTTCATTATGTTTATGCATCCATATTCATATGTTCTTCATGTGTTCTTCATTTTCTTAGTCTAGATTCATAATAAATGATATATCTAGGGTAGCGATCTTCATGTTTATGTGTTAATTCATATGTATTCATGATGTTCTTGTTATTATGCTAGATCTAAGTCTTATACATACATGATATACTAGATCTAGGATTGTAATCCCTATTTATGTGTACATGCCATGGCCAATGATGATCCTAGGGTTTCATCAAACCCTAATATGATCTGAGAACTACTTCTAACCCTAATTTTCCCCCTCTATATGCATGATCCCGCTTCATCTCTCCCCATTCTAATTCATCAATGAACAACACCGACCTGAGCTTCTCATGATGAGAAGAATGTAGGCAATCGTTGGATCTGTTCTCAAACACTAACACACACACACACATTGATCATGATAGAAAGACCGATTCATCGGGCAATAGGAGTGATAACTGTATATTCTTCTTCTATTGTAATTTGACCCCCGAACCCTATCACTACAAGAAATTAGGGATTTGGCTACATTTTATTTAGCCATAAAATAAATTTGTAGTTGAAAAAATTATTTTAGCGATGTAATACTTATTCGTAGATGATTTTTTAATATTGGCGTCGAAATTTATTTTGTAGCCAAATATTAGTACATCTTTTACTGCACATATTACAATATATTAGTACATCTTTTACTGCACATATTACAATATATTTAATGCAGGCCTTAGGGTTAGCTTAACAAGTGTACAAGTGTGGTGCCATTAGCAGCCCTTTTCAACAAAAAACCTATTACTTCCCTATTCGATTTGGTTTCCATCAGCGTTCCTGAGACGAGAAACCTTGAGGAGCTGTTTCTCCGCAGACGATCGATGGACGTCGCCACTCCCAGACATCGCCACTTGTAATTCTCGCCACTACCAATTCCTAGGTTCTGTTTGCGTTTCAGCAGCCCAGGAGCATATTCCAAGAATCACTATTTAGGTAATCTCAATCCAAATTTAAATCTTTATTATGCCCTTAAACATTATTTGATTTACAAACTATGTTTGAATCATCGATTTTTCGCTACAACGATACCTACGGTGTTTTAGACAAACACTTATTCAACTCTTCTGAGGTCAATTTCTTTTTTCTTCGTTGTTCTTCAATAATGACATTGAAAGTTTTCCCTTTTTCATCTCTGAGGTCAATTACTTTCTTCTTATTCTTTGTTATGATTCAACTTTTTCTTCATATTTAACGTTCTTCTATCTTTTCCCTGTTTGCAATTGGAATCTTCAATATTAGGAAGAAGATAGTGGTGTATATGTGTGTTAAATAGACCTTTGATTGACGCACTCCAAGTGTTTGTATTTTTGTCTGAACCATGCTCGTTGTTGATACACTCGCCCTTTCTTCAGAGAACTTGTAGAATAGTGTCCTTTCTCATGATCAATGCCATTGAGGCCTTAAATAACGACAATGAAGATCTTCTAAAATCTAAATGCAGATTGACTTATGTTATGTGCACCTAGTAAAAGAACTTGTAACCTTATTTTAGAACGATGAATAACATGTATCGAGTCACTTGAATAATCGTCTACGAATGATCAACGCTTTCTTACAAAATAGTACACAGAGAGAAGGAGATGATACAAGTTTCTTATAGAGGACAGTGGGATGGTATGTATACAAGTACTTGGACATCATTGATGGTCAATTGATTTATGTTATGTGCACCTGGTAAAAAGAACTTGTAACCTTATTTTACCTTATTTTGTTTAATCTTGTACTGTGTACTATTTTTGAAGAATAGATTCTTCTGCAATTTTATCAGAATGGTAAATCGCTAAACAAAAAATAGTGCAGTCGTATGTTATGAACTTCAAACTTACAAAACAAATATGTTTAATTTTTTTATATGAACATGTTTCCTTCAAATTTATTCATGACTTCTTTCAGTTTGAATGTTAGTTGGGTTGAGTGTATTGGGTATTTTTGACATTTATTATTTACAATCACTTTCAAAATGGGGAACAATTAGTCATTAACCGATGCATAAATAAAAATATGCGATGAAGCTAGTTTCTTATCATAGGACTCATTTTTAAAGGGACTAATCAATTTCTCTGATGACTTTTGTATGTATTTTGTGTGAGCTATTTTATATTTATTAGTTGATGAATTAGAAGTTACTATAATTTTTAAGCATGTTTTTTTAATGTAGCCTAACGTCATATATATTGTGTAGGAACTATGGATAAAAGTTGGATGTCGATTCGTAATAGATTTAGTAAAGAATATATAGCCGGTGTCAATACGTTCATGGGTTTCGTATATACTAATCTGGGTGAAAAACGTACTATGTTATGTCCTTGTGTTAAATGTATGAACGTGGATCGACATCCTCCCACGCTTGTAACCGATCACCTTTATGAGAATGGGATTAACTTGAACTATAAATTTTGGGTGCATTACGGGGAATCATATTCTGATCGTCAGCATGTTCCCGAAAAGAATGACAGAAATAGGGATGAAATTGATGATGACGATGAGGTTGAAATTCATGAAATGTTTAAGGACATACAAAGGGGATCTTTAATGGAAGATGATAGTTTAGCACAAGAGGATGATTGTGGTAGTGAGAATGTACATGAAAAAGGGGTAAAAACATTAGAGAAATTATTGAAGGGTGTCGATGATGATTTTTTTTCAGGTTGTAAAGCGTACACAATGTTAACGTTTATCATTAAGTTACTTCATGTGAAGGTGTTAAATAAGTGGAGCAACAAGTCATTGACTATGTTACTAGAGATTTTGAAAGATATTTTTGCCGATTGTTCAAAGTTTCCAAAGTCGCATTATGAAGCAAAGAGCATGTTGCGCGAATTGGGATTGGGATATACTCAAATCCATGTTTGCAAATATGATTGCGCTCTCTTTTAGAAGGAACATAAGGATAAAGAGGAATGCCCAATATGCAGTGAGTCTAGATGGAGGATCAATGATGGAAAGGGAAAAAAAATTCCCCATAAAATCCTTCGTCATTTTCCTCTAAAATTACGACTTCAAAGATTATTTATCTCCAGGAAAACCGCACATGATATGCGGTGGCATAAAGAGAAGCGGGTCAATGAATATAATGTTCTAAGGCATCCGGCTGATGGACTGGCATGGAAGGACTTTGATAAGGAGTACCCTTGGTTCGCAAAAGACTCTCGCAATGTTAGACTCGGATTAGCTTCCGATGGTTTTAATCCATTTGGGAACATGAGTACATCATATAGCATGTGGCCAGTCATTCTTATCCCATACAATTTGCCTCCCTGGAAATGCATGAAGGTGTCATTTTTTATAATGTCACTACTCATTCCAGGACCTAAGGCACCTGGAAAAGACTTTGATGTTTATTTGCAACCCTTGATAGATGAGCTGAAAGAGTTATGGTATGATGGTGCTGAAACGTGGGATGCATCTATGGGACAGAGCTTCAAGATGCATGCTATGGTTCTGTGGACCATAAATGACTTTTTGGCATATGCTTATCTTTCTGGCTGGGGTACGAAAGGGTATAAAGCTTGTCCTACTTGTAATAAGGAAACGGATTCTCAAAAACTATGGAGTAAGATTTGTTACATGGGGCATCACAAATATTTAGATCATAATCACCATTGGAGGAAAAAGAGTAAGATATTAAATGGAAAGGTTTAAAAAGGCGTGAAGCCTCGAGAGTTGTTAGGTGATGATGTGTTAGAGCTACTCACTAATGTTCCATCAATACCCCTAGGAAAGTACCCCAAACAACAAGAAAAGAAAGCGTAGTGATGAGGAGCTTAATTGGTCAAAGAAGAGTATTTTTTTTTAGTTACCTTACTGGCACAAACTTAAAATGCGACATAATCTTGATGTTATGCACATTGAGAAAAATATTTGTGATAATTTGTTAGGTACACTTCTTGAAATTGATGGGAAAACAAAGGATACATACAAAGCTAGACAAGATTTGGCTGATATGAAAATAAGGAGAGAATTACACATAACTTATAATGCTGATGGAACGTCGTATTCGATACTCCATGCGAGTTACACTCTTTCAAAACAAGAGAGAAGAGAATTTTGCGAATTTTTGAAATCGGTTAAGTTTCCAGATGGATACGCGTCAAATATATCAAGGTGTGTGAATGTTGATGAAGCCAAAGTTTCCGGAATGAAAAGTCATAACTGTCATATTATGTTACAGAGGCTACTTCCCGTAGGTATGCATGGATTCTTAAGTAGTGTGGTTCATAGTGCATTGATGGAGTTGGGAGAGTTCTTTAAATTCTTATGTTGCAAGACGTTGGAAGTGAAAGAGATCGAGAGAATGGAAACAGATAGTGTGGTTATCTTATGCAAGTTGGAACAAATTTTCCCTCTAGCATTCTTTGATATTATGGTTCATTTAGCTATTCACTTACCACGGGAGGCCATACTTGGTGGGCCAGTTTTTTTTCGATGGATGAATCGAGACATGGGGCTATTTTTGCGAATATTAGGGTATCTCCGACCCTAATTCAGAGAATAAAGGAAGCTCAGAAAGAGGATCCCGAGTTGGTGAAAATAATGGGTAAATTGAAGGAAAAGAACTTTGAGGATTTTTCATTGGGTTCGAGTGGTGTGTTGGCTTTCCGTGGTCGTTTGTGCGTACCCAATTTTGGTGGATTAAAGAGGCAAGTTTTAGATGAGGGTCACAAATCGAGGTATACTATTCATCCGGGCAGTATGAAGATGTATCAGGATTTGAAGCAACAATTTTGGTGGATTAATATGAAGAGGGAAATAGCCGAGTACGTTTCGAAGTGTTTAACTTGTCAGCAGGTCAAAGCCGAGCATCAGAGACCCGCGGGACTACTTCAGCCGTTAGAGATTCCTGAGTGGAAATGGGAGCATGTGACTATGGATTTCGTTACGGGACTACCTCGTACCCGTAGGAAGTATGACAGTGTTTGGGTAATAGTGGATAGATTGACCAAGAGTGCCCATTTCTTGCCTATTGACATCAGGTATTCGATGGAGAAGCTTGCGACCCTTTATATTGATGAGATTGTGAGATTGCATGGAGTTCCGGTTAGCATTGTGTCAGATCGAGACACGAGGTTTTCTTCTAGATTCTGGAAGGCGTTTCAGGAAGCTTTGTATACAGATTTGCGATTCAGTACAGCTTTTCATCCTCAGACCGACGGTCAATCCGAGAGGACTATTCAGATTTTGGAGGATATGTTGTGAGCTTGTGCGATAGACTTCTCCGATTCTTAGGATTCGCACCTACCGTTAGTGGAATTCTTTTACAACAACAGTTATCAGACTAGTATCGAGATGGCACCATTTGAGGCCTTGTATGGAAGGAAATGTAGATCGCCTATTTGTTGGGATGAGGTTGGTGAAGCGAAAGTTTTGGGTATTGATTTGCTTCGGGATTCGGTTGAGAAAGTCAAAGTTATCCGGGATAGATTGAAGACAGCCCAGAGTCGACATAAGAGCTATGCAGATAACCGAAGGCGAGATCTTAGTTTTCAGACCGGTGATTTTGTGTTCTTGAAAGTATCTCCGAAGGTGGGTATCCGAAGGTGTGGGAAGAAGGGTAAATTGGCTCCGAGGTTTATTGGCCCGTTTGAGATTTTGGGAAAGGTTGGACTTCTAGCGTATCGTCTTGCTTTACCGCCATCTTTGGATCGGTTACATAACGTCTTTCACGTTTCTATGCTTCGGAAGTATGTTCATGATCCATCTCACGTGTTACCGAGGGTACCGGAGGATATTGAGCCCGATATGAGTTATGAGGAACGACCGGTCCGGATCTTAGATTCTAAAGTCCAAGAGTTGAGAAACAAAAGCATCGCGTTGGTTCGAGTTCTTTGGAGGAATCATAACATCAAGGAGTCGACGTGGGAGCTTCGTAGTGAGATAGAGAGGAAATTTCCGTGGCTTTTTGGTTTAAGGTGAGTCTCGTTAAAATTCGGGTCGAATTTTCTTTAAGGGGGAGTGGATGTCACGACCCGGAATATAGGCTCTATTTTATTAGTAATAAATTATTATTGTTTAATTATTTGCCTATCTATTTATTTAAATTATTAATTATTTAAATATTTATGTGTTATAATAATTACGCCTAGCATTTTATTTGGGTCATTTGTGCTAGTGTAGAAATGTTGAGTCTTATTTGTTAGTGGGGAGTATTTGTGTGTTGTGTAGAGGAGGGGGCCTAAGTGTAAATTTTTTAAATCATTTTCCCCTACTCCCTCCCTAGTCCTTCTCTTCTCCCTCACTCTTCCCCTTCACTCACTTCTCCCTCCCAGCAACTCCTTTTCTCTCTCCTCCATTTGGTAAGTTTTCTCATTCTCTCTCCTTCTCTCTTCATTTACTTCCTCTTCCTCTCATAATCTCTCATTTCTTAAAACGTGAAATGTGTTTAGATCGTCGATAGGATCGCGTAGAATCAAAAATATTTGAAATCCATCAACTTTGAGAAAATCCAAGTAAGTTACTTTTCCCCCATTTTGATGTTAAATTGTTCATATCATGTTCATATAATGCTTTTGTTGTTATATTTGAAGTTTGGATGAGGTTGCAATTTATTTGGAATTTATTTGAGTTTTTGGTTAAAAATGGTGATTTTATGAATGTTGGGTTTGATTCTTGATTTTGGTTGTTATATGAGTCTTTTTGGACTTATAAGTTGTTTTGGTACATTAGTATGCTAGTTAGAGGGTTGGATTTTGGTTGAAATGTGCTTTGGTATGAAAATGGAAGAACCCATTTCTTCCTTCCCGAATTTCAGCAGTTCAGAGTATTGGGCGACCGCCCAAAAATTTCTGGGCGACCGCACATCTATCTGAAAGCTTTTGTTCTTGTTTGAGGGCATTTTGGGCGACCGCACAGTCCCTTTTAGGCGGCCGCACAGAACATCTGAAAGTTGTCATTTGTTATTTTGTGTGGTTGAAGAATGCGTTTTGATCCAAATCTTGGGTGTCCTTCTAGTTGACCTTAGTGAACATTGTAGTACACTCTAGTGATAGAATTGGATCCTTCGTGATGAAGTTTGTGATGGAAATTGATTAAGTGTTAATTGAGATTTTTGGAACACTTTAATTGTGTGTTGATTGGTTCATTTCACTTTCTTGGTGACTTCTTGGTATGGTTCCCTACTTTGGAACATTAAGTTGTTTATTTAAGCTAGTATTTATTACTTAGCAGTTATTTGAAAGTCCAGCTGGTATTTTGTGTGTGTTTGGGCGATGCGAAACATTATGATGGCACGGCCAAGTCCATTGTGATGTTGACCATTGTTTTGCCCCATTATTACCCTCCTCCAGATTGGCCTTGGATGTGAGAAGAGCTAGCTCCTTTGTGTGCATTTTAGCTTTACTTGGAGCATGACTTTGTGGCATGTCTCCCGTCCCTTGTGACACTTCATTGGTTATTGGTTCCGGTACCGGGGATTTCTCTTCGGCTTTCATGCTATTATGAAGATGTTGATTGGTTGATTATTGAAGCTGCGCAGCGATCCTTTATTTGGATGTACCGGTTTGGAAAACCTTGGCTATATCCTTTGTTATGTGTTTATTTCCGCTGCTATCTGTTATGTGATAACTGCTACGTGCTAATTATGATTTATTATCGTATATTGCATCATAGCATGTCATGTAGTTGCATTAGTAACTTATTGAGATTTATCTCACCCCCCTTTCTTTTATCTTTGTTTTTCCTTAACCCCCTCCCCAGGTGCTAAGGATTAGTCTCGCTGATCACGAGAAAGAGGACATCGAGTGTGGATACATTCTTTTGGGGAAGGTTGTTATAGGTTGGTTTACATTATATCAATGTGTAACCTTTTTGGGATAGTTGTACCAAACAAGGACGTCATTAAGAATTGTATATTTGTATTTTGTTGGGCATAAACTTGTGGAAGTTTATGATAGTTGTATTTGGTTTTTTGTCAAACTTGGATTTGTAAAACTTTGGATCATCACCTTTTGGTATCAAAGGAAATTTTTAACTCCGATATTTCTCAGTTTTGGTTTTAAGTCGACGTCCAGCTCGCGGTCTCGGGCCCGCGGGGTCCGGGGTCGCGATAGTTGGTATCAGAGCCATGGTTTGGCTCTAAGTATAAGTCTAGGTGGACTAGTATGACCTAGGTGGGTAGTTGTGTTCGGAGTGAGTAACGGTTGATGTCTTATGCAGGTAATTACTCGCAATGTCAGGAAGAAGAAACAGAGGAGGTACTAGTGGGGCACAGAATCAGAATGACACAAGGGAAGAAGCACGTGCTATGTTTCAAGGCATGTTCGAGGCGGCCATGAAGGCCATACATGATCAAGGTCCGAGGGTAGAACAAGCACCACCCCGCTATGGATTGGAGCAATTTCTCAAACTGAAACCGGTTGAATTCGATGGGGAACCCGATGTAAGGAAAGCTGAGTTGTGGATTGAGTCGATGGAGAAGATTTATGAGGTATTTGGTTGCTCGGATGAGGACAAGGTCCGGTTTGCGGCTTACAAACTTGTGGGTGCCGCCGAGCATTGGTGGAAGGGTGTTAAAGCTAGTTGGGATGATACTCACATGGTGTATGCGTGGGAGTTGTTCGTGCGCAAATTCAAGGAGCATTTCATTCCGGTTGTTGATCAAAACCGAAAGGAGATCGAGCTACTCAACCTGGAGCAAGGTTTGTTGTCTATAGCTCAATATTTGGCTAAGTTCATAGAATTAGCCCGGTATTATGACTATTTGGTGAGGACCGAGGAACAAAAAGCTATGAGATTCATTCGGGGATTGAAGACCTCCATCCGTACTCAACTTATTGCCCAACGAATTGTGACATTTCAGGATGCGGTAGACCGTGCCTATCTTATAGAGCAAGATATTGGGGAACATAAGAGGAAGACCGAGGTGGCCAACCCGAGTAAGCAAGGAGCGCAGGGCAAGTCACAACCAAGGATTTATAATCGAGGTAACTTTGGGGGAGAATCTCAGTTCCGAGGGCAACCGATCCCAAGGAACCCGGGTACCACTTCCGGGAACCAAGGGAGCCAAATTAGGAGGCTTTGTTCGTATTGTCAAAAGGAAGGTCATTCTGAGGACCGGTGTTGGAAGAAGCAAGGAAGGTGCACCAATTGTGGTCAAATGGGTCACTTTGTAAAATATTGCCCAAGAGGTAGAGGACAAGCATCCGGGTCAGGAGTTGGTAATAATCAAGGTCAGAAAAGGGACGCTACGGGAAAGCCCAAAGTTCAAGGAAAGGTTTATGCCATGAATCAACAACAAGCTACCGATGATCCATCCGTTATAGGAGGTATTGTTTTTGTGTCTAATGTGAGCGCACGAGCGTTAGTAGATCCAGGATCATCTCATTCATACATTTCTGTGCAATTTGCTTCCATGTTAAATGCTGCATTCGAGTCTTTACCGTACGTGCTAGAGGTGTCGACCCCTATAGGAGAATGCTTGATTTCTGATCGAGTCTTTCGTGCTTGTGATGTGGTTATTTGTGGTCGTGTCCGTTGTGCGGATTTGGTAGTTCTTCCTATCCAAGACTTTGATGTCATTTTGGGTATGGATTGGTTGAGCAAGTTTCATGTTTCCGTTGATTGCCGTAAGAAAACTGTTACTTTTTCTATTCCCGATGTGCCTAAATTTGTGTTTGAGGCTAGTCCTCTGAGTAGAAAGGTTCGCTTAATTTCTTATTTGAAAGCGAGAAAATTATTGCATAGTGGTTGTGAGGGGTATTTGGCTAGTGTTCTTGATACTAGGAAGGAATCCCCTAGTTTTTATAGTGTTCGGGTAGTCCGGGAATTTCCCGATGTTTTCTCTACCGAGTATGATATGCCTCCCGATCGTGAGATTGAGTTTTGTATAGACCTTTTGCCGGGTACGGCTCCAATTTCGAAAGCACCTTACAGGTTGGCTCCCGCGGAGTTGAAGGAACTAAAGGTTCAGTTGCAAGAGTTGCTTGATCGAGGGTTTATACGCCCTAGTGTTTCCCGTGGGGAGCACCGGTTTTATTTGTGCGGAAGAAAGACGGTTCCTTGAGATTGTGCATCGATTACAGAAAGTTGAATCAGGTTACGGTGAAGAACAAGTATCCTCTACCTCACATTGATGATTTGTTTGATCAGCTTCAAGGGTCCGTGGTTTTCTCTAAACTTGATTTGAGGAGTGGGTACCATCAGTTGAAGGTTCGATCGGAGGATATTCCGAAGACTGCCTTTCGCACTCGGTATGGTCATTATGAGTTCTTGGTCATGCCGTTTGGGTTGACTAACGCGCCGGCCGTGTTTATGGATTTGATGAACCGTGTTTTCCATCCTTATCTTGATTCTTTCGTGGTGGTTTTTATTGATGATATACTCGTCTACTCTAAATCTCGAGATGAGGACGAGCGGCACTTGAGGACAGTTTTATCCGTTCTTGCGAGGGAGAAATTATTTGCGAAGTTCAGTAAATGCGAATTTTGGCTCGAGAAGGTGTCATTTCTGGGCCATGTGATTTCTAAAGATGGGATTTCTGTGAATCCGTCTAAGATTGAAGCTATAGTGGATTGGAAGAGACCCGAATCAGTGACAGAGATTAGAAGCTTTCTGGGTTTAGCCGGTTATTACAGAAGATTTATTGAGGGGTTTTCGAGGATTGCTACTCCGATGACTCAGTTGACCCGGAAGAATGTCCCGTTTGTGTGGACCGAGAAATGTGACAAGAGTTTCGAGGAATTGAAGAAGAGGTTGACTACCGCACCGATCTTGACTTTGCCAAATGGGAGCGATGGTCTAGTGATTTACAGTGATGCTTCGAAAGAGGGTTTGGGTTGTGTGTTGATGCAGAATGGGAAAGTGATTGCGTACGCTTCGAGGAAGTTGAGCCCGAGTGAACATAATTACCCGACTCATGATATGGAATTGGCGGCGATAGTCTTTGCGTTGCACAAATGGAAGCACTACCTTTATGGGGCGAAGTTTGAGATTTTTTCGGATCACAAGAGTTTGAAGTACCTTTTCTCCCAGAAAGAGTTGAACAACCGACAGCGCCGATGGATGGAATTACTGAAGGATTATGATTGTACGATTTCTTATCATCCGGGGAAGGCGAATGTGGTAGCCGATGCGATTAGTAGAAAATCTTATGTGGCTTCGATGATGGTCCGTGAGTGGAAAATGCTCGAGGATATTCGAGATTGGTCTCCTCGTGAATCGAGACATGGGGCTATTTTTGCGAATATTAGGGTATCTCCGACCCTAATTCAGAGAATAAAGGAAGCTCAGAAAGAGGATCCCGAGTTGGTGAAAATAATGGGTAAATTGAAGGAAAAGAACTTCGAGGATTTTTCATTGGGTTCGAGTGGAGTGTTGGCTTTTCGTGGTCGTTTGTGCGTACCCAATTTTGGTGGATTAAAGAGGCAAGTTTTAGATGAGGGTCACAAATCGAGGTATACTATTCATCCGGGCAGTACGAAGATGTATCAGGATTTGAAGCAATAATTTTGGTGGATTAATATGAAGAGGGAAATAGCCGAGTACGTTTCGAAGTGTTTAACTTGTCAGCAGGTCAAAGCCGAGCATCAGAGACCCGCGGGACTACTTCAGCCGTTAGAGATTCCCGAGTGGAAATGGGAGCATGTGACTATGGATTTCGTTACGGGACTACCTAGTACCCGTAGGAAGTATGACAGTGTTTGGGTAATAGTGGATAGATTGACCAAGAGTGCCCATTTCTTGCCTATTGACATCAGGTATTCGATGGAGAAGCTTGCGACCCTTTATATTGATGAGATTGTGAGATTGCATGGAGTTCCGGTTAGCATTGTGTCAGATCGAGACCCGAGGTTTACTTCTAGATTCTGGAAGGCGTTTCAGGAAGCTTTGTGTACAGATTTGCGATTCAGTACAGCTTTTCATCCTCAGACCGACGGTCAATCCGAGAGGACTATTCAGATTTTGGAGGATATGTTGCGAGCTTGTGCGATAGACTTCTCCGATTCTTAGGATTCGCACCTACCGTTAGTGGAATTCTCTTACAACAACAGTTATCAGACTAGTATCGAGATGGCACCATTTGAGGCCTTGTATGGAAGGAAATCTAGATCGCCTATTTGTTGGGATGAGGTTGGTGAAGCGAAAGTTTTGGGTATTGATTTGCTTCGGGATTCGGTTGAGAAAGTCAAAGTTATCCGGGATAGATTGAAGACAGCCCAGAGTCGACATAAGAGCTATGCAGATAACCGAAGGCGAGATCTTAGTTTTCAGACCGGTGATTTTGTGTTCTTGAAAGTATCTCCGAAGGTGGGTATCCGAAGGTGTGGGAAGAAGGGTAAATTGGCTCCGAGGTTTATTGGCCCGTTTGAGATTTTGGGAAAGGTTGGACTTCTAGCGTATCGTCTTGCTTTACCGCCATCTTTGGATCGGTTACATAACGTCTTTCACGTTTCTATGCTTCGGAAGTATGTTAATGATCCATCTCACGTGTTACCGAGGGTACCGGAGGATATTGAGCCCGATATGACTTATGAGGAACGACCGGTCCGGATCTTAGATTCTAAAGTCCAAGAGTTGAGAAACAAAAGCATCGCGTTGGTTCGAGTTCTTTGGAGGAATCATAACATCAAGGAGTCGACGTGGGAGCTTCGTAGTGAGATAGAGAGGAAATTTCCGTGGCTTTTTGGTTTAAGGTGAGTCTCGTTAAAATTCGGGTCGAATTTTCTTTAAGGGGGAGTGGATGTCACGGCCCGGAATATAGGCTCTATTTTATTATTAATAAATGATTATTGTTTAATTATTTGCCTATCTATTTATTTAAATTATTAATTATTTAAATATTTATGTGTTATAATAATTACGCCTAGCATTTTATTTGGGTCATTTGTGCTAGTGTAGAAATGTTGAGTCTTATTTGTTAGTGGGGAGTATTTGTGTGTTGTGTAGAGGAGGGGGCCTAAGTGTAAATTTTTTAAATCATTTTCCCCTACTCCCTCCCTACTCCTTCTCTTCTCCCTCACTCTTCCCCTTCACTCACTTCTCCCTCCCAGCAACTCCCTTTCTCTCTCCTCCATTTGGTAAGTTTTCTCATTCTCTCTCCTTCTCTCTTCATTGACTTCCTCTTCCTCTCATAATCTCTCATTTCTTAAAACGTGAAATGTGTTTAGATCGTCGATAGGATCGCGTAGAATCAAAAATATTTGAAATCCATCAACTTTGAGAAAATCCAAGTAAGTTACTTTTCCCCCATTTTGATGTTAAATTGTTCATATCATGTTCATATAATTCTTTTGTTGTTATATTTGAAGTTTTGATGAGGTTGCAATTTATTTGAGTTTTTGGTTAAAAATGGTGATTTTATGAATGTTGGGTTTGATTCTTGATTTTGGTTGTTATATGAGTCTTTTTGGACTTATAAGTTGTTTTGGTACATTAGTATGCTAGTTAGAGGGTTGGATTTTGGTTGAAATGTGCTTTGGTATGAAAATGGAAGAACCCATTTCTTCCTTCCCGAATTTCAGCAGTTCAGAGTATTGGGCGACCGCCCAAAAATGTCTGGGCGACCGCACATCTATCTGAAAGCTTTTGTTCTTGTTTGAGGGCATTTTGGGCGACCGCACAGTCCCTTTTGGGCGGCCGCACAGAACATCTGAAAGTTGTCATTTGTTATTTTGTGTGGTTGAAGAATGCGTTTTGATCCAAATCTTGGGTGTCCTTCTAGTTGACCTTAGTGAACATTGTAGTACACTCTAGTGATAGAATTGGGTCCTTCGTGATGAAGTTTGTGATGGAAATTGATTAAGTGTTAATTGAGATTTTTGGAACACTTTAATTGTGTGTTGATTGGTTCATTTCACTTTCTTGGTGACTTCTTGGTATGGTTCCCTACTTTGGAACCTTAAGTTGTTTATTTAAGCTAGTATTTATTACTTAGCAGTTATTTGAAAGTCCAGCTGGTATTTTGTGTGTGTTTGGGCGATGCGAAACATTATGATGGCATGGCCAAGTCCATTGTGATGTTGACCATTGTTTTGCCCCATTATTACCCTCCTCCAGATTGGCCTTGGATGTGAGAAGAGCTAGCTCCTTTGTGTGCATTTTAGCTTTACTTGGAGCATGACTTTGTGGCATGTCTCCCGTCCCTTGTGACACTTCATTGGTTATTAGCACGTAGCACGTCGAGTGTGGATACATTCTTTTGGGGAAGGTTGTTATAGGTTGGTTTACATTATATCAATGTGTAACCTTTTTGGGATAGTTGTACCAAACAAGGACGTCATTAAGAATTGTATATTTGTATTTTGTTGGGCATAAACTTGTGGAAGTTTATGATAGTTGTATTTGGTTTTTTGTCAAACTTGGATTTGTAAAACTTTGGATCATCACCTTTTGGTATCAAAGGAAATTTTTAACTCCGATATTTCTCAGTTTTGGTTTTAAGTCGACGTCCAGCTCGCGGTCTCGGGCCCGCGGGGTCCGGGGTCGCGACACCCTCCGTCCCAGTTTAAGGTTGTAGTATTTATAATGGTTAAATATGTTCTAATTTTTGTTTAAATTAATCTCTAGATGATGAATTCTTATATGAACAAACTCGAAGAAGCTACAGAGTTGTTATATATTTTAGCATGTGGGCCTTCTGAGCGCGGACGTACTTACAAGTCCTGCATAGTCAACAGCGTAAGGTTCCATGTAAAAGAGCGTGATAATCATCGTTTGAGTCAAAATAGTGGAGTAACAGTGCAAGGTGATCATGAAGGGAATCTAATTGACTACTATGGTGTCTTGGTTGATGTCATTGAATTAGTCTACATCAAAGATAAGCGTCCTTTTTTTTTTAAGTGTGAATGGTTCAATACTAACTCCAAATCAGGAATACGTACTGATTCTTATTTCACTAGTGTTAATGTTAGTGGAAGGTGGTACAAGGATGACCCGTACGTACTAGCTAGTCAAGTACAGCATGTATTTTATCTTAATGACACGAAGTTGGGGAAAAATTGGCAAGTTGTGCAAAAGTTTCAACACAGGCACTTGTGGAATATTTCTGAAAATGAAGTTGTGAATATTGATCCATTACTCTCGTCAATGGATGTGTATCAAGAAAATGACTCGAGGCAGATAAGAAGAATTGTTCCAAGTTGGTCAAGATGTTGAATCTATAAGATTGTGTAGGGATGATGTAGAAATGGTTCTACATCATCCCTACAAAGTTCTGATGATAGTGACATAGATTACTTTAGTTAGTATATGATTTTAATAATTTAAAGATTTTGGAATTTAAAACATTGAAAATGTTAAGGTTTTGTAGTTTTTCTTGGATGATGCGAAAGGGTGTTTGGTGTAGAATTCAGATTTCGTATTTTTAACATATGTATGCATGGTGATATTTTTGGGATGTGATCACATTCATATTTTTAGTTATAGCTTATCATATGTTGCATTTGTTTTCTAGTTATTGACCATGTTATATTGCAATTATTCAGAATGGCTCCAGGCAAATTTGGTAAAATACCAACCTCGATGGCGAAAATCCATGAAGTAATTGGAGAGAAAAATCGCAGTTCCTCTACTACTCCAAGTGGAAGTTCCTCTACTACTCCAAGTGGAGATGGCAGCCCCAATAAGAATGAGCCTAAAATTCGTGGTAAATACTACTTCCTCCATCCCGGAATGATATTCCCACTTTTATTGTTGTTACCATGAACGTACTTAAGTTCACCATTTTGGTCAAATTTGATGTCAAGGGACTTATGCTGCAAAAGGCGATTGTCAATCGCTTGATGGACGACTTCTCCACTAAAAAGACCACCAAAGATTATTGTAGTTTTTTCTAAGTTACTTCTGGTTGATTAATTGTTGCACTTGTTTTATTTGTTTTTTTCAGCAACACGAGGGAAAACCAAAGGTAAAGGACTAGACAAGTATGTGACAGTCTATGGAAAGATTCTGGTGCATATTCCTGAATCAAAGGGAAGACCTACAAATAGAATAACTTCAGCCATGTTTTCGAATGAGCTTGGTATTATTGCACGTAACAACATTCTCGCTGGAACAGAATCATACAAGAAACTTCATAAAGACGAGAAAGCTCTTCTATATGAGCGCATCAAAGTATTCATTTTGACTGTCAAACAAAGTTTTAGATATTTTGTTTGATATATAATCTTTTAATAAAGAGATTGAAGAGTTCTTGTAACATTATAGGATAAATTTAATCTGCTTGATGATGGACCACATGTGAAGAGGTGCATTGATACTCTACTTGGAAGTTGTTTTAGAGATCACATTTGTAAGTTGCACAAAAAGTGGAAAAAAATGATTGAGGATGGAAAATCTTATGATGGAGAACGCCAAAATCCTCCTAAAGGGGTAGCAGAAGATGACTGGAATATTCGTTGTGGTAGGTGGGAGAGCAAAGAGTATAAGGTATATTTTTTTCTCCAACTTTCTCTCTTATTTATAAGGGAAAATTACTGTTGGATAAAATGTGCCCAAAATAACATACTCCCTCCGTCCCACCTCACTTGAGACTTATTTATAAGGGAAATTAGGGTTGGATAAATTTGATATTAGATCAATTTGTGTATATATATGTATGCAGGATAAATGTGCTCAAAATAAAGAAAATCGAGCCAAGAATGAATCGAATCATGTGATGGGCTCCATGTCTTTTGTTGTTGCCCGTAATGAAATGGTATCATTTTCTATTATTTTACAATCATTTATTTATTCTTTGTATGAAACAATGATATAATTGATTTGGAATTACAATAATTGGATTTGGACTTACAGGGTAACCCCGATCGCGTAGAGTTTTACGGAAAATGTTATGGCGGCTCTGAAAAGAATGATTTTAAGTCAAAAGTAGCTGAGGGGAACTATGTACGGTTAAAATATGTTTTTAAGTTATTTCATTCCTCACTATTTTGACTTCTTTATACCTTTGGTTAATACTTAGTATTTTAATGATATTTTTATTTGTAGAAAGAAATGGAAGACATGAAGGTAGCGTATCCTGAAATGACACCTGATGGTGTTGCTGATGTTGTCCTTGGAAAGAAATCTGGATGTATACCTGGGCTTGGCTTTGGTCCTAAACCAGAAAAGTCCAGCTCAGGTCCAAATGCCTCTTTAGAGTCTCTTGTGTTGTCACAGCAAGAGTAGATAAACTCTCAGCAAGAGGAGATAAAATATCAAGGTGACCAGTTAAAAAAATTACAAGACCTTGTAGCTACACTAGTGAATGCTTCTTCAACTAACGGTCAGTTAGTTATTTATAGTGCCTTTAAACTTAGACAATCATAGTTTTGTTAAATTAATACTCTTTTTATATTGTTTCTGCAATATCTCTATTTGTCAGAAGTGAGTGTTTGTTTCTTCATCACACACACATATTAGTGTTCAGCATTGTTTGATTTCATAAACAGGTAGTGACTACTGAGTATGTCCCAAATTGGTTAAGCATTGTTTCTTCATCAACAGATTTAGAGTCCCACTCCCGCATGAATGGCTCTTTTTATATTTTGTCCTTTGTTTAATTTTGAATTAATTTTCAATTAGTTCGTGCATACTCATTTTGATTTATCTGAAATGGTGAATTTCTTCTGTAGATAAAATACCAATATTTGTTTGGCAGGCTGTTGGCTTATTCCTACCCCTGCGTATGAGCACAAGTTGTGCATGTTTGTGGCTATGTATTTATGTTTGATGACTGAGCTTAAGTTCAGATTGCTGTTTGGCCTTTTTGTGTGTATATTTTGTGCAGAAATGAAGCTTACTTTAAGTCGTCACTTGGCGTATTACGCGAAAGCCGGTACAGCCAGATCATACATATATTTGCCCTAATATTATTGGGATTCACTCTCTCAAATACACCTTGGGGGGGATCTGGAATTGGATATTCTCTCGAAGATGCGTTATTGCAAATGTCTGCATTTACTTTCATTTATTCCTTTCTTTCTTTCTTTGTACACTCTTCCTCCCTAAATGAATGTCCATTTTCACAATTTTTTTGTCCCAAAATGAATATGTTTTTGGTAAAAAACTTTGTCCCTAAATTCCTTTTTACGAAACATTTTTCTCTAGTCACTTTATACTTGCAAAAGTAAGTGTTTATAAAATAGATAATAAGAATATTATGCATCTTTACCAGTGAACTCTCTAAAAAGTGAACATTTCAGGATGTCCCCTAAATGAAATTCGGACATTCATTTATGGACGGAGGTAGTAGTTTTATTTACAAATCTGTTTGCATCCTGTTTTGGTTTGGCTAGAGGGTGTTTGCCTGCTTTCAAGGCGTTCAGTATGTTAATCAGCAAGAGTAAATTTTTAAACTAATACTCTTTTTATATTGTTTCTGTAATATCTCTATTTGTCAAAAGTGAGTGTTTGTTTCTTCATCACATACATATAAGAGTTTAGCATTGTTTGATTTCATAAACTAGTAGTGACTACTGAGTATGTCCCAAATTGGTTCAGTAATTTAATTTTAAGTATCTGTTTGTTTCAGTTTTCTCATGTAGTGTGGAACCCGTTGTAATTTCTTTGTTTTTTTTTATTTTTATAGGAAAGAGCATGCCCGGTCCGAACTGAAAAGAAAGTGGTTGGAGTTCATAGCCGTAGAAAAGGTATGTCTTTGTGTTATTAAGATTATTTGTAGTGATATTGCTTTTAAAAGTACTTTTGTTTAGGAAAGAGCATGCCCTGTGTGAAACAATCTTGTACTTAATTTTCAACTACAACTACATTTGAAACTAAGGATACATCACCCTTCTTGAAAATCAGGCCTTAATGATAGCAGCTTTTAATACTTTTTAGTTATTTTACTATTTTTGCATATAGTAACTAATAACTTATTATCTATTTTTGGCTTTTGCAGATTGTGATTGCTTGGTATAGTTTTTTGGCAGAGCTACTGAATTTGGAAATACATTAAAGATGTATTTTCTTCCTTTGAAAGATTGTCATGTATCTAGCTTTCTGTTTTGAGATGGTAAAGACATGTGTTTTTGACTTTACGAAGTGGTTATTGAACTTCGTTATTTGTGGATGTTTTGACAATTTTGTGGTAATCAATTACATATATATTTCGATGTAGCATTGTATTTTTGATAGTTTCATAATTATATTATTTATCAATAATGGGGCAGCAAATAATTACAATTTAATTGCTGTACAGTGATATTTGGCGACAAAAATATTTGTAGTCGGATGTTGATATTTGGCGACGAAAATAATTCGTAGTAGGAGATCATAGTAATCGCTATAAAACTATTTTTCGTAGTAGCATATAAGGGTATTAGCTATGAAAACTTTTATAGTAAATTATGAAATTATAACTAATGAAATTATTTTTGTAGTGAAAAAACAGCCACATGGCGACAAAATAATTTTTCTTGTTAAAAATACTCATTTGGCTACATAAATTGTTTGTTGGAAAAAATCAACAACGATGAATTTAATTTTTGTGGCAGAAAGCGATTATCGACAAATTGAGTTTTTTCGTCGTGGACCAACATTTTATTGCCACGAAAATATTTTCGTCGCTGATACTATTTAGCGACGTTGCATAGGCGACGAACACGCGACGAAATCCTTTTCGTCGCGAAATGCCGTTAGCTACGAAATTTTAACTTTCTGCGACAAATCGTTTTGTAGCAAAATCTCATTTTTCTTGTAGTGTAGTATTCTCATAAATGGTTTTCTCGATGTTTTAACAACAAATAAAACAACATGGCGACTCTCGATTTTCATCTCACGTATTCACAATTATACTCATTATTTTGTTCTTCCAAGATAAGGATATAAAGTCCCATTATATAATTAGCAATACAATAAAGCAAATCATATTTAATGGAGCACCTTCTTATTCAAAATAAAAAATATTTGTAATCTTTCAATGAAGAAATCAAAATAATATTTCTACTTAAAGTAGGAACATCACAACATTTGTTCAAAACAAATATGAACCCACTAGGTAAAGACACTTCGCAAGTTCCTATGATTAATGTTGCAACGTTTGCATCATTATCAACACATAGGTTAATCTTTACCCTTTTAAGTAGTCTTTCTATTTCTCAAGTCTTACACATTTATACAAATATGGGATCCATATCCGGTATCCAATACCTAAGAGATTAGAAGTAGAACTTTAACATAAATACTTGAAGTGGTAGTTCTACTACCATTCCTTTTTATCTTTTAATTTAAATTGTAATTTCTCCAACGGTCAATCTTATTGCCAAGGCAGAAATTACATCATTTGGATTTTAGGTTTATCCATAAATATTTCTTTTAGGCTTGACAACTCTTGTGTTGCCTTTGTCTTAAATCCTTTTCTTTATTAACCTTTTAGAGTTTGAGAGGTTTCCATTTGATATTAAGACTTAGCATTTTAAACATCAAATGTTGCTTATGAATTAATATCAATTCTGTTTGTTAGTTCCAAACTAACTTGATTACCAAGCTAACTAAGGTAATTAATATGTCTCTCCATGTTCAAAACATGAAAACTTATTAACATACCTTTCATTCATCAAATGAATGTTAGACTCTTATCAATCTCAAACTTTTCCTACCTTTCTTGTTTGTAGGAACGCTTCCTACGTTATTGCTTATCACATAAGCATTCATATGTTTCAGAGATACTTCTAAAGTTCCAAACATATATGGTAGCAAGTCGTAGGACAATTGACATTCATAGATTCATTCACATGATTCTAATTTACGTCTATGTCCAACCTTAAGGCATTAGGTTTCTTAGGAATAGGATTTATTAAGAATTCATAATTTCCGTTCTTGCTTTAGAACAATTGCAGTAATTAAATATGATTATAGTTTAAGACATTCTACAAAATATGCAAATAAATACACACATATATTTCTTACCATTACCATTTAGAGATATTTAATGTATTTCATAAATACTCCCACTAAATTATACACCTTCAAATACAACAATTGTATAATATAATTTATGTGGGCTAAGATCCATATTTCACTTGATCTTACGTCCGCGATGGCAAGATGCATAAAACCAAGCTATTTAGGTAGATAACTCCTTATCAATCATATCATATATGACTCTTCGATCCTTTATGAGATTTTAGACATCTTATGTCTAACATGTTTTAATCTCATCTTGTGTCTTAGGCCCAGAACCCTTATGATAGCCTAATTAAGTCAAACCACTTTAAACGTATAGGAACCACTCTTTCACTCATCATGATCATACACTGATAGAATTAATGCGCGATGGTTAGAGCCCGCATAAAACTACCCGGTTTACTCACATGTGTTTTAATAATGGATTGGCACATGACTTAATTTTTAAGAAGTTTATTTACATAGAGATATGTATCATATATTTAATTATGTCAAACATAATATAATATAGTCTTTGCATAAAGGATGTTAACTAATCAAATTAATTAACAGAAGCAAAATATTGTGATTCAATTATGAAGCAACATTATGGGGACGGAATCTAGATTATCTGTAAACAATTTACATATTGGATATTTCATTCGCATTCTAGAAATAAGGCGTAAGCCTGCCATTGGTCCATGCAATGAATTAATCCAAATTTAATTTCCTTCTCTTGCAAACAATTTGCACTTTGTTCATAGGGATAGATTCTGAAACCTTTTGTTTCCGCGGAACATCTATAAATTGAGAGCACAAAATGCACGGTCGAAACTAAGGCAAAAGGCATCCACAATCCCGTACTAAGATCAAGAAACCAAGTAACTTCTCTATATGGTCGAAACTAAGCCAAAAGGCATCCACATTCCCGTATAGATTGGTCACTTGTTTCAAAACCTTTTCATTGTCTCTTAATCTCATAGATTATAGCAATTCTAAACTCTTTAGAATTCTGATTTCTGCAAATTTCTGGATTAAATCATATTTTAGGAAACACGATTTTAAAAAACCAGCCATCTGAAACCAGATTCGATTTTTGATTCGAATTCTGTAAACAATTTACAGAACAGTCAGAAAACAAGAAAAAACAAATCTGCCATAAAACCTAGGGGGCGCCGTACGGCCACATAGGAAGCGTACGCCAGCCAGGGCGCCGTACGGCTCCTCCTTCCAGATTCCCCAGATTTTCAGAATTTAAAATTCGATCAATCCTAATATCGTGTTCATGCATTAATCAAATTAAACCAACACGAATTTACAGATTACAAATTTAATTAGATCTAATAATATCATGAATAAACAATTTATTGCATATACAAATTAGATCTAAATTATCAATACACATAATCAAATTATTTATTGATATCCCAAACATGTAATTATTCATATGGATCAAATCAATATAATAATCACATAATCCTTATACAATCATGCTCATATATTTTATATCTCATTTATTAAAATAATCAACGATGAACGGGGCTCTGATACAACTGTTGGGTTTTGATGCATCATGCGCAGCGGAATAAAACATAAGATCAAACACCCATGAGCCCGGATCCGTGCATGTTGATTAAATTAAATACAAGATGAAAGAAACATACCCTTGAAGATCGAATCCATGAACATGGACTTTAAGGTGCTAAAGCAAACACCCTCTATCGGTATCCACACGTCGAACGGACTCAAGAACACCTTCTTGATTGATTGCTAGATCCAAGGCTTGATGAAGAAACGTTTTCTTCATCGGAATTATTTTGCTCCATTGATTATTGTAGTTTGATGATTCAAAATCTCAAACTAAATAATCATACCTCTCTATATTTTATTGTTTCTAAAAAAAATGTGTTTTGATTTCTCAAATCACCATTAGAGGCTGTCAAACCCGGCTGCATATCTTATATGAGGGTCTGACCTAATTCCGTTAGGACTCGGGATTCCTTTTTGATCAAGAAAACTGCAGAAACTGGACTGGTTCGGGGGAGGAGCCGTACGGTTATGACCAAGCCGTACGGAGCCCTTCCTGTAATTTCCCAGATTTTCAGCCTTGTTCAATCCGTTCTATTGTGTGCGACCCAATAGGATTATACTAAGTTGGCAACGAGTCCGAACCATTTAGAACCCGTAAGTCATAAGCAAACTCTAGCAAGCCATTTTGACTACCCAATTATTATAACTTTGAAAGTCCAAAGTTACCTTATAGAACATATCACAATCCCTTTGTCACATGATATCATATTGGACATAAGTCATGGTCGACGTCAACTTATGTTGTCCAATGCTTTCTCGATCACGAGTAGATTGTTATGAGCAAATGACATTGAACACATCAATTCATTTCGGTATGGCCATACACTATCATCAATCTCACTCATCGAGTGGCCAAGCAGATATCTCTCTTGAGAGAGGGACAAATCCCATCTTGACTTATCATTCTTCCCTACAAGAATCCGATTATGCCAATTGTAGCCTTTATAACCACCCGGTTAAGTGTAGCGTTTGACTACGTCAAACATAATGTTCATCATGTGGAAGACCATGATAATATCAGGTCTAAGGATTCAAATGGTATAACTATTATGAGGTTTAATTATGACATTTGACCATGACATAAATCTTATAACGGGTCTATCCAGTACCTTGTTCTCCAATAAGTACTCACAAGTTTCATCCGCATCGTATGCACCATAATCATTATATGATTATCCATTAAACTCATGCTAGCGCTTTATAAGTGCTAGGGACAATAATTATTATAATAAACATGTAAAAGATATAATAATCGGGTTTGTTATCTCTATAAAATGAAGCTATGATATATCGCATAGGCCTTTCTCAAGGGCCTAGGGCATAATATCCAACAGCTTTCACATCCATTCCAACCAATCTCTTTTCTTCATCGGTCCATTCAGTTTTTGGTTTCTTGATTGATGGTGTGGCAGCATTGGTAGCGGGGTCTGGATTTGCTTTCATTGGAAAGTTTTGTCCAATGTTAAGACAATCACCAAGTTGCTCGTCCATGGAGTAGAAGTGGGTTAGAATTCTGTGTTTCCATACGTCAAAGCTGTCTTCGTCAAACATTGGAACATGAGTGTAGTTAACCGTTGCCATATCTTTCTGACTTACCATATTGAGTTGGCATCCAAGCTGTTAAGCTTGAAAAACAAATGTTTTATGAAGGTGTATGCTCTGATACCACTTGTTGGTCCCAAAGACACAACAAGGGTTTGAAAAGGAGGCTAGAGGGGGGGTTAATAGCCTACTAAAAATTATCAACCCTTTTTCAAAATTCAACCTTATGCTTACTTCTTGAATTTTCGGTCAAGAAAAACCACTAGTTCAATAGTAAAATGCACAGCGGAAGTTTTCGATAAAAACGAGTTAGATTTGGTTTTGAAGTAAAACGACTAGGTAGGCAGATTTTTGGTAGGCATTCTGCGGCAGCCTATCAGGTAGGCAGAAGTACTGACTGGGTAGGTTGAGCTACGGTAAGCAATATTGAGGTAGGCAATATTGCGACAGGCAATAATCCGGTAGCCAAAGAGGTAGACAGAGATACTGACTAGGTAGGTTGAAAATGAAAGTTTGTGTCTGAGAATATTGGCAAATAGATAAGTAGTCAGAAGAGGTAACTAAGAAAGTAGGCAATGTACAAACACAATGCTGTAAAGATCAAAACACTAAACGACAAACAAGATTAATATGAACAACAAGAACAATTGCTGAAAGTAAAGTGTAGTAAGTAAATGACACAATGATTTGGAAATGTTCGATCTGTTAAAAGATCTATGTCCTTTACCAAGATGGTCAGTCTTGGATTTTGAATGGAATATATATTGATTCTCTTGAGTACAAATTACATAGATGAAGTATTGAATCAACACCTACTTCTATGAAGATTTAAAGGGGAATGCTTGAAGATTCAAATGATTCTAGAAATCTTGAGTATGATATTCAATCACTAAGAATTTCGACAGCAATTTTTCTCTTTGACTCTCAGCAGCTTTTCAATGAAGAATGCAAGGCCTATTTATAGCCTTGAATGAGAGAGGTAGCTGTTTGAATTCTTGGAGGACAAGTTTGGAAGAAGATGAGCTGGAGAATTTTGATTGGTGCTCATTTCTTGTTGTCTTGTAGTTGCAGAAGTTAGTGGTCAATATGTACTATCTTGTACCAGGCATAACGACCAAATTCAAATTTGAATTTTGCAACGTTCTAATTTAACCCAATGATTTGGACACTAGTGTGACCATGGTTAATTAGAATCAAACTTGTCTTCTCTAGGTGTTTACCTAGTTGTGCGGTAGCTAGAGTCTTGCGGTAGCATAGACCATACGGTAGCTACCCATGCCATATCTACCTTTGCGGTAGCATACTCAGCAGCAGCTTTATTGAGGTAGACAGAATTAGCTTTTTCACAAAAGCAGCAGTAGTTCTTCAAAATTTGAGGGGCTGATCTTCTAAGCCTAAGTAAACTACAAATGGACTTAACTAATGAAGTTATAAAACTTCTTACAATAAACCCTAAAGTCCATAAAGTAAAATAAGGTTATGGAATCAACCAAATCTAGGTAATAGGAGTGGTTTATAGTATGCATACCCAACAGCACCATCAGATCTCGGCATAAGCTTGTTCTTTCTCTTTAGAAGTGTTTCTTATATAATAGGGTATTACAATCCTAAAAAAATATGGAAAATACCTTCAAATCCTTGCTAAGGAAGGAAATAAACAAAGCCATCACGGCATCAGGTGCGACCCCCCCCCTAGAAAAAGGTGACCTCACCCTCTTTTTAGATTTTGCAAAGTAGCATTCAGACTATGTGCGCGGTCGCGCTCTTCAACTGGGTGCGGCCGCTCACATTTCTTCTCTAGGACAGAAGCATACAGAGTAAGTGTGCGCTCTCCCTATCTAATAGGTGCGGCCGCACTCATTGACTCTGCTGTACTGGACCGTACGGCCTCTGGGTCCGGTCTCCCCCTTGTGATAGGTGCGGCCGCTTCTTATTCTGGGACTCAATTTCTTCTTTTCATTTCTTCTTTCTTCACAGCTTCAAGTATGTGCCCTTCCTTGCACTCTTATAGCCCAAAACCATCCTTTTTCCATCATTTCCCTGTACTACAAGAACACTCCAAAATACCATTAAAGACACAAAATACTCAAAGATTAGCCAAAGATAAAGCTCGAACATATATCTTGTATAAGACATATCGATATTGATCATCGCTTTGTTTGCAAACTACATAAAAAAAAGATTCCTTCGTCTATCCCATATCTCAACCTCATATTAAATAGCCAATATCTTCATGAAAAGGCCTTCTCGTCTGTGACTTTATTTCCTCTCGACCAAGTTGTAGATCACTTCCGTACCTCTTAGGTTAAGAGGGGTGTAAACAGTGGCTGATAGGTTCTACTGCACGCATAGGATTATGAAATATCTTGAGTTATATTGTGTAGACATATTTTGATATTTCTGCAGATATGACTTAGCGAAAGACTTGATAGAAATCAATTACTGTTGTAACGCGCACGTTAACCAGTAATTGACCTTCAACACTCGTAGAATTTAATCAAATACGAAGAGTTGGACGAAAGGAGAAAAACTCAAACTTTCAAATTAAAAAGAGCAATGCTGAATCAACTTTTATTCATCAATAAACTAATTTTCGGAATTAAACATAACCCAAATTATATAGGGTTCCTAGAACTTGGAAAACGAGTCAAAACATTATCAAAATAATCCTAGTCTATATGGTAACCTAATAGACTCCTAAAATATCAAAATAAAGCCTAAATCTACTTTCAAACATAAAATTATTTCCTATCTAAATTCAAATCCGAAAATTACAATTAAATAGCAAATAATTAGAATAAAAACCTAGATTTATCCCTATTATGTTGATCTCCATCATTCTTCCCCGCTTGAAGAAAATTCGTCCTCGAATTTTGAGTATTGCTTTAAACATGTCTTGAAATATTTCTTCAAGCACTTGACGAATTTTATACTTGGTAGTCTTAGTAACAATATCCATCCAATCTCCCCATCGAGTTGATACAAAATAGTTTGTAAGTAACTTTTTTATCGTCCATGAACTTGAAGAATTGAAGATAGTGATATCAAACAGGTCAGTGAATTGATTGGTGATAATCTCTTCATCATAGATCAAGGACTGGAACCAATCAACAATAGGTTGTGGAGTGGGTTGACTAGTAAAAGGCAAGATCATGTCAAGTTGACACTTTTCGCAATCGCACTTATCATATATTGGTGGTTTTGACCTATTTACATGAACATCCACACTTGAAGATTTAAAAAACAAACCGGAGAGATTAATCCTCGGACTAACTTTTTCAGGATCAAATGTACGTTGATCTACAACACGTGCGATATGCTGCTCCAGCACATCCTCCACACGTTCGTAGATCTCTTCCACAGCGGCCTTCTTTCCTCCTCGTGCCATTCTTCCTGGAACGAAACGGAGTATGATACCAACTGACGTAGCAGAAGACTTGTTAGAAATCAATTACTATTGTAACGCGCACATTAACCAGTAATTGACCTTCAACACTCGTAGAATTTAATCAAATACGAAGAGTTGGACGAAAGGATAAAAAATCAAACTTTCGAATTAAAAAGAGCAACGCTCAATCAACTTTTATTCATCAATAAACTAATTTTAGGAATTAAATATACCCCAAATTATATAGGGTTCCTAGGACTTGGAAAACAAGTCAAAACATTCTCAAAATAAGCCTAGTCTATATGGTAACCTAATAGACTCCTAAAATATCAAAATAAAGCCTAAATCTACTTTAAAACATAAAATTATTACCTATCTAAATACAAATCTGAAAATTACAATTAAATAGCAAATAATTATAATAAAACCTAGATTTATCCCTATTATGTTGATCTCCATCATTCTTCCCCGCTTGAAAAAATTCATCCTCGAATTTTGAGTATTGCTTCAAACATGTCTTGAAATATTTCTTCATGCACTTGACAAATTTTATACTTGGTAGTCTTCGTAACAATATCCATCCAATCTCCCCATCGAGTTGATACAAAATAGTTTGTAAGTAACTTTTTTATCATCCATGAACTTGAAGAATTGAAGATAGTGATATCAAACAGGTCAGTGAATTGATTGGTGATAATCTCTTCATCATAGATCAAGGACTGGAACCAATCAACAATAGGTTGTGGAGTGGGTTGACTAGTAAAAGGCAAGATCATGTCAAGTTGACACTTTTCGCAATCGCACTTATCATATATTGGTGGTTTTGACCTATCGACATGAACATCCACACTTGAAGATTCAAAAAACAAACCGGAGAGATTAATCCTCGGACTAACTTTTTCGGGATCAAATGTACGTTGATCTACAACACGTGCGATATGCTGCTCCAGCACATCCTCCACACATTCGTAGATCTCTTCCATAGCGGCCTTCTTTCCTCCTCGTGCCATTCTTCCTGTAACGAAACGGAGTCTGATACCAACTGACGTAGCGGAAGACTTGATAGAAATCAATTACTATTGTAACGCGCACATTAACCAGTAATTGACCTTCAACACTCGTAGAATTTAATCAAATACGAAGAGTTGGACGAAACGATAAAAAATCAAACTTTCAAATTAAAAAGAGCAACGCTCAATCAACTTTTATTCATCAATAAACTAATTTTCGGAATTAAATATACCCCTAATTATATAGGGTTCCTAGGACTTGGAAAACAAGTCAAAACATTCTCAAAATAAGCCTAGTCTATATGGTTACCTAATAGACTCCTAAAATATCAAAATAAAGCCTAAATATACTTTAAAACATAAAATTATTACCTATCTAAATACAAATCCGAAAATTACAATTAAATAGCAAATAATTAAAATAAAACCTAGATTTATCCCTATTATGTTGATCTCCATCATTCTTCCCCGCTTGAAAAAATTCATCCTCGAATTTTGAGTATTGCTTCAAACATGTCTTGAAATATTTCTTCATGCACTTGACAAATATTATACTTGGTAGTCTTAGTAACAATATCCATCCAATCTCCCCATCGAGTTGATACAAAATAGTTTGTAAGTAACTTTTTTATCATCCATGAACTTGACGAATTGAAGATAGTGATATCAAACAGGTCAGTGAATTGATTGGTGATAATCTCTTCATCATAGATCAAGGACTGGAACCAATCAACAATAGGTTGTGGAGTGGGTTGACTAGTAAAAGGCAAGATCATGTCAAGATGACACTTTTCGCAATCGCACTTATCATATATTGGTGGTTTTGACCTATCGACATGAACATCCACACTTGAAGATTCAAAAAAGAAATCGGAGAGATTAATCCTCAGACTAACTTTTTCGGGATCAAATGTACGTTGATCTACAACACGTGCGATATGCTGCTCCAGCACATCCTCCACACATTCGTAGATCTCTTCCGCAACGGCCTTCTTTCCTCCTCGTGCCATTCTTCCTGGAACGAAACGGAGTCTGATACCAACTGACATAGCGGAAGACTTGATAGAAATCAATTACTGTTGTAACGCGCACGTTAACCAGTAATTGACCTTCAACACTCGTAGAATTTAATCAAATACGAAGAGTTGGATGAAAGGAGAAAAACTCAAACTTTCGAATTAAAAAGAGCAACGCTCAATCAACTTTTATTCTTCAATAAACTAAATTTCGGAATTAAACATACCCCTAATTTTAAAGGGTTCCTAGGACTTGGAAAACAAGTCAAAACATTCTCAAAATAAGCCTAGTCAATATGGTAACCTAATAGACTCCTAAAATATGAAAATAAAGCCTAAATCTACTTTAAAACATAAAATTATTACCTATCTAAATACAAATCCGAAAATTACAATTAAATAGCAAATAATTAAAATAAAAACCTAGATTTATCCCTATTATGTTGATGTCCATCAAGATAGCTATCTTTTCTATAGTTAGGGATATCTATCACATTGTAAAGTTGACTTGGGGTAGGATATGCAGCATCTATATGAGAACAAGACTTATGTGTGGATTTGAGTCCACACCCTTCTTCTCTTGACTTGTATATACTGTTCTAGAGCGATAACATGTTCCCAAAATGTCATGAGTCTACATATGTTTCAAAATTGAGTCTTTTCATTAGAAATTGTTGGGATAATGCCTTTGAATTTGGGACGCCGAGTTAAAGGATTAAACAACAGGAATATTTCGTAATTCTGGGACTGAGCAGAAGGAGGTCCGACCGGACCTGGGGAAGGACCCGGGCGGACCTTGTTGACGTCGGAAATCAAGGATTAAACGAAGGAGGTAGGTCCGAACGGGCTATAGGAGGGATCCCCCCTGTTGGTGTTGGTGCCCTAGGCACGTTAAATAAACGTTGTAATTGTTATCATTTATTCATATCAATAAAGAGATGTTTTTATTATTATTGATTGTTCATGTTTACTTATAATAATATTCGTCCCTAGTACTTGTTTAGTACTGGACATGACCCGCTTTATGAGATCTATATCATGGTCAATGTCGTATATATATCTCATATTAGTTATGTCATTTGAATCCTTAGACATGTAGTTATTATAGTCTTCCACTTGTTGAATATTATGTTTGACATATTCAAACGCTAACTTTAACTGGGTAGTTATAAAGGGTATGATTGGCATAATCAGATTCATGTACGGAAGAATAATAAGCTATGATGGATTTGTCCCTCTTCGGAGAGATGTCAAGCTTGGGCCTTTCGTAGGAATGATGTTGATGAAAATGTTCGGCCGGACTCAAATGAATTGATTGGTTCAATGTCATTTGGATTATCAATATAATCGGAATCGAGAAAGTATTGAACAAAGACAAGTTGACTTGTTGACCATGACTTGTGTTTAATGACATCGTGGACAAAGGGATTATGACATATTCTAAATAGAATGCGAACTTGTATCTAGTTATACTATTTGGGTAGGTATGACGGTTTGCTAGAACCTAATCATATCTTATGGTTTCATGTTTGAACCCATTGCCAACTTAGTATAATCCTAGAGGGTCACACACAATAGAACGAATCCTTAAAAGGACTCTATTGGAATATTGGGTCGAAGGACCATTGAGGGATTTAAGGAATTAGAAGAAGAAAAGTGGAAAAAGGAGAGGTCTGGGCGGACCAGTGGAAGGACCCAGGCGGACCTGGCATGGTCCGGGCGGACCACTGGCTATACCCAGCCGGACCAGTCGGTTTCGGGAGGAACTTTCCTTAATCCGTTTTCTTGCGGGTTTAGACATAAATTACCTATTTGAAATAGGTCTAACTTGTATATAAATAGCCCTAATTCAGCCAAAATCACTACCTATGTTTTGTGCAAGTGTTTCAAAGAGTTTTTCAGAGAATTATTTTGTTCTAAGATATCCTAGATTGAAGAACAAAATTATACGCAAATAATATTCCATATAGTTTAAAATAATTGTGAAAACGTGTTTCATAATTTTGGTCTAGCAACCAAGATCAAGAAGCTCCTTGATATTCGTTCATGGTGTGGATATCCCAAGAGGGTGAAACTCATCATCTTCAAAGTTCGTGTTCAAGCTTTGTGTTCGTGATCAAGTTTCTAGATCTCCGCCAAGTTCATGGTTAAAAATCAAAGTCATCAAGGGTTAGTTTTCTAGTATTCATATTGTTTGTATTTGATATAATCATATGAACGGATCTATGGCTTTAGGTTTCATTAAAATTTTAAATGCTATTTTCCGTTGCGCATGTTACTACGAAACCCAACAGTGGTATCAGAGCCCCGTTCATGTTGATTATTTCAATACTAGATCATGTTGTGTGTATATAAATTGCTTGTTTATGTTCCTAGCATGATATGAATATTGGATTATGATGTTTATGTGTTATTTGATTTTATGTGGTTTAATGTTTTATAAACTTTAATCGCACTATTCAATAGCAATAAAAATTATGTTGGATTTAAAATTGTTTAGATTATCAATTTTTGATTGGATCAAAGTTTTGGTAATCAATGGATTCATGATTGTTTATTCAAGGTTCTGATGTTCATGATGATTGGATCATCAAGAACACCAAATCCTAATTGATACAGGGAAAAATAATTTTGAGACAAATTTTCGAACTTTAAAAAATTTTGGTTTCTGGCGTAGGTTCGACCGGACCAAAGGAAGGACCCGGCCGGACCATCTGGTCTGGAGCGGGGTTCTGGCTTTTGGTTTTGGTCATATTCAGAATCTGGGATTTTTCGATGGGGTCCGACCGGACCAGTGACAATACCCGGCCGGACCTTCTGGTCTGGAGCGGGTTTTGGGCAGTTGGCTTGGGTGTGGATCACGGGGTTTGAATTTCCTATTTGTTTTGATCTTGTGATTCTGAGATTGGATCAAAGTTTGGATGGCTGATCTACGTTCATCGAGATTGTGTTTTCCAAATTTGATCGCAATCAAAGTTTCAAATATAAAACGAAGTTAGAATTATGAAGAGTTCATAATTGCTTAAATTGAGAAACAAAGTTCTTGATTCAAAGATTGGAGATCCATGTGGAATTGTGGATGCAATTGGCCTACGTTCATCGAGACCATCTATTGCTTAGTTTCGGCCACATGGACTACTTTCTTGGTTTCTTGAATAAGTGTGGAATTGTGGTTGCCTTATGGCTTAGCTTCGGCCGCACTTCTTGTTGTCTTGATTTGGAGATAATAACCAAAGTTGAAATAGTTTCATCCTCATAATTATAGAGAAACTAATGACACATAAATATTATACTTAAATTAATGATTATTAATTTAGTGGCTAAACTTGATGTGTAACATGTTTATACTATGTGCTCTTAAATGTGTTATATGCTATATGTGATAAACCTTCAAAGAAAGTTTTAAGTTCTTTTTTGCCATGCCATGATTAAAACACTTGTTAGCACATGAATGATTTCAATGTAGTTTTCGCCCTAGCGAGTTGCATTAATTTTATTTATGTATGACCAAGATAGATAATGTGGGCATGCCCTAGCGAGGCACATTAACTATACGTTTAAAATGGTTGGACTTAATTAGGCGTCAAAACAATTTTGGGCCTAGACAAAGATGAGATTAAACATGCTTTTTGAAATTGGATTTCTTAAAGAATCTCAGAAGAGGATCTAAGAATCATATGGGATATGATTGACATGATTGTCTACCTAATTAATTTGATTTTGTGTAATCCGCCTTGGCGGACTTGAAATAAAATTAAAGTTGGATCTTAGCCCATTTAAATTATAATATACATTGGATGTATAAGAAGGTTGTATAATTTAGTGGGAGTATTTTTTGGAAAAATACATTGTTAATTTCTTTAATGAAAAATGGTACTTATTAAATTTTGAAAATTTTGCATAATTGTAGATAATGACTACCAACACTCAATCAATTTCGTTGTGATCGATCCTTGAAAAGGATAAGCTCCAAGAGAATGGTACGAACTTTATGGATTTGATCCGTAGCCTAAGAATAGTTCTTAGGCAAGAAGATAAGTTGCACATTCTCGATGGGCCACTTCCTGCTGAACCAGAACCTACTGCCCCTAGGGCAGAAAGAGACAGTTACAAGAAACATCGTAATGATTCTAGAGATGTAAGTTATCTCATGCTTGCTACTATGTGCTCAAAACTCCAACAAAGTTTGGAACATTTGGAAGCCTATGAGATAGGCGTGGAGTTAAGAGCCATGTTTCAAGAGCAAGCTAGGCAAGAGAGGTACAAGACCATTGTTGCATTCACTTCTTGCAAAATGAGTGAAGGGCAACAAGTGAGTCCTCACATGCTTAAAATGAAAGGCTATGTAGAGAATCTTGAGAAAATTGGCTATCTAATCCCATTGGAGCTAGCCACGGATCTCATTCTTAATTCATTGTCTAAATGTTATAATCAGTTTGTGATGAATTATAACATGCATGGAATGGATAAGAATCTCTCCGAGTTGCATGGTATGCTTAAAACTGCGGAGATGAAGATAGTGGAGAAAGGTTCTCTTGTGCTCATGGTTCAAGATGGGAAGAAGGCTGGTGCCAAAGGAAAGGGTAAAAAAGTTGTCAAACCCAAGATAAGCAAGGAAAAGGTTGCCAAGGATTCTGAGGCAAAACCCGATTCACAAAAGGATGCAATTTGTTTCCATTGTCAAGAAATTGGTCATTAGAAACGTAATTGCAAGGCTTTTAAGGAAGAGCAAAAGAAGAAGAAGAGCAGTGGGACTGCGTCGACTTCAGGTATCTATATGATAGATATTCTCCTTTCTACCACTGATTCTTGGGTATTGGATACCGGATGTGGTTCTCACATTTGTCTAAATGTGCAGGGACTAAAGAATAGGAGACTGCTTAAAGAGGGTGAAGTGGACCTACGCGTGGGGAATGTAGCAAGAGTTGCTGCATTAGCCGTAGGAACTTATGAAGTCACTTTACCTTCCGGCTTAATACTTATTTTGAACACTTACTATTATGTACCGGATTTAAGTAGAAATATTATTTCAATTTCTTGTTTGGATAATGAAGGTTTTAAGTTTCTTATTGAAAATAAGAAATTTTCTATTTATTTAAATGATGTGCTTTATGGTATTGCTAATTCATTTAATGGCCTTTATGTCTTGGATGTCAAGAATAAAAATAATGACAATGTCTATCATGTAAATAAGAAATCTAAACCTAATTATGTTAATCATACTTATTTATGGCATTGCCGTCTTGGTCATATTAATGAGAAGCGTATCTCAAAACTCCATGGGGACGGTCTTTTGGGTTCATGTGACCTTGAGTCATATGATACTTGCGAGTCGTGTCTACTTGGAAAAATGACTAAGACACCTTTTACCAAGCTAGGTGAAAGGGCAAGCGACTTATTTGGGTTGATACATTCCGATGTATGAGGACCACTAAGTAGCAATGCTAGGGGAGGGTTTCAATACTTCATAACCTTCACTGATGACTATAGTAGATTTGATTATGTTTACCTAATGAAACATAAAAGTGAAGCATTTGAGATATTTAGAATATTTCAAAATGAAGTAGAAAAACAACTTGGCAAAAGGATTAAGGCACTTCGATCGGATCGAGGTGGAGAATACTTGAGTCATGAATTCGATGATCATCTAAAGAATTGTGGAATAATTTCACAATCGACTCCACCCGGAACACCACAATGGAATGGTGTGTCTGAGAGGAGGAATCGAACCTTGTTGGATATGGTTCGATCAATGCTGAGTCGAGTTGATCTTCCTTTATTCTTTTGGGGTTACGCTCTAGAAACCGATGCCCTCACACTAAATCAAGTTCCAACCAAATCGGTTCAAAAGACTCCATATGAAATGTGGAGTGGAAAGAAACCCTGTTTGTCTTCCATAAAGATTTGGGGTTACAAAGCTTTTGTCAAAAGACTTGTCTCAGACAAACTCACACACAAATCTGATAAATGTATTTTCGTGGGATATCCTAAGGAAACTAAAGGATAATACTTTTACAACCGAATGGACAACAAAGTTTTTGTTGCCAGAACTGGTGTCTTTCTAGAGAAGCAGTTTATCTCCAAAGAAATCAGTGAGAGTAAAATAAATCTTAAAGAGATTCGAGACCCAAAAAATAACATTGAACCGATAGTGGAACAAGAACAAGAACCACAAGAAATTGTGGAACCTGTTCAAAATACACAAGTAACTCGCAGATCTGGTAGGTTACGGTCCGAGCCCGAGAGATATGGTTTTCTCGTAACGGATAGTAATGAGGTGGAGAACATTGACAATGATGAACCAACCACTTACCAAGAGGCGATGTCTTCTCCTGATTCGAAGAAATGGCTTGAAGCCATGGAATCCGAATTACAATCCATGCAAGATAATCAAGTTTGGAATTTGATTGATGCGCCCGAAGGTATAAAAACCATAGGATGCAAATTGGTCTTCAAGAAGAAGACTGACATGGATGGGAAGGTGCATACTTACAAAGCTAGACTTGTAGCGAAAGACTATAGGGAAGTTCATGGTATTGACTATGATGAAACCTTTTCGCCCGTAGCAATGATCAAGTCTATAAGAATTTTGCTTGCCATTGCCGCATATCATGATTATGAAATATGGCAAATGGATGTCAAAACAGCTTTTCTAAATGGAAAACTTCAAGAGGATGTGTATATGACACAACCAGAAGGTTTTGAACAAGATTATAAGGTATGAAAATTGCAGAGATCCATCTATGGATTGAAGCAAGCTTCTAGGAGTTGGAATCTCTGTTTTGATGAATCGGTCAAAGAGTTTGGTTTCATCAAAAACGAAGATGAACCTTGTGTATACAAGAAGATTAGTGGGAGCATTGTGCTATTCCTTATTTTATATGTGGATGACTGTGAGAGCCCGCGCTCGAAGACAAACCGCACCGAAATGATCGCTCGTGAAAGCGATTCGGGTGATGCCTCGTGCTAATGCGCTTTTGGAAATGCGCTCGGTTCCCACACAATGGTTTCCTCTCGATGGAATCAAAACAGTCAAGAGTCGCCACCTCATTTTATTTTAGGAAAAATGAAGATAAAACCTTTTTTAGAGAAAGTGGGTTCGGGGGCTAAGTTACGAGAAGAGAAGGGGTTAGGCACTCTCCTCGCCCGTGATGGTCTCTAGTATGCATGCCACGTAGATTCAATTTTATGCCTTTTATGCCTTGCTTTTATGCCCTAACAAAATGGTGAATAATATAAGAGGAAGTCTTCCTATTCTAGGAATGTTTGCTTTAATTCACAAATGAGAGTCTGTAACGACCCCAAAACCCGTCCCTATTTATTTTATATTTTTGGGGATTTTAATTTGACATTATGTGTGTATTTTATGTGTTGCATCATAATTTATGACTTACACATATTGTATGATTAAATGTGCTATTTACTTAGTAAGTAATAATAATGGTTAAAGGAGCTAAATGATTAAGTTGAAACTTTAGGGTCCTTTGTGAAAATATAAGTTTAGGGGTTAAAGTGTTAAAAATGAAACTTGGGTGACCAAAAGTAGAAAACTGGGTAAAATCTTCTTATAACATGTTGCCTATCTCTCCCTCTGTGTTCATTATGCTGAACAACTTTTCTTCTCGTTCTTTCCTAGGGTAGGAGAAAAAGGTAAGTTCAACCTATTTCGATTTAATTCTTTTTATTTACTACTCCGTTTTAAAATCTAATTATATAAAAATGATTAGGGCGTTGAATAGGTCATTTCTACCCGAACAAAACATATTTCTGCGATAATTTTTTCGGAAATAGGTAAGTTACTGTAGATACCCCGGGAAACCACAACTTGGCTAGAGCGGTGAATTATCCTAGGATGTCTAACTTGTTTTAGAGTCGCCACCTATGTTTTGAGGAACATAAGAAAAACCTATTGATTATAGCCTAAGTTTGATTACGAAAACAGAGATTCTTTGTTTTGAGGTTCGGGGGTTAGATTACGAGATGGGAAGTACCGAAACACCCATCTCGCTCAACTAAAGTTGGTCTTGCTTGATCAAAATCTACATGAATAAAAACGTTCTTCTTCTTCTTCTTTAAGTCATGAAAAGGGGGTTTAAAATAGAGTTTGGAATATAGGAGATAACTCCTTAACCAACCTCAATGAGATGAGGTGATCATTAGAGTCATGTCCCAAAATGATTTGGGTGATTGCACATTTGATTAGAGTAAAAGAGAGAGATGAGATGAAGTAGAAAAGAAAGGAAAAGATGGACTTTTACCTACAATTCGAAGACCTTCAAATGTTGCTTGAAGAGATCCTTGGAGAACCTTTAGAAAGTGATTTTGGTATAGTTTTTGTAAGTTCAATCTTCGATCTTTCGGTTGGTTTTCGATCCTTGAAAATGGAGGTAAAGAGAGGTTTTTATAGGTGAAAGAGGGGTGTTTTTGGTGCCAAAATTCAGTCACCAAGAAATCCTTCCCGGGCAAAATCCTGTAAATTGAGCAAGGGAGGGAATCCTGGCCAGAAATCTATAACTGACGCCCAGAGGGCGCGCTTCCTGCTTTGGGGGCGGGACGCGCGTGCGCCTGGCTCCTCCTGTCGGAGGCGCGTGACTCAGATAAGGCAATTTTGACAGAATGGACTAGAAAGTCAGCCCTGTCATTCAGTTTAGTCCCTAGACTTAACGAAGTCAGTCAGGAACTTAACGGAAGTGACAGAAACTAACGAGAAACACTTAAAATGGGGAGAAACACAAAATCAAATGTGCAATCGGGGTGAGCGGTCCAAGGCGGGGTGTCTACAGAGCCCCTCGGCGACGTGGACTGCAAAGCAAAACGCGTCGACGAAAGTTAAAAACACCCGCCGAGGACATCACCAAGAAAAAGTAAAGACTCGATGAAAGCAGGAATTTGAAATTGTTAGAGATAGTGGTGCGCTCCCTGTGTGAGCGGCTTTTGTTGATAGAGGGGGTGGCATGATCCGTTAGGTGAACCTGCCGGCTGAATGTTTTGAATGAGGCCGTTAGTGAACCGGTTTGATGAATTCGTTAGTGAATCCCTTGGATGAGTCCGTTGGTGAACCCTTGTTGACGAATCCGTTAGTGAATCCGTTAGTGAATCCCTTGGATGAGTCCGTTGGTGAACCCTTGTTGACGAATCCGTTAGTGAATCCGTTTGATGAATCCGTTAGTGAATCCCTTGGATGAGTCCGTTGGTGAACCCTTGTTGACGAATCCGTTAGTGAATCCGTTTGATGAATCCGTTAGTGAATCCCTTGAATGAGTCCGTTAGTGAACCCTTGTTGACGAATCCGTTAGTGAATCCGTTTGATGAATCCGTTAGTGAATCCCTTGGATGAGTCCGTTGGTGAACCCTTGTTGACGAATCCGTTAGTGAATCCGTTTGATGAATCCGTTAGTGAATCCCTTGAATGAGTCCGTTAGTGAACCCTTGTTGACGAATCCGTTAGTGAATCCGTTTGATGAATCCGTTAGTGAATCCCTTGGATGAGTCCGTTGGTGAACCCTTGAGGACGAATCCGTTAGTGAATCCGTTTGATGAATCCGTTAGTGAATCCCTTGGATGAGTCCGTTGGTGAACCCTTGAGGACGAATCCGTTAGTGAAATTCGTTGATGAAATATTGCTTTGAAGTCTCGTGCCACTTGGAGTCACACTTGACTTTTTGAATTGTGGGGTGCGGGCGCAGTTGACCGCGACCAGAAAAATGTTCCTGCTGGGGATGAAATGTTGAGATTGACTCTTGAGGGGGGTGTGGCACCCGTGACAGAACTTAGGGAGTTCGGAATCCGTGGGGAAACCTTGATACGATGCATGGATTCTTGCATGGGAGACTGCTTCTGAACCTGCCTGATGATGGGAAGAGCGCGCGTCCGGGCCTCGTTGTGGGACGCGCGCGCCTCAGATGAGTATGTCGGGAGGCGCGCGCCTGGCGCATATGTTCAGCATATTTAAACAGGCTGTTCGCTGTTTTCGGCCAGTTTTCAAAAATTTGAAGAACCCTCCAAATTCCAAGCCCAATTTTCGTAGAGAAATCACCCCAAAACACTTTCTTGCTGCTCTAGGATCAATTCCATCAAAGAAACGATGGCGGATCGTCAGCAATCACCTCTGTTTGAGATGCCACAGGGCGAGGAGCCCGAAATTGGGGTTGAAGCTATGGACCCGAGCTTGCTTACTTTCCGGCCTCATACCCATATTTCTCACTTCGTGACTTCGGGTTTGGTAAGGATGCCTCACCTTTCTTGTCGATTTCGGGTTTCATGAAGTTCTGTTTTCTTTACCCGAAATATTGCTGCAGCAGCTTTATTGATCATTCTTTGCATGTTGTTTGTTGTTGCTGATTTGTTGTAAGAAACATGTTGGGATGTCCATTTTCATGTTCACACACTTGCTTGTACATTGTTCTGCCATTGAAATCTCTGTGTTGAGTTCATCCGTTTTCTAGCAGTCATGCTGATGAAATTTTCGTTGTTCCTTGTTCTTTTTCAGGAGTGGAGCCGCCTATCGGAGATTCGAGGCGGAGCTCATGGTCCAGTGGCCATTTGGAACAAATTGCCCGAAAATGTGAGGGCTCGAGTTCAGGCTACCCACTTTGGCCTTTTTATCATTAGTCTGCCGGCACTGAAGAATGACCCGGACGTTATTCAGGCTTTGAGAGAGAGATGGTGGGACACCACCCATACTTTTCATTTGCCCATGGGAGAGGTCACGATGACGCCCACAGACTTTACGGCATTGACTGGTCTGCCGTTTGCGGGGGAGCCTGTCCCTTGCGTTTCGAGGGGGACCCTTAGGACTGCCGACGAGCTGTTGGCTCTCGTTGACTGTGGCTTCCCGGTGAAGAATTTCCGGGTCACTTGGGGGAGCATCCGCCGATATTTTAGCATTCTTGCAGCTGAGCCTCTGGGTGTCACTGCTGAGCGGGTAGATGCTGTGGCCCGTTGTTTCATATGGTACTTGTTGTCTCATACCCTGTTTGCTAGTGGAGGGTCCTCGGCCTCTTTGGCTTTGCTTGACTTGTTGGTGGACTTGGACCAGGCCGGTCATTACAACTGGGGTGCAGCGAGCTTGGCTGCTTGTTATCATGGTATGGATCTGACTAGCCGCTCGACCACCAGCTCGGTCACGGGTTTCAGCCTGTTGTGGGAGGTATACTGATTTCCTTTTTCTTTTCGACCTTCTTGTCATTGCTTTACTGTATCTTTGAACTGTCATTTAATTCTGCTCTTGCCTCTGTTTTGTAGCTATGGGCCTTTGCTGTTTTAGAGCTGAGGGACTTTAAGATCAACAGAGAAGGTCAGCCCCAGTATCCGGACTGCGTGAGGTGGTCATATAGGGAGAGGAACGTGAGGACCGGCACTGCTCCCATTAGCCTGCTTTCAGCTCGGCGCCACTTGGATTCTTTGAGGCCTGAGGCTGTCGCCTTTTCTTTGTTTCCGTGGAGAGCTATTTATGCCTTTGTTGAGCATACCCTGATTCCCACCCGTTCGAGGCTCCTGATGAGCTCAGTGGAGTGCATGGCGATGTACCTTGGAGAGAGAGTGTTTTGGCAGCATGGTGGTCAGGTAACGGACTTCCACCACCCTCCTAGGCCGGCGGTTCCTGATGTTCCGCCTTTCTATCCTCGTAATTAGAGGGTTCTTTCAGAGGCCGACCGGGCAGTCTGTCTTGCGGGGGTTGATGCTGTCCCTTTCATTCATCTGGAGCAGTATTACGGTTTATTCCGGGAGCATAACCTCCAGCAGGGTTTCATGTTCACTGATCCGAGGGAGACACATGTTGCTCCGCAGACTTCGGCCCGATTCTATCCCACCGGTGCTGGATATTGCTTCGATTCTCCTTTGCCTCCTCCCTACTACACTTATTCAAACTTCGGGGTCTTTGAGGAGCAGAGGGAGATTGTTCCCGAGGATATGTCACCGGAGAGAGAGCCTCCCACTCAGGCTGCGGTGGTATGTTTTTCTAGCAATCTTTGCATTTTCTCAGTTCCAGACTTGTTTTCCTGTCCTTTGTATTGATGTAATTTCCTTTCCCTGTTCTTTGTTGCAACAGGTGCCCGTAGCTGCTTATAGGCACTTGGGTAGGCAGAACAAAGGAATGAGGCGGAGGCTCCGCCAGCTGGAGGAGAGGGTGCTGGAGCTGTGCAGGGATATTGCTGCCATGACTAGAGATGCTGCCGGTGCTGTCTCTAGTGCTGCGAGAGGAGCTGCCCGAGGTGCTCGGGGCATGGGACGAGACTGCAGGGATGCTGCACTGGACATTGATGAGGCTATCTCTTCAGCGAGGCAGTCGCTGAGCAGGAGTCTGAGCCACGGAGGTAGCCATAGTAGGAGCCTGAGCCGAGAGGGTAGCCAGAGCCGGGGCGGCGCCAGTTCATCAGGGAGAGCTGCCAAGAGGACCCGTCCTGATGTTGTGATTAAGACATCTGAGTCTGAGGATGATGATGATGATGATGATGAGGATGATGATGATGATGACGATGAGGAGACCGAGAGCGGTAGCAGGGGGTGAGCAAAGTGTTGGTGATGACGTGCCCGAGCTGTTGTGGCTGAGAGGATGAGGGATTGAAACACTTTTACTTTTGCCTGTAATAACATTTAACATGTATTTATAATCCTATTTATTTTACTACTCATTTTTATGTTCTATTAACGACTCGATCTTAGATGTCGACCCTTTACAAGCAAATGTGTGCCCAAAGGATGCTTGTTGTCGATGCTTGAACTCTTTTTTGTTGCTGGGATCTGATTTTGCTGCAGGTTGGATATGTTGAAGTGCTTGGGTTCTGTTCTGAACTGACAAGGGTTGTTTCTGTCTGAACTGCTGTCAAAGGCGCGCGCGTCGGGCCTTGTTTGTGGGAGGCGCGCGCGTTGTGCAGCCTTGGTCGGAGGCGCGCGCTTCTGGCCTGCTGAATTACAGCCCCTTTCTTTTTCTGATCAGAATGTTCCAACAGCTATAAATCAGAACCATTTTCGACCAGAATGGTCACACAGCATTCTTTTGCAAACACTTTTTCCTCCTAAACCACAAAATTCTTGTCATAATGGCCCCAATGACTTTCTCCTTTGAAGCTAAGGTTTCCGTCCCCGAGGGTGAGAAGTCTGTTCCAATGGTGAAAGCCGTTCCAGCTGTGGGGTCCGTCTCGATGGTGGAGAAGCGTCCGAGCATTTTTGATCGTTTGGGAAGGCCCAATGACGATGTTGTTGACCCCGTGAGACCGGTGGTTCATGTGCGGGACTATAGACCCCGTCATTTTCCCAAGAAGAAGAAAGGTAAGGGAAATTCCTCATATGTGTGGAAGCGTCCCATGGTTGTCCCCGCTAAGGCTCCGGTTGATAAGGGTAAAGGGAAAGCCGTTGATGAAGCTCCGTCCCGTCCTAGCGTTTTCTCCCGTCTTGGCGGTCCCAAGAATGTTCCGTCCCCATCCAAGAAGATTAAAGGGCATAACAAGAAGCAATGGGTTCCCAAACCTAAGAAAGATTAGATTTTTCTTTGTACCCCAAGAGATTGCAATTAGGCCACTTTGTTTTAGGATTTAATGTTTTGATGTATTTTGTTGCTCAATAAATCCGTTGTAATGGTTTGAATAATTCATTGAATGAATAAGAATTGCATTTTTTTATTTGAAGTGAATTGGGTATTTTTGATATGTTTTAGACCGCACCCGAAGGTTGCCTACGTTCCTCCAGTTGGGAGGCTCAGGTCTTCGTAGTTCAAACAAACAAAGACCATTTTTTTTTTTTGTGTGCACCCTGTTTTTTGCCTAGACCGCCCTTTCGGGTTTTCAATCTAGCGGGCTTCTTTTTTGCACGTGCTCTAATTTTTGCCTAGGCCGCCCTTACGGGTTTTCAACCTAGCGAGCGATTTTTTTTTTTTTTTTTTTTTAATGGTCTTTGTTTATTAAGCGTAGAACCTCTTGAGCTTGTCGAGGTTAACCTCCTTTGGCAACCGGTCACCATCTAAATCCACGAGCCGGACTGGACCACCGCTTAGTATCTTTTTGACCACGTACGGACCGATCCATCGGGGTCCCCATTTCCCCAGGGGATTCATGGTATTAGGAGGATGTTGTCTTAAGACCAAATCTCCCACATTGATGTTTCGAGGCTTCACCTTTTTGTTGAAAGCTCTTGCCATCCTTTGCTGATATGCCCTCGTGCGTTCGAGTGCTCTTAACCTTTTCTCGTCGAGTAAGGCTAGCTGTTCGTATCGACTTTGCATCCAGTTGACCTCGTTGACTTGATTCTCGAGGAGGACCCGTAAAGATGGGACTTCAAGTTCGATAGAGAGTACGGCTTCAGAACCATAGACTAATGCATAAGGAGTTTCTCCTGTTGCGGACCGTATTGATGTGCGGTAGCCCCACAATGCTAATGGTAGCTTCTCGGGCCAATCCCTTCCTGTTGAGGCCATTTTCTTGACGATGGTCTCGATGGTTTTATTTGCTGCTTCAACCGCGCCATTTGCTTGGGGACGGTAAGGAGATGACTTGTGCTTGGTGATCTTGTATTCTACCAAAAGTGCATCCATTTCCTTCTCAAAGTGAGAGCCGTTGTCGGAAATGATTTCATGAGGCACGCCGTATCGGCACATGATATTAATCTTTACAAATTCGGCCACTTTCTTGGCGTTGAGGGTCCGATAGGCTTGTGCTTCGACCCACTTTGTGAAGTAGTCGACTGCCACTAGGACGAATGACTGCCCATTGCTTCCGGCAGGATGAACTTTACCGATGATGTCTATCCCCCAACAAGAGAAAGGCCAAGGTGTGACCATGTTGTAAAGTTGTGAGGGTGGAGCATGTTGCAGATTAGCATGGAATTGGCACTTGGCGCACCTTTTGACTTTCTCGATACAGTCTCGTTCCATAGTGCTCCAATAGTAACCAATGCGAAGTATCTTCTTGACTAGCATAAACCCATTCATGTGGGGTCCACATTCTCCTTCGTGCACTTCACACATTATCTCTTGAGCTTCGGTCTCATTGGCGCATAAGAGATTGATCCCGTCGTGGTGCCTTTTATAGACTCGGTCCCCAATCAGTACGTACCGAGAGGCTAACCTTTGCAGAGCTGCTTGAGACTTCTTATTGATGCTCTCGGGATAAGTGCCATCTTTGAGGAAATTCATGATATCCGAATACCACGGAGAGTTTGTTTGAACCTCGTTGGTCTCGATACTCATGCAATATGCCGGACTGTTCCTTCGAGAAATTTTGAAAGGCTTCACCATTTTCCCTTTGGGCATTTCAACTAATGAAGCTATAGTGGCCAGTACATCGGCGAAGCGATTCTTATCCCTTGGCAGGTAGTTGAAAGTGATCTTTTGGAATTGTTCAACCAGTTCTTCAAGGTGCTGACCATACTGTTGGAGAGTCGGGTCTTGGGTTCGCCATTTACCCGATTGCTGATTGATAAGGAGCAGAGAGTCGCCGAACACTTCTAGTTCCGTGACGTTTCTTTCGAGAGCTGCTTCGAGCCCCGCTATACATGCTTTGTACTCGGCAATGTTGTTGGTAGCTTCGAATTCCAGGCGGATGGCAATGGGAGTGTAGATGTCTTTTGGATCGACAAGCAATACCCCTATACCAAAACCGTGTTTATTGGCGGCGCCATCGAAAAAAAGTTGCCACTTATTTTCCTCGGTTGCAGTACAAATTAAATGCTCGTCGGGGAACTGTACGTCTTCCCCCTTCACTTCGTCATACGGGAATTCGGCAAGCTGGTCACTGAACACTTTCCCCCTGACGGATTTTAGTGTGACGTAAGTGATATCATAGCCGGCGAGCATGAAGTACCATTTGGCTATTCTTGTTGACATGAAAGGCTTCTCGAAGATGTAGCGGAGCGGGTCCACCTTTGCTACTAGCTTGATCGGAAAAGCTTCCATATAGTGTTTGAGCTTTTTGAGTAACCCAAACCAATGCTGCACATGGCTTCTCTAAGACAGAGTAGTTCTTTTCGCCTCCTTGGAATCGGCGACTGACAAAATAAATGGTGTTCTCCTTTGTGGACTCTCGTTGCTCTTGTGCTAACATAGCCCTTAGGGCTTCATCATTGACAGTGAGATAGAGCAATAGAGGTTTCTCCTTGTGCGGCGGAACTCGAACAGGAGGGCACGTCAAGTAATGCTTCACTTGATCGAAGGCTTCTTGGCACGCGTCGGTCCATTCTAGAGCCACATTCTTCTTGAGTAGCTTGAAGATTGGCTCGCACATGGAAGTGAGTTGGTGCACAAACCGACTGATGTATTGTAGTCTGCCCATAAAACCTTTAATCTCTTTCTGCGTCTTTGGAGGAGGCATGTCAATGATTGCCTTGATTTTGGAGGGGTCTACTTCAATTCCCCTTTCAGTGACCATATAACCAAGAACTTTGCCTCGGATAACCCCGAACGTGCACTTGGCAGGGTTGAGGCTCATCTTGTGTTGACGATGCCTTTTGAAGAACTTACGGAGATCGATTAAATGTTTACCATCGGTCCCATTGGATTGAATGATCATGTCGTCCACATAGACCTCGATTTCTTTGTGAATCATATCGTGGAACAAGTCTGTCACGGCTCTTTGGTAGGAAGCCCCAGCATTTCTTAACCCAAATGGCATGACTGTGTAGCAAAAGGTACCCCACGGTGTTGTGAAGGCTGTCTTATGTTGATCTTCCTCGGCCATGAGAATCTGATTGTACCCAGCGAACCTCGTAGGAAGCAGTGGAGTCGACTAGCATGTCGATATTAGGGAGTGGAAAATCATCCTTTGGGGAAGCTTTGTTTAAATCCTGGAAGTCTACACAAACTCGAACTTTGCCGTTTGCCTTCCTGACTGTCACAATGTTGGCTAACCATGTCGGATACTCGATAACCTTGATGAAACCCACACTGAGGAGCTTCCCAATCTCTTCTTTGACCTACAGAGACCATTCTGGCTTGATCTTTCTGAGCTTCTGCTTTACTGGCCTGGCATCTTCTCTGATCGGAATCCTGTGCTCCGCTACCTTTCTGTCCAAACCCGGCATGTCTTTGTATGACCATGCGAACACATCCACGAACTCCCGTAGTAATGCAGTCAACCTGTCTCTGTCGTCCCCCTTGAAGAAGCTTCTAATCTTAGTTTCTTTTGGCTCTTCTTCGGTACCCAGATTAACAACATTCAATTCTTCGTCAGCCTTTGGACCATTCTCACCACGACTACGGACTTGTTGAGCAAGTTCATTTAAGTATGTTGTGTTTTCGTGGTCTATTTCATCATAATTTGAATCGTTATTAACTTGTTCGTTAAGTTCATTATTAGTTAATTCATCATTTATGATGTTTGCAATCTCAGGGTACTCAGAAATATCAAATTTTTCATTAGCAAAGAAAGGAAACACACGCTCGGCTATGGCCTCCAAATCCTCTTGGGTGAGGGTATTAGAAACACTCTCGGACTCGAAAGTAAGTGTGAGCTGCTCTTCCTTTGTTTCTGTGCGGGGTATGCAACCCATTTCTTGGACTAAGAATTCTTCAGATACCACGGGCCCTTTTGTTGAATACCAATTGTTGATCGGCTCGGAGCTTGGCAGGATCTCACTGAGAGTCTCGTTTATGATGACGGTGTCATGGATGGCGTTAACTTGGCATTCATTCATCATGGCAAGCTCTTCGAACATGGAGGCTAAATCTGTCAGTTCTTCCCCCACGGTGATTTCTGTCTCGGACTCTATGGTTATCTTCCTTCCCCACCATTTACGGGGCGACATGGGAGTTGGTTCCCTTTCGGATTTCTGGATCTCACAATCGGAGAAGATTTCGAGGCCGGGATTTTTGACACCCTTATTGTTAACATACGGCTCGGGAAAGATCATGTATGGAACGTCTTCCCCTTGGCGGACAAAATAACCATTCAACGTCTTGCGGTAAGACCTTAGATTAGGGACTTCATAACGACGGCCTTCTTTACGAGCTCGGGCCTTTTCGTTCTTGATCGCTTGCTCTTGTTTCAAGTCTTCTTTGGAAGGCTCGTACCCCAAACCGAATGTGTTCTTGACAAATGGGACTTGCACGGGATGTAGGATTCCTTGTTGATATCTCCCTAAGCCTAAACCAGGGAAGTAGTCCATATTCCTCATCATGCGGAGGACTTTGTGATTGCTGGGGGTCCATGATCCGTTTCCCCCTTCTTTGTCAATGGCGTTGATCGAGACGCCGGAGAGAGTGGAGTCTGGTAGACCATGCTGAACTTGGTGGACGGGCTCACCTTTTCTGTGGATAGTGATGTTTTCAGCCATTACGGTCACTATTTCATCACCATTTCGGATCTTGACACATTGGTGGAGAGTTGACGGTACGGCATTAGCACCGTGAATCCATGGTCGACCCAAAAGTAAGTTGAACGAGGCCGGGATATCAAGCACTTGGAATGGAACGGACATGACCATGCTCCCAAACTCAATGTCTATTTCGATCATACCCATAACTGTACGGGCGGTGCTGTCATAACCTCGGATTACTTGAGTAGAAGGCTTCAAATCGGAATCCTTAAGCCCCAGTATGCCCATGATTCTACCAGGCATGAGATTGAGTGCGGAACCACCGTCCACTAAGACTCTTGAGACGGGCCTCCCCTTGCTCGTACCTTGAGGTAAATAGCTTCGTTGTGGTCGGAACCAAATGGTGGAAGGTCCATATCGGCAAAGGTGATGAAGTTGCCAAAATGAATGTGACCGATCATTGCCGCGAGGTCCTCGGGAGTAGTATCGGGAGAAACTGATGTATCATCGAGATTGCGGATGACAAGATCTCGGTGTTTCTTTGAGGATGCAATGAGGTCCCAAATAGAGATGTTGGCTTGAGTTTTCTTGAGTTGGACAAGTAGAGGATCTTCGGGAGTGTTGTGAGCTTGCGGCCTTTGAGAAGAGGAGCTCGGTACGGAAGTGGAAGGGTTGCTTGCTATGACTCGACCGGATCGAGTTAGCATGTTGACGTTCCCATCTTGCTTCTTTTTCCTATTCTCTAGTACTTCCCTCATTACCTCATCGTAAGTCACTACATAACAAGAATTGTCAAGTTTATTCATAACATTGGGGCCCCCATTCACAATTGGGATTGAATGGGTGGTCCCCTCGAGTTCTCCTATCTCTATTACATTGACATGCTCGTCATTGGTCACTACAAATTCTTTCTTATCTATGAGATCTTGAATGACATTGCGGAGAACGAAGCAATCCTCGGTGGTGTGGCCACTATGTTGGTGGTAGCCACAATATTTGTGGTGAGCATGATTGGGGTGGATCGTCTTGGGTTGGTACCCTTGCACGGGTGTGGCTTGACCCTTGCCTTGAGGACCTCGAACACTTCGGTTTGAGTCATGCCTTGGAGAGGCGTGTAGACACGGTCACTTCGGGACTTCTTCCCTTGAGGTGGAGGAACCTTTTTGTAATTCCCCTTGTCAATAGTGACGGCGTTGACCGAGGCCTCTTTTGTGGAGTTGGAAGTGGCCTTGTAGCGGTAAGTAGGAGTGGCCTTCTTAATCTCCTTGAGCAAGTCATCCATGCATACCCCCGCTTCATACATTTGGGAGAAGTCGGAGTAGCAAGCCCCACTTAGGTGAGTGCGGAGATCAATCTTGAGACACTTGAGAAATATGTCCATTTGCTCTTTTGTGTTCGGCCTCTCAACAATTTCAGAGAGTTTATCATTCCATCTCCTTGTGAAGTCGATGAAGGACTCATTGTCTCGTTGAGTAGTGTTCTCTAGCTCTTTCCTTGTGGGCCGGTGAGTGGTGTTACCTTGGTATTGGTTCTTGAAGGCAAGCATGGCGGAGTCCCAATCAAGACGGACGGTGAGCGGGAGAGTAGCATACCAATCTTTTGCCGCCCCCTTGAGAGTGAGAGGAAAGCATTGAGCCATCACCTTGGGGGAGACCTTCTTCGGAACCATTGCCCAAATATAAGTCTCAATGTGAGCCATGGGACAAGAGTTTCCCTTGAATTTGCTTATGTCGGGCATCTTGAACTTATCGGGAAAAGCGGCCATAGTACTCATGAGGATGGATGATTGATAAAGGCTTGTGTCGGAGCCTTTCCCCATGTTGAGCCCGTTGAATTTTTGGTCGATGTAGGCCATGATAGAATCCACCATTTTGGGCTCATTGTTCTCGGAACTCGGCTCCCCCATTTTCTTGGTGCGGGTGTTGACATAAGTACTTTTGAACAAACCCTCGGTCCATTCGGATTCATCATCATTGTTCTTGTTCTTTCCCTTGGCAAGGTTAGTGAGCTTTTCTTTCATTAGCTCCATTTCGGCCTCGTGGGCCTCCCTTTGGCTGTCGAGGTGGGATTGCCAAATGTCGTCTTTGCTTTGTGCCTCCTTATTAAGGGTGGAGACTTGCTCTTGGAGGAGTTGGACCATGCTTGAGAGCTGTTCGAGAGACATGGTGTTGCTGCTGCCGGTCATGGTTGATGTTGGAGCTGTTGGAGTGATCTCTTCACGGACTAACCGATTTGCTGAATCCCGGTAGACTCTGTAAGTACCAATTGAACCTACATTGCAGAAGAGACCCTTGTCAGTCTTGAGTAACACTTGCGGTCCATGAAGAGGCTTAGAACACACAGTTGGGCACACGACTCGAACCACATAAGAAAAGACTCTTTTTTTTTTTTTTTTTTTTTTTATAAGTCGGAGGGAATGAATCCCTTTTTGGGGTTTCTAAGAAAATAATGGAATCGTCACACTAGTATATAGACCATCTCGCGGTCCCATATACTCATCGGATTCCATCGCGCTTGTGAATCCTACATGTATCGGGATTAAACTAAATTAATGTAGTAAAGCATACATGCGGGGACGGATTTTTATTTTCGTCCAAAATAACCACTTTTGGGGACGGATTTTTATTGCGTCCGTTTCAACAAGTTGGCATGTATGATTTGGAGACATTAGTTTAGGGAAATCTCGGTACATGGAAACCAACTTGAGTCACGGAGTGTTAGACCCTAACTAGAATTGTGTGGTTTATGCTCGGCTTGAATATGAGGCTCAAAGGTCACCCCCGGCATGTAGTCTTTAACTACGCCATGGGCTGAGGTTTACCGCTTCGAAAGAGCCAAGGTCTGGTGGAGCTTGAAACTTTCTAGGACGGGCCTCGACGGGTTTGGGGTTGGACTTGTGCGACTCGATAGTGAGTAGTTCATAGGAATATGTGCATGTAGTGTGAGGTCTAGCAAGTGACAATTTTTTTTTTTTTTTTTTTTTTTTTTTTGAAAAGAAAGAAAAACACACAAAACACATAAGCACATAAAATTACAACTCCCGAATCACCCGTGTGACCGGTAAATAAAACACAAAATCAAAACAGTCCAAGGGTTCAATTCTGTTCTGATGCAGGCAACTGTGCCCACATCCCACTGTTCTGCTCAGTCACTGAAACCTGTCTCTGTTCTGGGAATCAACCCAGAAGCGTGCGCCTTTGAGTGCTGATGTGGGACGTGCGCGCATGGCACGATGCTTATGGGAGGCGCGCGCTTCTGGGGCACACCTGTTAGAATGTCAGACTTTGGACTCAGGGGATTGCCCTGGTCCTATGTTCATATTGTAACCCCTGCAGAAGTGATTAGTGCAGAAAAGCAGAAGAAGAAGAAGAGGAAGAACATGAAGAAGTGGGCGATTCTGGTTCTTGATGCGGGATGCGCGCGCCTTAGGCTTAAGAGGCCAGACGCGCGCGCCTCCCCCATCAGGAATCAGAATGCCCAGAAAAGATGTAGATTTCGATCAGAATGCAAGTTTAACCCTCAAAACTCCCCAGCAGAGTCGCCACTGTAGATACCCCGGGAAACCACAACTTGGCTAGAGCGGTGAATTATCCTAGGATGTCTAACTTGTTTTAGATTCGCCACCTATGTTTTGAGGAACATAAGAAAAACCTATTGATTGTAGCCTAAGTTTGATTACGAAAACAGAGATTCTTTGTTTTGAGGTTCGGGGGTTAGATTACGAGATGGTAAGTACCGAAACACCCATCTCGCCCAACTAAAGTTGGTCTTGCTCGATCAAAATCTACATGAATAAAAACGTTCTTCTTCTTCTTCTTCTTTAAGTCATGAAAAGGGGGTTTAAAATAGAGTTTGGAATGTAGGAGATAACTCCTTAACCAACCTCAATGAGATGAGGTGATCATTAGAGTCATGTCCCAAAATGATTTGGGTGATTGCACATTTGATTAGAGTAAAAGAGAGAGATGAGATGAAGTAGAAAAGAAAGGAAAAGATGGACTTTTACCTACAATTCGAAGACCTTCAAATGTTGCTTGAAGAAATCCTTGGAGAACCTTTAGAAAGTAATTTTGGTATAGTTTTTGTAAGTTCAATCTTCAATCTTTCGGTTGGTTTTCGATCCTTGAAAATGGAGGTAAAGAGAGGTTTTTATAGGTGAAAGAGGGGTGTTTTTGGTGCCAAAATTCAGTCACCAAGAAATCCTTCCCGGGCAAAATCCTGTAAATTGAGCAAGGGGGGAATCCTGGCCAGAAATCTGTAACTGACGCCCAGAGGCGCGCGCTTCCTGCTTTAGGGACGGGACGCGCGCGCGCCTGACTCTTCATGTCGGAGGCGCGCGACTCAGATAAGGCAATTTTGACAGAATGGACTAGAAAGTCAGCCCTGTCATTCAGTTTAGTCCCTGGACTTAACGAAGTCAGTCAGGAACTTAACGGAAGTGACAGAAACTAACGAGAAACACTTAAAATGGGGAGAAACACAAAATCAAATGTGCAATCGGGGTGAGCGGTCCAAGGCGGGGTGTCTACAGTTACTAATTCCCCTTTAAATATTAAAATGGTCATATATGTTATACTTGATACTTGTACTTGTTAATTTTGTGATTTGAATGATATTTGTGATACTTGTAATTTTGGAACAAAGGGAGTATTTGGTATGTTGGTTTGGTTGGGTTCAAAGTAGTGTTAGAATTGTTTGGGACTGATTTTGGGTAGCCTTAGTAAGGCTATAAACGGTAAGGGTGAAAGTGTTGTACTTTTGGGACGGTGAAACGAAAGGAGTAAAAAGTGTGCAAATTTTGGCCTGACAGGGCTTATAGGCAGTCGCTCAAGATGGGGCCGGGCGGGCGCCCAAAACTACTGAAAGGTGAATTTTAAAGCAGGGCTCTTGGGCGGTCGCCCAAGATGAGGGCGGGCGAGCGCCCACTTTTGCTGAAGAAAATCAATTGTTTCATTGACTTGGTTTAGGACCCAATCTTGGGCTAGGTTTTGTGTCCTAGTCTAGGGTGCCTAGATAAGTGTTTTGGGAAGCTAAAATGGTAAATGATGATTTGGTTTCATATGTGTACAAGGTTGTGTTTATGACTTAAATGTCAATGTTATTGAGAACTCTTATGAGTGATTCTTTTGTATGCTTCTTGTGATGTGTTTGGCTTGGTTCCATACTTTGGAATCATTGCCCTGGTTGTTGTTTAAGAAAGTATTTATTACAGTGCTTTGTTTGAAAGTCCAGCTGGTTTTGTGTTATCGAGTGGAGGTGGGAAGGATTATAGTGGCACACAGTCAAGTTCACTATAAGGCTTTTCCACTGGACCTTTTTTGTAATCGAGTGGATGTGGAAAGAATTATAGTGGCACACAACCAAGTTCACTATAAGGCTTTTCCACTGAACCTATTTTCCCCAGTCCAGATTGGCCTTGGATGGGATGAGTTAGCTCCCTCGAGTGAGAATTTGGGTTATGACTTTGTGTCATATTTCCCTTGTTGTTACTTTGGTTCTTATGGTTATGGTTGATTTTTGGGATCCCGGCTTCAGCTCTTTGATGCTGCTCAGTTGATACCTCTCAGATGGTTATATGTTTGATTCGAGAACCTTGGCTAATGTTCTTTCGGTAAACCTTTACTAAGTATCCACTTATGAGTGTTTTATTCCGCCTTACGTGTGGAAAGATGAGTTGGCTTTACCTATCATGTTATGTGCTATGTGATGCTTATGATATTATTTGTTATACTTATCATTATAGCATGAAACGTAGTTGCATTTTAGTAGCTTACTGAGATTCATTCTCACCCTTTATTTGTTTACTGTTTTAGTTAAAGGCGAGTCCAGGGGATAGGACACTTTGGCACGGGAGGACGTTACAGTGGTAAGAGTTGGGATTTTTTTTGTAAAGTCTACATTACATAGATGTAATACCTTTTGGGTAGAGTTTCCGTGACTTCCTCATTTTGTAACACCATTATTTTGGATAATGTTGGTGTATGTAATTTGTATAAAAGTTTGTAAGCCTTCGGGCTAAGTACTTTCGTTTGTGAAAGAGTTTGTTTGAAAGTTAAATGAACTCTTTGAATTTCGAGTGTGGATTTTGTTAAACTTTATGAAAGTACATTTCGAAAAATTTTCTAAAAGTGTTTTATAACGTCTTCCACTCGTGTCCTGAGCGTGGGGCCAAGTAGGACCACGGGTCTGGGGCGCGACAAAGTCGGTTTGGGTGGACTCTCACTTGGTTTTGAAAATGGTTTAGCATTTATATCCAGTAAAAGAAACACACAAAGGGGTGGGGGATTAATATTTACAATGGTGAACAAAAAAGGGAAACAAATCCCATAAAAAAGAATGTCCAAACTCCGTCCCCAAAGATTTTAGGGACTGCTGTCCCTTCCTTCTTTGTGTACCTGCTCTTATGATTGCACAATCTGGAAAGTGAATGTTAGGAAAAGTCCCTAACACAATAAGTATCAATCATGAATTCTCCTCTGATTTTAGGAGCATGTTAAGGTGTCCAAACAAGGCATGCAAGATAGAACTTTCAACAGCCAGATCTGATAGACATTCATACATCCATAAAAGACTCACTTTTTTCATCATGAAAACGGGGGAATAATGGAAAACACTAAACATGAAAGTTATTCATAACATATCAAAGTTTAAATATGTAAAGTTTCAAGGCCATCAAACAAGTTTAATCACACAAAACACCTCTGACATTTTGGTGTCAGAACAGGAAGTATGCTAATCTGAGAACATAGAGTTGAAACAAAAAATGGAAAGAACCTCTTCCACTCAGGGTAAAAATATTATATTTACATGATCATATTCCTTTTTTTGTCTAGAACGATATACCTTTTGTGATATAAGACCAAAAACAACGTTTGCTATGCATAAATAGAGCAACAAGACAGAAAGGTGCAGATGGACAGTCTGCTGGAAATCTACAAAAGGGATGAAAACACCCATGAAAACTCATCTACATTAAGTGATGTGGGCATGAAACTTTGTGTGTGCATATATATACATACTAACAACACAAAACAACAGCCATTGAAGCATTTGATCAAGATCTATCATCATTTAGAGAGAAGAACAACAAGAATATCAACATTGTATCTTTGGACATCAAATGGAGGTCTAGCCTAACATGGTGGCTAGACCTCTCAACAAATTACATAATCAACTACATCTTACATAGGTGACCTTTAAAAGAACAAGATATTACCTAGATGTGCTTCCTTTTCTTCCAAGGGAAGACTTTTTTGTTGCTTTTCTTAAGGTGTTTGCCTTGTGATTGAGAGAGTGTTTGAGTGGGTTGTTTTTGCTTGTGTTTGGTGTGTGTTTAGGGTGGTGTTATGGTGGTGATATGGTGGTGTTTGGACTGAGATTTGAGGGTGTTGTGGATGTTTGAGAGAGAGAGCAAAAGGGTTGAATGTGTGTGTAGCTAATGTGTGAGTTCTGTGTTGCTCTCCTTTGAATAATGGATGAGGGAGGTAAGTATATGGAGTAGGGAGGTTGTAATGATCATCTACTACCCTTGTCTAGGTCTAGAGGTCATTTTAGGGGCCAATTTTCCCGTCCATTTCCAGCTGGAAAGTCTATCAAGTTGATGTAAATGGCCAAGTTGCTGAAGAACAAACTGCTGGTCTGATCTTCCCATAGTAGCCGTACGGCTCATGTCTGTCGTCCCCTTTTTCCAAAGTGCCACGTGTCGCGCTCTGATTGGCTCCTTCCTTATCAATTTGGCCAGCCAACTTGAGCCACTTGTCTAACTTGGGCTGGCTCCTTGCTTGACTTTTTAGACGTGAATGATCACAATTCTTGCTCCGGTATTGGTTCCGCAACAGTCCAAGTTTTGTCCGAGTGTGCGCACAATGGTGTCCCGGTTGTCCGCGGTCCCAACATGAAAGTCGCTTGAAATAATCTTGTGGTCACGTACGTCTATCTGAAATATGTTTATAAGCAAGGGATGACAATAATATATTTTTAAGTGCACAGAATGGATTAAAACGAGCAGTTCTAAGGGTGCGGGCCCCGTTTCGGGTCCCGCAGCTCAAAAATTGAAGAACATGCCTGTTTACTCGTTTTTTCGCTCTGATCATGAATTTGAAGTCTGTTTATCCATTCGATGCACCGATAAGTCTCACGGCACTCCCGCAAAGCCAAATCGAGGGCTTAGGTCAATTTTACGGGTTAGACCAATAAAAAGGAGTTTGATAAGGGGTGCGAGATCGGGGTATCTATAATGACATATTACTCATTGGAAATGAAATTCCTACACTTCAGTCTGTAAATAATTGGATAGGAAAGTGTTTCTCAATGAAAGATATGGGTGAAGCCGCATATATCCTTGGCATTAAGATCTACAGAGATAGATCTAGGAAGCTAATTGGTTTAAGCCAAAGTACATACATTGACAAGGTCATTAGAAGATTCCGCATGGAAAATTATAAGAGAGGTGCCTTGCCAGTGCTACATGGAGTTTCTCTAAGCAAGACTCAATGTTCCAAGACAAAACATGAGCGTGAGAAAATGAATGATGTTCCATATGCTTCGGCAATTGGGTCCATCATGTATGCCATGATATGTACTAGGCCGGATATATCTTATGCTTTGAGCATGACAAGTAGATACCAATCCGACCCCGGTGAAAATCACTGGATGAATGTATAAGCGATCCTTAAGTACTTGAGAAGGACTAAAGATTCGTTTTTGGTCTATGGAGGAATGGAAGATGATCTCGTTGTAAATGCTTACACGGATGCAAGCTTCCAAACCGACAGAGATGACAGTCGATCGCAATCGGGTTTGGTGTTTATGTTAAATGGTGGAGCTGTAAGATGGAAGAGTTCCAAGCAAAGTACAACCGCTGATTCTACAACGGAAGCTAAGTATATTGCTGCATCGGATGCTGCAAAGGAAGCTGTTTGGATTAAGAAGTTCATTACTGAACTTGATGTGGTTCCTAGTATTGCTAATCCAATAGAACTTTATTGCGATAATAATGGTGCTATTACTCAAGCAAAGGAACCAAGAGCACATCAAAAATCCAAACACATACTTAGGCGTTTTCATATCATTCGAGAGATCTTTGATATGGGAGACGTAAATATATGCAGAGTACCAACTGATGACAATGTCGCGGACCCGCTAACAAAGGGACTTCCACAAGCTAAACATGATGGTCATATTAGGTCCATGGGTATTAGATACATGGGAGATTGGGCCTAGGGTAAGTGGGAGATTGTTGGTGTTGGTGCCCTAGGCACGTTTAATAAACATTGTAATTGTTATCATTTATTCATATCAATAAAGAGATGTTTTGATTATTATTGATTGTTCATGTTTACTTATAATAATCTCCAGCCCTAGTACTTGTTTGGTATTAGTATAAAGGCTAAATGATCATGGGATGATCATGTTATATTTATGGGTACTTGTTTAGTACTGGACATGACCCGCTTTATGAGATCTATATCATGGTCAATATCGTATATATATCTCATATTAGTTATGTCATTTGAATCCTTAGACATGTAGTTATTATAGTCTTCCACTTGATGAATATTATGTTTGTAATTGTTATCATTTATTCATATCAATAAAGAGATGTTTTGATTATTATTGATTGTTCATGTTTACTTATAATAATCTCCGGCCCTAGTACTTGTTTGGTATTAGTATAAAGGCTAAATGATCATGGGATGATCATGTTAGATTTATGGGTACTTGTTTAGTACTGGACATGACCCACTTTATTAGATCTATATCATGGTCAATATCGTATATATATCTCATATTAGTTATGTCATTTGAATCCTTAGACATGTAGTTATTATAGTCTTCCACTTGATGAATATTATGTTTGACATATTCAAACGCTACCTTTAACCGGGTAGTTATAAAGGGTATGATTGGCATAATCGGATTCATGTACGGAAGAATAATAAGCTATGATGGATTTGTCCCTCTTCGGAGAGATGTCAATCTTGGGCTTCTCGTAGGAATGATGTTGATGAAAATGTTTGGCCGGACTCAAATGAATTGATTGGATCAATGTCATTTGGATTATCAACATATTCGGAATCGAGAAAGTATTGAACAAAGACAAGCTGACTTGTTGACCATGACATGTGTTCAATGACATCGTGGACAAAGGGATTATGACATATTCTAAATGGAATGTGAACTTGTATCTAGTTATACTATTTGGGTAGGTATGACGGTTTGCTAGAACCTAATCATATCTTATAGTTTCATGTTTGACCCATTGCCAACTTAGTATAATCCTAGAGGGTCACACACAATTGAACGAATCCTTAAAAGGACTATATTGGAATATTGGGTCGAAGGACCATTGAGGGATTTAAGGAATTAGAAGAAGAAAAGTGGAAAAAGGAGAGGTCCGGGCGGACCAGTGGAAGGACCCGAGCGGACCTGGTATGGTCCGGTCGGACCACTGGCTATACTCAACTGGACCAGTCGGTTTCGGGAGGAACTTTCCTTAATCCGTTTTCTTACGGGTTTAGACATAAGTTACCTATTTGGAATAGGTCTAACTTGTATATAAACAGCCCTAATTCGGCCAAAATCACTACCTATGTTTTGTGCAAGTTTTTCAAAGAGTTTTTGAGAGAATTATTTTGTTCTAAGATATCCTAGATTGAAGAACAAAATTATACACAAATAATATTCCATATAGTTTATAATAATTGTGAAAACGTGTTTCACAATTTTGGTCTAGCAACCAAGATCAAGAAGCTCCTTGATATTCGTTCGTGGTGTGGATACCGCTAGAGGGTGAAACTCATCATCTTCAAAGTTCGTGTTCAAGCTTTGTGTTCGTGATCAAGTTAGTTTTCTAGTATTCATATTGTTTGTATTTGATATAATCATATGAACGGATCTATGGCTTTGGGTTTCATTAAAAATTTAAATGCTATTTTCCGCTGCGCATGTTACTACGAAACCCAACACCACCGGACCAGTGAAGGGTACGACCGGACCAGGGGCTATACCCGGCCGAACCAAGGCCCCAGACTCCTGTTTCGATCACTTTTCCGCAGCTGCGAAGAAGGAAGGTTTTCGAGTCAGTTTCGGACTAGGATTCCAAGTTCCTACTAGTTTTGAGATTGACTTTACTAGGTATATATAGAGGCAATTAGTTTAGATCAAAATTAGCCTCAGATTGTCATAGACAGATTTAGAGAGTGCTCAGAGAGATCTGTAATTCTACAGTTGCACAGTTAGGAATTTTGTGATCAAGCTGGTGAACCATGTGTATCTGTGTTCTTATGATTGCTTGCTTTTCTTATCAAGTATTGTTCATTGCTCTAACAATTGGTATCAGAGCTCTGGTAGTACCAGAACTTTGGTTCGTGGTTAGAGGTTCAGGGATTCTGCTGGAGAGAATGAGAAGATGGGTCAAGGAGCAGATTCGATCGACAAGTTCAATAGGAAGAATAGGTTTTCTCTCTGGAAGATCAAGATGAAGGCTTTGTTGATAGACAAAGATTTATGGGAACCGTTGGAGATTGCAATCAGGGATCGTAAGGATCCCAAGAGTAAGGCAATCACCACAGAAGAGTCAGAGAAGAACAAACAAGCAGGCATCAAGGAGGAAGCAGCGTTGAAAAAGTAAGATCAGAAGGCTCACGCCAAAATCATTAGACAGTTGGATGATGAGATCCTAACCTATGTTGCAGGAACAGACTCTGAAAGCGATATTTTGGTTAAAGTTGGAAGATATGTACATGACACGTTCATTGACCAACAATTTATACCTGGAGAACAAGCTATATGATTGTCGTATGACTGAAGGTACGCCCATAAATGATCATCTTGATAGATTTACTTATGCATTACTTGAACTACGTAATATAGGAGTTTTTGTGGATGACGAGGATGCAGCCTTGCAACTTTTAGTATCTTTACCTATGTCTTATGAACATTATATCGATTCGTGCATAAACCGTAAAGATGGTATCTCTCTAGAGGAAGTGAAAACTTCTCTCAAGATGAGGGAGTTACGCCGAAAGGTGAGTGGGAATGAGGCAGGCACCCAGTCATCAGGTTTGGTTGCTAGTAGTAGTAACAGGGGTTCTAGTGGGAAGAAGAACAATCAAGGTAATTCTTCACACAAGAAGGGTCCAAAACCTGGGGATATCTGTAATTTCTGAAGAGAAAAAAAGGGGCATTGGAAGTTCGATTGTCCCAGAAAGAAGCAAGGCAAGGCACCGAGCAGAGCAGAGGCCATGATGGCCAAAGGAAGCAGTTCAGAAGAGGATTATGCTCTAGTTACATCAGAATCAGCATACGCATCTGATACGTGGATTCTTGATTCAGGAGCTTCTTACCATATAAGTCCCAGGAGAGAATGGTTTATTGATTATAGGCAGATAGTTGGCGGTGATATAAGCATGGCCAACAGTGCAGTCTGCAAGGTTGTCGGTATTGGTTCGATCAAGGTCAGGACTCATGATGGTAGGTTTGTCACTTTAAACGGGTTTGACATGTTCCGCTTATGACAAAGAATCTGATTTCTCTTAGTCAGTTAGACAGCAAAGGGTTCAGTTTCAAAGATAAAGGTGGAGCAGTTAGTGTCTGTAATGGTTCAGAAGTGATGCTGAGAGGCCTTATGCGGGGGTCCTTATATTTCCTCCAAAGAAAGACGCTTACAGAGTCGACTATGGATGCATCATCAGAGGTGAACGAAGGAGATATATCTAAGCTGTGGCACATCAGGCACGGTCACATGAGCACTCGAGAGATGCATGAGTTGAATAAAAGAGTTATTCTATGTGGCCATAAGATCAAGGATCTTAAGTTTTGGAATTATTGTGTGCTAGGGAAGATGAAGCGTAATAGTTTTCCCAAGGGCATACATAACACAAAAGGCATTCTGGATTACATCCACTCAGAGAGTTGGGGACCTTCACGTCAGGAATTTCTAGGTGGCACATATATTTCTTGTGTATGGTTGATGATTTTTTGAGGAGGAATTGGGTGGTTATCATGAAGCATAAGAATGGGGCTCTAAGGAATTTCAAGGACTGGAAGACAGTAGTGGAGAACCAGACAGAGAAGAAGATCAAGAAGCTCCGGACAGATAATGGTTTGGAGTTCTTCAGTACTGAGTTAGATTTATTTCGCAGAGAGGTGGAGATTTCTAGACATCTCACCATTAGAGGCATGCCACAGTAGAATGATGTAGCAGAACGAATGAATCAGACATTTCTTGCGAGAGCATGGTGCATGCTCTCCAATGCAGAGTTGTCTAAGAGTTTCTGGGCAGAAGCGGTTAGTACAGCATGTTACTTGATTAATCGTGGATCTCACACCGGTATTGGCCTCAAAGTTCCCTATGAGGTATGGACTGGTAAAACCATGATTGTTTCAAGTGTTGGCGGTGTTGATAAACAGGTGGAGCAACAAGATACTAAAGAGTTAGTTATCCCATAGTCAGATGTTGAAAAATAGGTGGAGCAACAAGATACTGAAAAGTTAGTTCTCCCACAGTCAAATGTTAATCAGGATCCACCAACAAAGACTGAAGCACCAGAAAGTTCAAGTTCAGTTCCCGAAGAATATGGGTTAATACAAGGAAGGTCTACAAGAGCTAATCTTGGGAAGCCTCCGAAGAGGTATGGATTTGAAGACTTAGTGTCTTATGCACTGCAGGTTGCTGAGGAAGTGAAGCCCGCTCTTATGGAACCTTCTATTTTTAAGGAAGCAGATACATGTTCAGAGTCATCTCAGTGGTATACAGCTATGGGTGATGAGATGGAGTCTCTTGACAGGTATCAGACTTGGGAATTGACCATAAGGCCATAAGGCAGAAAGAGTGTGACTTGCAAGTGGATCCTCAAGAAAAAGGAAGGGATGTCACCGGTAGAAGGGATGAAGTATAAAGCTAGCGTTGTTGCAAGGGGTTTCACACAGAGAGAGGAGGTGGACTACAATGGGATCTTCTCACCAGTTGTCAGACACACTTTGATCAGAGTGTTGCTAGCAATAGAGGGAGAGATATACATGACAGAGTCGGAAGGATTCCAAGTTCCTGGTAAGGAAGATCAAGTTTGTAGGTTGAAGCAATCGCCTAGGCAGTGGTACAAGAGATTTGATAGCTATATGATAGCAGCAGTCAAGAAGTCAGAGATTCAAAAGCTGAAAGGTTTATTGGTCGCAGAATTTGAGATGAAGTGTCACGACCCGAAACCCCGTCCCTATTTTTAGTAAATAATTATTTATTTGTTTGTTTACTTGCTTAACTGTTCATTTAAGTATTTATTTAATTAAAAGTTTAGGTGTGCATTTTGTGTGTTATAATACTTTATACCTAGCATTTAATTGATTTTGTGCTAGTGTAGGATAATTGGATCTTAATTGTTAGTGGGGAGTTTATTTTTAAGGGTAGTAGTGGAAGAGGGGGCCTAGGTGTAACTTTTGAAAATAATCAACTACTCCCTCTCTTCTCCCTCACCTCCCCCTTCCCTCACCTCTCATTTCCCAGTTCTTCCTCTCCCTCCTTGTCCATAGAAAGGTAAAACTCTCCTCTTCCTTCTCTCTTCATTTCATTCATCTTCCCCCCATTTCCTCTCATTGTTCATGTTATACCAAATGTCTAGATCGTCGCTAGGTTCGTGGGAAGCTCAATAGAAGTTGATTTGGTTGAGTTTGGATTCCTTTGAGGTAAGTTACTAAGCCCCCCCTTTAGCTTAAAATTGGTCATTTATGTTTGGTGTGAACATTGGATGATGATTTCATGTTTAGTTGTGAATTTAAATGTTGATTTGTACCTTGGATCATCTTTGGTGAATTTTGGGTAATGTTGAGCTTTAACCTTGGTTTGGATCCTTAGTTGATGTTATTTGAGTTCTTGTAGACTTCTATGTCATGTTGAGTGCTTGGGTATGCAAAAAGAAGGGTTAAATTCGTTGGGTACAAAGTTGGGTTGATTTGGGTAAGAATTTTGGGGAAGAACCCAGGAGTTTCTGCAGATTTCTCTGTGCGTCGAAGGAGGCGCGCGCTTCCTCTGGAATGAGGCGCGCGCACCCTCAATCTTTCTTTTGGCTATGTCCTTCTGGTCTAAGGAGGCGTGCGCATCCCTTTTGGGGAGGCGTGCGCATCCTCGCTTCCCATTTGATTAAGGTTCCTTCTGATATCAGGAGGCGTGTGCACCCCCTTTGTATGAGGCGCGCGCTTCCCCTCCCCTGTTCTGATAATTTCTCGTTTCTCGTTCAATCTTCGGTAAGTCATAACTTCCTCACCCGGACTCCGTTTTAGTTGTGTAAGCTATCGTTTTAAAGCTCCTTTTGAGTACTCCGATATGAGCGGGTTTATTAAATGAAATGTCTAAGTATTGGTTGGGAGTGTTGGTTTGGGTGCGTTCGTGATCATGTTTGTAATGTGTTAAGGTGTGTAACCACTGTGCACTTTTTGAGTAACTTCAAGTGTGATGTTGTATTGATTGATCTCTTCATGAGAATTAGTTTGAATCCTTTGTGATGAATTTGGCTTGGTTACCTACTTTGGAATCATTGCCCCGTTGTTGTTTCAAGCGAGTATTTATTACTATATGCTTGTATAGAGTCCAGCTGGCATTGTTGTGTTTGTTTTGGGCAGTGATGTATATTATAATGGCACGAGCCGAGTCCAGTATAATGTACTTCACTGGTAACCCAGTTTCCCCATGTTCAGTGGCCTTGAGTGGGATGCCCCTTCCCGTGATCGTGGTTGGGATGAGCTAGCTCCTTCGGTGAGTATTCTAGCTATTCGCGTGGGGGGATGACTATGTGTTGTTTCTCCCACTTCTGGTTGTTGTTGTTACTTGGTTCCGGAACTGGCTTCAGCTCGTTCATGCTGCTCAACGGACTCTTCTCAAAGGATGGTGTTCCGTTTATAGAACCTTGGCTCAGTATCCACTTATGAGTGTTTATTTCCGCATTATGTGTTATGTGATGAGTGGACTGTATCTTTTGTGTTATATGCATAGGTGACTGCCTATTGATTGTTCCTTTGTGATTATCATGTTGGCATGAAATGTAGTTGCATATTAGTAGCTTACTGAGATTTTATCTCACCCCTTATTTGTTTACTGTTTTAGATAAGGGCGTGCATCCGGGATAGGTCACTTATCACAAGGAAGGCGTCGAGGTGGTAATTTCTTTTGGGGTATGTTTGTAAAGGCTACATTATGTAAATGTATAACCTTATTGGGTAGTGTATCCGTGACTTGATCTTGTAACACCTATTTTGGATAACGTTGGTGTTCACTCTTTTGTATAAGTGAATGTAGGCCTTCGTGCCAAGTATTTTAGTTGTGAAAGTTATTTGAAAGTTAAGTGGAGGTTTTGCACTCCAAAATGGATTTCGTTTATCTTTATGATAGTTTTTCGAAAAGTTTTTGTTAAATGTGATTTATGACGTCTTCCGTGCGCGTCCCGAGCATGGGGCCATGTAGGACCACGGGTACGGGGCGCGACATGAAGGGTTTGGGTAACGCAAAAAAAAATCTGGGTTTGGAGATCTATAGAGACAGAGCCAAATGAAAACTATTCTTATCCCATAAAAGATACATCAAGAATATTTTAGAGAGGTTTGGTAGATCAACAGCTAAGGCTATAGATACTCTGGGTGTAGTGAATGCACAGACAATCGCATTTGGGCCCAAGTCGGTTTAGGAGAAGGAGTATATGGCTCGAGTATCCTATGCTAGTGAAGATGGTAGTTTGCGTACTAGCAACGTTGGTCTCATCTATGAAAGTGGAACAGAATGTGCAGTCGAGGGTTTCTCAGATTCGGGTGTTGTTGATACAAGAAGATCATTAACCGGATATGTATGCATGCTTGGTGGGTCAGTTGTCAGTTGGAAAGCTACATTGCAGGCAACAGTGACGTTGTCTACAACAGAAGAAGAATACATGGCATTGACAAAGTCCACTAACGAAGGAATATGGTTGAAGGGATTGATCAACGATCTTGGGATACATCAGGATCAGGCTATAATTTATTGCGATAGTTTGAGTGCGATTTATTTGGCCAAGGATCAAGTTCATCATGAGAGGACCAAGCACATTGATGTCAGATATCATTTCCTAAGGGATGAGAAATGGGTAAAGGTAAAGAAGGTAGGGACGACGAACAACCCTGCAGATATGTTCACAAAACCCGTGACGGGAAGAAAGTTCCAACATTGTTGGGATGCCGAGTTAAAGGATTAAACAACAGGAAGATTTCATAATTCTGGGACTGAGCAAAAGGAGTTCCGACTGGACCTAGGGAAGGACCCGGGCGGACCTAGTTGACGTCGGAAATCAAGGATTAAAGGAAGGAGGTAGGTCCGACCGGGCTGTAGGAGGGATCCGCCCGGACCAGTGAAAAGAACGACCAGACCAGGGGCTATACCCAGCCGAACCAAAGCCTCAAACTCCTGTTTCAATCAGTTTTCCGCAACTGCACAGAAGAAGGTTTTCTAGTCAGTTTCGAACTAGGATTCGAAGTTCCTACTAGATTTTGAGATAGACTTTACTAGGTATAAATAGAGGCCATTAGTTTACATCAAAATCAGCCTCAGATTGTCATAGACAGATTTAGAGAGTGCTCAGAGAGATCTGTAATTCTACAGTTGCACAGTTAGGAATTTTGTGATCAAAATTTATGCAGCAGTAATATTGTGTTCTTGTAATCGTTTCTCCAAATTGATAATAATATTCTCTCCTCTCCCCATGGACGGAGCCAAGTTAGTGAACCACGTATATCTGTGTTCTTGTGATTGCTTGCTTTTCTTATCAAGTCTTGTTCATTGCTCTAACAAGTGGTACCAGAGCTCTGGTAGTACCAGAGCTTTGGTTCGTGGTTAGAGGTTCAGGGATTCCGCTTCAGAGAATGATAAGATAGGTCAAGGAGCAGATTCGATCGACAAGCTCAATGGGAAGAATAGTTTTTTCTCTCTGGCAGAACAAGATGAAGGCTTTGTTGATAGACAAAGATTTATGGGAACCGTTGGAGATTGCAAACAGGGATCGTAAGGATGCCAAGGGTAAGGAAATCACCACAGAAGAGTTAGATAAGGACAAACAAGCAGCCGCCAAGGAGGAAGCAGCGTTGAAGAAGTTGGATCATAAGGCCCACGCCAAAATCATCATACGGTTGGATGATGAGATCCTAACCAATGTTGCAGGAACAGACTCCGGTAGCGATCTTTTGGTTAAAGTTTGAAGATATGTACATGACACGTTCATTGACCAACAAGTTATACCTAAAGAAGAAGCTATATGATTTTCGTATGACTGAAGGTACGCTCATAAATGATCAACTTGATAGATTTACTTCTTCATTACTTGAACTGCGTAATATAGGAGTTGTTGTGGATGACGAGGATGTAGCCTTACAACTTTTAGTATCTTTACCTATGTCTTATGAACATTATGTCTATTCATGCATAAACCGTAAAGATGGTATCTCTCTAGAGGAAGTGAAAACTTCTCTCAAGACGAGGGAGTTACGCTAAAAGGCGAGTGTGAATGAGGTAGGTACCCAGTCATCAGGTTTGGTTGCTAGTAGTAGTAACAGGGGTTCTAGTGGGAAGAAGAACAATCAAGGTAATTCTTCACACAAGAAGGGTCAGAAACCTTGGGATATCTGTAATATTTGCAGAGAAAAGGGGCATTGGAAGTTTGATTGTCCCAGAAAGAAGCAAGGCAAGGCACTGGTCAGAGCAGAGGCCATGATGGCCAAAGACAGAAGTTCAGAAGAGGATTATGCTCTAGTTACATCAGAATCAGCACACGCATCTGATGCGTGGATTCTTTGTCGCGCCCCCGAACCCGCGGTTCCGGAATACACGAGCTGGACGTCGACTTAAAACCAAAACTCTAAAATATAGAAGTTAAAAATTCCATTTTGAACCAAAATATGATAACACAAGGTTTTACAAATCCAAGTTTAAATCAACAAAGTGCATCTAACATAAGCTCCACAGCTTATACCAAAAAGAATAAAATATACAATTCTTAATGACGTCAAGAATGGTAAAACTATCCCCAAAAGGTTATACATTTAAATAATGTAAACCGATCCATAACAACCTGCCCCAAAATCTCAATCCTCTCGACGTCCTCCTCGATCCGCGAATCCTAATCCTTTTCCTCCTGGGGGGGTTAAGGAAAAACAAAGATGGAAATAAACGGGGTGAGATAAAATCTCAGTAAGTTACTAATGCAACTACATGACATGCTATAATGCAATAAGCAATAAACAATGATAAATATCACATAGCATGAAACAATTAACAGTCAACAGATAGCAGCGGAAAGTAAACACATAACAAAGGATATTAGCCAAGGTTTCCCAACTGATAGAACCAATAAAGGGATCGCTGTGCAGCTTCAACAATCAACCAATCCATATCTTCACAGTAGCATAAAAGCCAAAGAGAAAACCCCGGTCAGAAACGACCAATCAACCCATCAATCAAACAAACCATCTTCATAGTAGCATAAAAGCTGAAGAGAAACCTGGTACCGGAACCAATAACAATGATAAAGTGCCACAAGGGGCGGGAGCCATGCCACAAAGTCATGCTCCAAAACGATTAGCTAGAATACCCCCAACGAAGCTAGCTCATCCCAACCAAGGCCAATCTGGATGAGGACAGAAGGACCAATGGGCGATGCTATACTGGACTTGGCTCGTGCCATTATAGCATTATCCATTGCCTGACTCGATACACAAATAACCAGCTGGACTTTCAATAATGCTAAGTAATAAAATACTAGCACGGTAAACAGCTAAGGATTCCAAAGTAGGGAACCACACCAATTAATCACCATAAAAGATGCAAATGATTACTCAAGAAGAGTTCAACAACAATAAACACAAGGAGTTTCTCATAAAAGAGTTCAATAACAGAAATGGAATTGTTCATAAAAGCTCAACAATACAATCATTAAAACGAAATGATTCTAGGACAAGGATCCATATCAAACGCATCCTAACATGATGCACGCGAGTTACTCATAGAGAGTACTACCCAAATGGTCATTCCCCAAATAGCACAATGACTATCATTAAAACTATCCCAAACGTCCACTCATTATGAAAGTGTTCCCACATTTTCCAAAACAATAATTTAATCAAGTCCCAAGTCACATTTATTCATAAAGGAACTAATTTCATCATTAGAGTATTCCAAATTGACCATTTAAGGCTAAGGGGATAAAGCCCAATACATGGATGAAAGTTATAACCCAAACCGAAAACATGTAAAGAAATAGTGCCAGGAAAAGGGGGTGGGCGGGCGCTCAGGCGGAGGCGGGCGGGCGCCTAGGAAGAGTCAGGCGGGCGCTCGAAAAGGGCAGAAACTACGGGTCATTAACATCACAAGTAAGCGGGTGCTCGAGGGCGGATGGGCGGGCGCTCGGATCAATTCTGGGTCGGGAGACAGAGCTGGGTTTCATCATGTTCGAACCAAAATCACCCCAATCTCTAAAATACTCCAAACCAATCCTTCTAACAAGTTCCATAATGAACCAAAACCACATTTAAGCTAAGAGGGGACCTAAATCACATCATCTAACAACTCCAATCCAAGATTAAATCCCAAAATCATAATATCACCATTTTTGCCCAAAAACTCAAATAAATTTCAAACTCAATCAAACTTCATATATAACAACTAAAGCATTATATGAACATGAAAGGAACATTTTAGCAAAAAAATGGGGGAAAAGCAACTTACTTGATAAATCTCAAAGTTGACGGAATTCAATTCTTTTTGGTTCTACGCGATCCTATCGACGATCTAAACAAGGTTCATGTTTTAAGAAATGAGAGATAACAAGGAGAAGATGAAGAAAATTAAGAGAGAAGGAAAGAGAATGAGAAACTTACCCAATGGAGGAGAGAGAGAGATTTGTGCTGGAAGATGAAGAATGAGGGAGTAGGGTGATGGGAGAGGTAAGGGAGAAGAGGAGGAGTAGGGAGGGAGTAGTTAAAACCTTTTTCATAAACTTACACTTAGGCCCCCTCTTCCACACTACACACAAATACATGCACTCCCTACTAACAATAAAGACCCAACACTTCTACACTAGCACAAATGACCCAAATAAAATGCTAGGCATAATTATTATGAAACATAATATGCACACATAAATATTTAAATAAATAATAATTTAAATAAATAAATAAATAAGCAAATAAATAAATAATAATAATTTATTACCAATAAAATAGAGCCTAGTTTTCGGGTCGTGACATTCACTCCTCCTTAAAGAAAATTTGTCCCGAATTTTAAATCACTTACTCAAAAGATCAAATAGCCATGGATACGATAGTTCCGCCATTTCTCAAATTCCTCAATCGTCCATTCTACACCACTACAAGGTAACTTTAAATAATGTTCACCATACCAGGACCTCTCGCACTTGACTTCCTTCAACCATAACCCCCACTACTAATTAGGATCCAAATTCAAAATCAAGAATCTCAATTGCTCCCAACATAGTTCCCGAGATACCTCAAGTTCATCTTATTCATAACCTTAATTACACTGCAAAAGTGCATTCATAAGCCAAACGCATACTTGATATTACTTCCCAGAAGTTCACAACCTTAAACCATCTCGCGTTTAATCGACTCTTAAACTACAAAAGCTAAAGAATTTTCATTCCCATAATATTCATCGAGGTGATCATGTCTCTAAGGATTACCATTTTAGTGTTCTCGCTCTAGGTAGCACCTTAAACTAGAGGTGTAATATAAACCCAAAATTTTAATACAACATGTTCACTTAAATCTACGCCATAATATCATCGTCATAACGCTCCAATCCTTGAAAGCCTAAAATAATTACGAATACTCAATAGTCCGAAAATGATCTAAATTTTATCTTCAATGGATTTCCCTTAACTCCCTTTTTAGTTAACAACCTGTGCTCATATACCCAAGGAAATCGACAAATCTCAAATCCTCAATAGCTAACCCAAGTTAGTCTTTCACGCATACATTTATTAACCTAATGATACTTAGGCTCAATAGTACTACCATCACAATAAACCAATTAGCTAGCAACGTTCCAACTGGCCCAATACCAAATCATGATATTCCTTAATTATGCCCAAGTATTGATACTCCACTTCCTTCACATACCCTTGATCCAATTCGGGAAACGCCACCAAGAAGGGATTTAAAACCATAGAACCACTATTTAACCAAAATTTCAAAATGCCTTTAACATAAATCGAGAAATTATTACTCTCCCAAAATGTACTTAGTCCTTTCTAACTTAACACGCTTACCACCATTAATGATCATAACTCCTACAACAAACTCATCATCCATAACAAATCGTACACCTCTCCATACTAATCCATTCCGATGCATTCACGGAGATGTACTAAAAGTGACCATAATTTTCCTTAAGAGATCCTCATTGAATCCTCAACTCCTATAGCCCAACCGATACAATATGGATATTGATCTAAATATTAGCATTACAACCTTGTACCACAACAATTCAATTTAACCCAAGTTTCCCTTAAACACTAGGTACTATACGGAGGAAAATGGAAATCTTACAAATAATAATTACACCCAACAATTCGACCGAAGCTAACTACTCGGATCTCAATTAAGAAAAGATAGGTATAAACCTTCCCAAAGGAACGGTCTCAAACAGTTTTAAGAAATTAGGAATGGAGAATACATCAATCCCCCTACAACAATAGACTAAAGCAATAGTAACATCAAAATCTTGTAATAGCAACATGGCTAATTTAGCAGGTGAGACATAACCATACTTAAGCACATCATAAGCACATAAGACTTCATCAGATACCCTAAACTCCTCCATAGGAGTAGACACCTACAACACATAAGTCAAAGACTCAGAAGAAATAAATGCAACTAAATGCACAGAAACACATAAATGCGATGATCCTAAAATGCACGCGCTCGCTCTCACGACGCAAAATAATACCTCCTGAAATTTATCCGTTACCTGGTGAGTGCTGATTGATCGCAATTACTCTACCCTATACCTTAGGGTTCCTCGAAGCATCTCTCTTCTGACCCGGTGAAGTACTGGTTCCTGTTCCTGATGATTGAACCTTAAACCTCGGACAATCCTTTATGAAGTGACCCAGTTGACCACAATTGATACATTTTCCCTGCTTCTTCCAACACTTATCCTCCAAATGGCCTTCCCTCTGACAGTAAGTGCAAAGCCACCTACCTTGTTCCCCTTGTTTCCCTGGAGTAGTACCCGGATTCCCTAGCGCGGTTTGTTCTTTAAACTGAGATGGTGCTCCCAAATTACCTCGGTTATCTGAATGGTGTTGTGGTTGAGATTTAGCATGGCTTACTTGTTTACCCGTATTTGCAACCTCGGTCTTCCTCTTATGCTCCCCAATATCTTGCTCGATCAAGTATGCCCGGTCTACCGCATCCTGAAATGTCACAATCCTCTGGGCTATAAGTTGAGTACGAATAGAAGTCTTCAAACCCCGGATAAATCTCATAGCCTTCTGTTCTTCGGTCCTCACAAGATAGTCACAATACCGGGCTAATTCTGTGAACTTAGCCGAGTATTGAGCTATAGACAACAAACCTTACTCCAAGTTGAGAAGCTCGATCTCCTTTCGGTTTTGATCCACTACCGGAATGAAATGCTCCTTGAACTTTCGCACAAACAATTCCCATGCATACACTGTGTGGGTATCATCCCAACTCGCTTTAACACCCTTCCACCAATGCTCGGCGGCACCCATAAGTTTATAAGCCGCAAACCGGACCTTGTCTTCATCGGTGTAACCAAAGACATCATAAATTTTCTCCATCGACTCAATCCATAGCTCGGCCTTCCTTACATCGGGTTCCCCATTGAACTCAACCGGTTTCAATTTCAGAAATTGTTCCAATCCATAGCGGGGTGGTGGTGCTTGTTCTACCCTCGGACCTTGATCATGTATGGCCTTCATGGCCGCCTCAAACATGCCTTGGAACATGGCACGGGCTTCTTCCCTTGTATCATTCTGATTCTGTGCCCCACTAGTACCTCCTCTGTTTCTTCTTCCAGACATTTCGAGTAATTACCTGCATAAGACATCAACTGTTAATCACTCCGCACACTACTACCCACCTAGGTCATACTAATCGACCTATACATATACTTAGAGCTAATGCCATAGCTCTGATACCAACTGTCGCGCCCCCGAACCCGCGGGTCCGGAATACGGGAGCTGGACGTCGACTTAAAACCAAAACTCTAAAATATAGAAGTTAAAAATTCCATTTTGAACCAAAAGATGATAACACAAGGTTTTACAAATCCAAGTTTAAATCAACAAAGTGCATCTAACATAAGCTCCACAGCTTATACCAAAAATAATAAAATATACAATTCTTAATGACGTCAAGAATGGTAAAACTATCCCCAAAAGGTTATACATTTAAATAATGTAAACCGATCCATAACAACCTGCCCCAAAATCTCAATCCTCTCGACGTCCTCCTCGATCCGCGAATCCTAATCCTTTTCCTCCTGGGGGGGGTTAAGGAAAAACAAAGATGGAAATAAACGGGGTGAGATAAAATCTCAGTAAGTTACTAATGCAACTACATGACATGCTATAATGCAATAAGCAATAAACAATGATAAATATCACATAGCATGAAACAATTAACAGTCAACAGATAGCAGCGGAAAGTAAACACATAACAAAGGATATTAGCCAAGGTTTCCCAACTGATAGAACCAATAAAGGGATCGCTGCGCAGCTTCAACAATCAACCAATCCATATCTTCACAGTAGCATAAAAGCCCCCCGGTCAGAAACGACCAATCAACCCATCAATCAAACAAACCATCTTCATAGTAGCATAAAAGCTGAAGAGAAACCCGGTACCGGAACCAATAACAATGATAAAGTGCCACAAGGGGCGGGAGCCATGCCACAAAATCATGCTCCAAAACGATTAGCTAGAATACCCCCAACGGAGCTAGCTCATCCCAACTAAGGCCAATCTGGATGAGGACAGAAGGACCAATGGGCGATGCTATACTGGACTTGGCTCGTGCCATTATAGCATTATCCATTGCCTAACTCGATACACAAATAACCAGCTGGACTTTCAATAATGCTAAGTAATAAAATACCAGCACGGTAAGCAGCTAAGGATTCCAAAGTAGGGAACCACACCAATTAATCACCATAAAATATGCAAATGATTACTCAAGAAGAGTTCAACAACAATAAACACAAGGAGTTTCTCATAAAAGAGTTCAATAACAGAAATGGAATTGTTCATAAAAGCTCAACAATACAATCATTAAAACGAAATGATTCTAGGACAAGGATCCATATCAAACACATCCTAACATGATACACGCGAGTTACTCATAGAGAGTACTACCCAAATGGTCATTCCCCAAATAGCACAATGACTATCATTAAAACTGTCCCAAACGTCCACTCATTATGAAAGTGTTCCCACATTTTCCAAAACAATAATTTAATCAAGTCCCAAGTCACATTTATTCATAAAGGAACTAATTTCATCATTAGAGTATTCCAAATTCACCATTTAAGGCTAAGGGGATAAAGCCCAATACATGGTTGAAATTTATAACCTAAACCGAAAACATGTAAAGAAATAGTGCCAGGAAAAGGGGGCGGGCGGGAGCTCAGGCGGAGGCGGGCGGGCGCCTAGGAAGAGTCAGGCGGGCGCTCGAAAAGGGCAGAAACTACGGGTCATTAACATCACAAGTAAGCGGGCGCTCGAGGGCGGATGGGCGGGCGCTCGGATCAATTCTGGGTCGGGAGACAGAGCTGGGTTTCATCATGTTCGAACCAAAATCACCCCAATCTCTAAAATACTCCAAACCAATCCTTCTAACAAGTTCCATAATGAACCAAAACCACATTTAAGCTAAGAGGGGACCTAAATCACAGCATCTAACAACTCCAATCCAAGATTAAATCCCAAAATCATAATATCACCATTTTTGCCCAAAAACTCAAATAAATTCCAAATAAATTTCAAACTCAATCAAACTTCATATATAACAACTAAAGCATTATATGAACATGAAAGGAACATTTTAGCAAAAAAATGGGGGAAAAGCAACTTACTTGATAAATCTCAAAGTTGACGGAATTCAATTCTTTTTGGTTCTACGCGATCCTATCGACGATCTAAACAAGGTTCATGTTTTAAGAAATGAGAGATAACAAGGAGAAGATGAAGAAAATTAAGAGAGAAGGAAAGAGAATGAGAAACTTACCCAATGGACGAGAGAGAGAGATTTGTGCTGGAAGATGAAGAATGAGGGAGTAGGGTGATGGGAGAGGTAAGGGAGAAGAGGAGGAGTAGGGAGGGAGTAGTTAAAACCTTTTTCATAAACTTACACTTAGGCCCCCTCTTCCACACTACACACAAATACATGCACTCCCTACTAACAATAAAGACCCAACACTTCTACACTAGCACAAATGACCCAAATAAAATGCTAGGCATAATTATTATGAAACATAATATGCACACATAAATATTTAAATAAATAATAATTTAAATAAATAAATAAGCAAATAAATAAATAATAATTATTTATTACCAATATAATAGAGCCTAGTTTTCGGGTCGTGACATTCTTGATTCAGGAGCTTCTTACCATATCAATCCTAGGAGAGAATGGTTTACCGATTATAGGCAGATAGTTGGCGGTGATATAAGCATGGCCAACAGTGAAGTCTGCAAAGTTGTTGGTATTGATTCGATCAAGGTCAGGACTTATGATGGTAGGTTTGTCACTTTGAACGAGGTTCGACACGTTCCGCTTATGACGAAGAATTTGATTTCTCTTAGTCAGTTAGACAACAAAAGGTTCAGTTTCAATGGTAAAGGTAGAGCAGTTAGTGTCTGTAACGGTTCAAAAGTGATGCTGAGAGGCCTTAAGCGGGGCTCCTTGTATTTCCTCCAAGGAAAGACGCTTGCAAAGTCGAATATGGATGGATCATCAGAGGTGAACGAGGGAGATATGTCTAATCTGTGGCACATCAAGCTCGGTCACATGAGCACTCGAGAGATGCATGAGTTGACTAAAAGAGATCTTCTATGTGGCCATAAGATCAAGGATCTTAAGTTTTGTGAGTATTGTGTGCTAAGGAAGATGAAGCGTAATAGTTTTCCCAAGGGCATACATAACACAAAAAGCGTTCTGGATTGCATCCACTCATAGAGTTAGGGACCTTCACGTCAGGAATTTCTAAGGGAGCACAGATATTTCTTGTCTATTGTTGATGATTATTCAAGGAGGACTTGGGTGGTTATCATGAAGCATAATACTGGGGCGCTAAGGAATTTCAAGGACTAGACTACGGTAGTGGAGAACCAGACAGAGAAGAAGATCAAGAAGCTCCGGACAGATAATGGTTTGGAGTTCTGTGTTAGTGTTGGTACCCTAGGCATGTTTGTTAAATGTTGTATATGTTATCATTTTATTCATATTAATAAAGAGACATTTGATTATTATTATTGTTCATGTTCGCTTATAACAATCTCTGTCAATAGTACTTGTCAAGCACTAGTATAAAGACTAAATGATCATGGGATGTTCATGTTAGATTTATGGGTACTTGTTTGGAACAAAGTACTGGACATGACCCGCTGTATGAGATTTATGTCATGGTCAATGTCATATATAGATCTCATATTAGATATGTCATTTGAATCCTTAGACATGAAGTTATTATAGTCTTCCACTTGATGAACATTATGTTTGACATATTCAAACGCTACCTTTAACCAGGAAGTTATAAAGGGTATGATTGGCATAATCAAATTCACGTAGGGAAGAATAATAAGCTAAGTTGAATTTGTCCCTCTTTGGAGAGATGTCAAGCTTGGGCCCCTCATAGAATGATGTTGATAAAATATTTGGCCAAACTCAAGTGAATTGATTGGATCAATGTCATTTGGATTATCAACATATTCGGTATCAAGAAAGTATTAAGCAATACAAGTTGACTTGTTGATCATGACTTGTGTTCAATGACATCGTGGACAAAAGGATTGTGACATGTTCTATGAGGAATATGAACTTGTATATAGTTACACTATTTGGGTAGGCATGACGGTTTGCTATAACCTAATCATATCTTATGGGTTTATGATTGAACCCATTGCCAACTTAGTGTAATCCTATAGGGTCACATACAATAGATGAATCTTAAAAGGACTTAATTGGAATTTTGGGTCGAAGGACCTTTGAGGGATTTTAGGACTTTAAAGGAGGAAAACGAAATCTGGAAAAAGGGCTGGTCTAAGCGGAACTTGTTAAGGACCCGGCCGGACCACCTTAATGCCCCATGCAGACCAAGTGAAGGCCCCGGTTGGACATTGTCTGGATCCGGCCGGACCTACTTGTATACCCGGGCGGACCTGGTCCTGTTTCAGCTTGGGTTTTTCTTATTCCGTTTTCTTACAGGATTAGTCACTTGTTACCTATTTGGAATAGGTTAAACAAGTATTTAAACCCCCTCTAGTTACCCTAATCAGTACATAATTTTGTGAGTGCCTCCAAAGAGTTTGAGAGGATTATTTTCTTGTTCTAAGATCTCTTGGGTGAAGAACAAGAATACACACACATAATAATTCCATATAATTCTATACATTGTGAAAGCGTGTTTCACAATTCGGTCTAGCAACCAAGATCAAGTGTTCTTGATATTCATTCGTGATGTGGATACCAATAGAGGGTGAAACTTATCATCTTCAAAGTTCGTGTTCCTGTTTTGTTCGTGATCAAGTTTCAAGTCTCCACCAAGATTTAAGTTTGCAAAATCAAAGGCATCAAGGGTTAGTATTCTAGTATTCATTATGATGTATTGACTTAATCATATGAATGGATCCATGGGCTTTGGGTTTCATGAAAATTTAAATGCTTTATTCCGGTGCGCATGTTACGAGGAAACCCAACAGTGGTATCAGAGCCCCGTTCATGATGATTATTTCAATTCATAATCATTTTGTGTATATAAATTGTTTATGTGCCTAGCATGATTTGAATATTAGGATTATGATGTTTATGTGTTATATGCGTTTTATGTGATTTATTGTTTTATAAACTTAAATCGCACAATTCAATCGCAATAAAAATTATTGTGGATTTAAAATTGTTTGGGATATCAATTTTTGATTGGATCAAAGTTTTGATAATCCAGAGATTCATTAATAAATGGTTTATTCAAGGTTTTGATGATCATGGTGATTGGATAACCAAGAACACCAAATCTTAATTGAATCGGGGGGAAAACAATTTTGAGACAATTTTGAATTTTAAAATTTCTGGGATTTTCGAGGAGGTCCGACCAGACCCAAGTGATGACCCGGCTGGACCTGTTGGTCTGGTGCGGGCGGATCTTAGGGTTCGGGGTGGATCTTGTGGTTTGAAATTCCTATTTGTTTTGGTCTTGTGAATTCTAAGACTGGATCAAGTTTTGGATGGCTAGCCTACGTTCTCAAAACTGTGTTTTCCAAAATTGATCGCAATCAAAGATTCAATAAAACGAAGTTAGAATTATGAAGAGTTCATAATTGCTAAAATAGAGAAAAAAAATTATTGATTCAAGTTTGGAGATCTAAGTGGAATTGTGAATGCAATTGGCCTACGTTCATCAAGACCATCTATTGCTTAGTTTCGGCCACATGGACTACTTTCTTGGTTTCTTGAATTAGTGCGGAATTGTGGTTGCCTATGGCTTAGTTCGGCCGCACTTCTTGTTGTCTTGATTTAGAGATGATAACCAAAGTTCAAATTGTCTCGTCCTCATAATTATAGAGAAACTAATGACACATAAATGTTATGCTTAAGTTAATGGAGATTAATTTAGTAACTAAACGTGATGCTCAACATGTTTATCTTATGTGCTCATAAATGTGTTGTATACTATATGGTGATGAACCTTCTTGAAAGTTTTAAGTCCTTTTATCATGCCATGATTAAAACACTTGTAAGTACATGGGTAATTTTATGTGGGCTCGCCAAAGCGAGGTGCATTGATTTTATTCATGTATGTGCAAGATGAGTGAATAAGAGTTTCCTATGCGTTTAAAATGGTTGGACTTAATTAGGCGTCAAAACAGTTTTGGTCCTAAGGCAAAGATGAGATTAAAACATGCTTTTTGAAGTTGGATTTCTTAAAGAATTTTAGAAAAGATCTAAGAGTCTTATGGGATATGATTGACAAGTTTGTCTACCTAATTAATTTGATTTTGAGCGGTCACGCCAAAGCGGACATGAAATTAAATTAAAGTTGGATCTTAGCCCATTTAAATTATATTATACATTGGATGTATAAGAAGGTTATATAATTTAGTGGGAGTATTTTTTGGAAAAATACATTGTTTATCTCTTTAATGAAATTGGTACTTATAAAATTTTGGAAATTTTACATAATTGTAGATAATGACAACCAACACTCAATCAATTTCATTGCGATCGATCCTTGAGAGGGATAAGCTTCAAGAGAATGGTACAAATTTCATGGATTGGATTTGAAGCCTAAGAATAGTTCTAAGGCAAGAAGATAAATTGTACATTCTCGATGGTCCTATTCCTGTTGAACCCGAAGCCAATACCCCTAGGGCGGAAAGAGACAATCACAAGAAGCATCGTAATGATTCTAGAGATGTGAGTTGTCTCAAGCTCGCGACTATGTGCTCAAAACTCCAACAAAGATTGGAACATTTGGAAGTCTATGAGATAAGCGTGGAGTTAAGAGACATGTTTCAATAGCAAGCTAGGCAAGAGAGGTATAAAACCATTGTTGCATTCACTTCTTGAAAAATGAATGAAGGGCAACAAGTGGGACCGACCTCACATGATTAAAATGAAAGGCTACGTGGAGAATCTTAAGAAACTTGGCAATCCGATTTCATTGGAGCTAGCCATGGATCTCATTCTTAATTCATTGCCTAAAATTTATAATCACTTTGTGATGAACTATAACATGCATGGAATGGATAAGAATCTCTCTGAGTTGTATAATATCCTGAAAACTGCGGAGATGAAGATAGTGGAGAAAGGTTCTCCAGTTCTCATGGTTCTTGATGGAAAGGGGCCAAGTGCCAAAGGGAAGGGTAAGGCAAAGTTTGCCAAACCCAAGATTAGCAAGGCAAGTGTTGCCAAGGCTATAGGTTCAAAACCCGATGCACAAAAGGATGCAATTTGTTTCCATTGTCAAGAAATTGGTCATTAGAAACGTAATTGCAAGGCTTTTAAGGAAGAGCAAAAGAAGAAGAAGAGCAGTGGGACTGCGTCGACTTCAGGTATCTATATGATAGATATTCTCCTTTCTACCACTAGTTCCTGGGTATTGGATACCCGATGTGGTTCTCACATTTGTTTAAATGTGTAGGGACTAAAGAATAGGAGACTACTTAAAGATGGTGAAGTAGACCTACGTGTGGGGAATGGAGCAAGAGTTGCTGTATTAGCCGTAGGAACTTATGAAGTCACTTTACCTTCTGGTTTAATACTTATTTTGAACAATTGTTATTATGTACCGGATTTAAGTAGAAATATTATTTCAATTTCTTGTTTGGATAATGAAGGTTTTAAATTTCTTATTGAGAATAAGATATTTTATATTTATTTAAATGATGTGCTTTATGGTATTGCAAATTAATTTAATGGCATTTATGTCCTTGATGTCAAGAATGAAAATAATGAAGATGTCTATCATATAAATAAGAAATCTAAACCTAATGATGTAAATCATACTTATTTGTGGCATTGCCGTCTTGGTCATATTAATGAGAAGCGTATCTCAAAACTCCATGGGGACGGTCTTTTGGGTTCTTGGAAAAATGAATAAGACACCTTTTACCAAGTTGGGATAAAGGGCGAGCGACTTATTGGGGTTGATACATTCCGATGTATGCAGACCACTAAGTAGCAATGTTAGGGGAGGATTTCAATACTTCATAACCTTTACCGGTGATTATAGTAGATTTGGTTATGTTTACCTAATGAAACATAAAAGTGAAGCGTTTGAGATATTTAGAATATTTCAAAATTAAGTAGAAAAACAACTTGGCAAAATTATTAAGGCACTTCGATCGGATCGAGGTGGGGAATAATTAAGCCAAGAATTTGATGATCATCTAAAGAATTGTGGACTAGTTTCATAATTGACTCCACCCGGAACACCATAATGGAATGGTGTGTCCGAAAGGAGGAATCGGACCTTGTTGGACATGGTTCGATCAATGATGAGTCAAGTTGATCTTCCGATATCCTTTTGGGGTTATGCACTAGAAACTGCTGCTTTCACACTAAATCGTGTTCCAAGCAAATTGGTTCAAAAGACTCCATATGAAATGTGGAGCGGAAAGAAACCTAGTTTGTCTTTCATGAAGATTTGGGGTTGTGAAGTTTTTGTCAAAAGACTTGGCTCCAAAAAACTTGCACACAAAACTGATAAATGTATTTTTGTGAGATATCCTAAGGAAACTAAAGGATATTACTTTTACAACCGAACGGACAACAAAGTGTTTGTTACCCGAACTGGTGTCTTTCTAGAGAAAGAGTTTCTCTCCAAAGAAATCAGTGGGAGTAAAATAAATCTTGAAGAAATCCGAGACCCAGAAAATGACATTGAACCAATAGTGGAACAAGAACAAGAACCATAAGGAATTGTGGAACCTGTCCTAAGACAAAAGATGAGCGTGAGAAAATGAATGATGTTCCATGTGCTTCGGCAATTGGGTCCATCATGTATGCCATGATATGTACTAGGCCGGATGTATCTTATGCTTTGAGCATGACAAGTAGATACCAATCCGACCCCAGTGAAAATCACTGGATGGCTGTAAAAGCGATTCTTAAGTACTTGCGAAGGACTAAATATTCGTTTTTGATCTATGGAGGAATGGAAGATGATCTCGTGGTAAATGCTTGCACGGATGCAAGCTTCCAAACTGACAGAGATGATAGTCCATCGCAATCGGGTTTTGTGTTTATGTTAAATGGTGGAGCTGTAAGCTGGAAGAGTTCCAAGCAGAGTACAACCACTGATTCTACAACGGAAGCTGAGTATATTGCTGCATCAGATGCTGCAAAGGAAGCTGTTTGGATTAAGAAGTTCATTACTGAACTTGAAGTGGTTTCTAGTATTGGTAGTCCAATAGACCTTTATTGTGATAATAATGGTGCTATTTCTCAAGCAAATGAACCAAGGGCACATCAAAAATCCAAACACATACTTAGGCGTTTTCATATCATTCAAGAAATCATTGATAGGGGAGACGTAAATATATGCAGAGTACCAACTGATGACAATGTCGCGGACCCGCTAACAAAGGGACTTCCACAAGCTAAACATGATGGTCATGTTAGGTCCATGGGTATTAGATACATGAGTGATTGGGCCTAGGGCAAGTGGGAGATTGTTGGTGTTGGTGCCTTAGGCACGTTTAATAAACGTTGTAATTGTTATCATTTATTCATATTAATAAAGAGATGTTTTGATTATTATTGTTGTTCATGTTTACTTGTAATAATCTCTGTCCCTAGTACTTGTTAAGCACTAGTGTAAAGGCTAAATAATCATGGGATGATTATGTTAGATTTATGGGTACTTGTTTAGTACTGGACATGACCCGCTCTATGAGATTTATGTCATGGTCAATGTCATACATATATCTCATATTAGTTATGTCATTTGAATCCTTAGACATGAAGTTATTATAGTCTTCCACTTAATGAACATTATGTTTAACATATTCAAACGCTGCCTTTAACCGGGTAGTTATAAAGGGTATGATTGGCATAATCGGATTCATGTAGGGAAGAATAATAAGCTAAATAGATTTGTCCCTCTTCGGAGAGATGTCAAGCTTGGGCCTCTCGTAGGAATGATGTTGATGAAAATGTTCGGCCGGACTCAAATGAATTGATTGGATCAATGTCATTTGGATTATCAACATATTCGGAATTGAGAAAGTATTGAACAAAGACAAGTTGACTTGTTGACCATGACTTGTGTTCAATGACATCGTAGACAAAAGGATTATGACATATTCTAAAGGAATGCGAACTTGTATCTAGTTATACTATTTGGGTAGGTATGACGGTTTGCTAGAACCTAATCATATCTTATGGTTTCATGCTTGAACCAATTGCCAACTTAGTGTAATCCTAGAGGGTCACACTCAAATAGAACGAATCATAAAGGACTACATTGGAATATTGGGTCGAAGGACCATTCGAGGATTTAATGAAATTAGAGGAAGAAAAGTGGAAACAGGGAAGGTCCAGGTGGACCAGGTGACATACCCGGTCGGACATGGCATGGTCCGGTCGGACCCTGGTCTATACCCGGCCGGACCAGTCGGTGTCGGCAGAAACTTTCCTAATCCGTTTTCTTGCGGGTTTAGACATAAGTTACCTATTTGGAATAGGTCTAACTTATATATAAACAGCCCTAATTCATCCCTAATCAGTACATGTGTTTTTGCAAGCCTCTAAAGAGTTTTTGAGAGTTATTTCTTGTTCTAAGAAATCCCTAGATTGAAGAACAAGAACAAACCCGATAATATTTCATATAGTCAAAATACAATTGAGAAAATGTGTTTCTCGATTTGGTCTAGCAACCAAGATCAAGAGCTCTTGATATTCATTCGAGGTGTGGATACCGCTAGAGGGTGAAACTCATGATCTTCAAAGTTCGTGTTCAAGCTTTGTGTTCGTGATCAAGTTTCTAAATCTCCACCAAGATCAAAGGTTGAAATTCAAAGTCATTAAGGGTTAGTATTCTAGTATTCATAGTGCATGTATTTGATATAATCATATGAACGGATCTATGTCTTTGGGTTTCATGAAAATTTTAAATTCTTAATTTCGCTGCGCATGTTACTACGAAACCCAACAGGGCCCAAGCTTTACATCTCTCCGAAGAGGGACAAATCCAACTTAGCTTATTATTCTTCCCTACGTGAATTCGATTATGTCAATCATACCCTTTATAACTTCCTGGTTAAAGGTAGCGTTTGAATATGTCAAACATAATGTTCATCAAGTGGAAGACTATAATAACTTCATGTCTAAGGATTCAAATGACATAACTAATATGAGATCTATATATGACATTGACCATGACAAAAATCTCATACAGCGGGTCATGTCCAGTACCTTGTTCCAAACAACTACCCATAAATCTAACATGAACATCCCATAATCATTTAGCCTTTATACTAGTGCTTAACAAGTACTAGGGTCGGAGATTATTATAAGCAAACATGAACAATAATAATAATCAAACATCTCTTTATTAATATGAATAAAATGATAACATATACAACGTTTAACAAACGTGCCTAGGACACCAACACTAACAATCTCCCACTTGCCCTAGGCTCAATCTCCCATGTATCTAATACCCATAGACCTAACATGAACATCATGTTTAGCTTGTGGAAGTCCCTTTGTTAGCGGGTCCGCAACATTATCATCAGTTGGTACTCTACATATATTTACGTCTCCCCTATCAATGATTTCTCGAATGATATGAAAATGCCTAAGTATGTGTTTGGATTTCTGATGTGCCCTTGGTTCCTTTGCTTGAGCAATAGCACCATTATTATCACAATAAAGGTCTATTGGGTTAGCAATACTAGGAACCACTTCAAGTTTACTACTGAACTTCTTAATCCAAACAGCTTCCTTTGCAGCATCCGATGCAACAATATACTCAGCTTCAGTTGTAGAATCAACGACTGTACTCTGCTTGGAACTCTTCCAGCTTACAGCTCCACCATTTAACATAAACACAAAACCCGATTGCGATCGACTATCATCTTTGTCGGTTTGGAAGCTTGCATCCATGTAACAATTTACAATGAGATTATCTTCCATTCCTCCATAGATCAAAAACGAATCTTTAGTCTTTTTCAAGTACTTAAGAATCTCTTTTACAGCCATCCAGTGATTCTCACCGGGGTTGGAGTGATATCTACTCGTCATGCTCAAAGCATAAGATACATCCGGTCTAGTACATATCATGGCATACATGATGGATCCAATTGCCGAAGAATATGGAATCTCACTCATTTTCTCCCACTCATATTTTGTCTTAGGACATTGAGTCTTGCTTAGAGAAACTCCATGTAACACTAGAAAGTGTCCTCTCTTGGAATTTTCCATTCAGAATCTTCTAATGACCTTGTCAATGTATGTACTTTGGCTTAAACCAATTAGATTCCTAGATCTATCTCTGTAGATCTTAATGCCAAGGATATATCCGGCTTCACCCATATCTTTCATTGCGAAACACTTTACTAACCAAGTATTTACAGACTGAAGTGTAGGAATGTCGTTTCCAATAAGCAATATGTCATCCACATATAAAATAAGGAATAGTACTATGCTCCCACTAATCTTCTTGTATACACAACGTTCATCTTTGTTCTTGATGAAGCCAAACTCTTTGACCGATTCATCAAAATGGAGATTCCAACTCCTAGAAGCTTGCTTCAATCCATAGATGGATTTCTGCAACTTGCATACTTTAGAATTTTGTGCAAAACCTTCAGGTTGTGACATATAGACATCCTCTTGTAAGTTCCCGTTAAGGAAAGCCGTTTTGACATCCATTTGCCATATCTCATAGTCATAATATGCAGCTATGGCAATCAAAATTCTTATAGACTTGATCGTTGCTATGGGTGAAAAGGTTTCATCATAGTCAATACCATGAATCTGCCTATAACCTTTCGCTACAAGCGTAGCTTTGTAAGTATGCACCTTCCCATCCATGTCAGTCTTCTTCTTGAAGACCCATTTGCATCCTATGGTTTTACACCTTCGGGTGCAAAACTTGATTATCATGCATGGATTGCAATTCAGACTACATGACTCCAAGCCATTTGTCCGAATCAGGAGATGACATCGCCTCTTGGTAGGTGGTTGATTCATCATTCTCAATGATCTCCACCTCATTACTATCCGCTATGAGAAAACCATATCTCTCAGGCTCGGATCCTAACCTACCAGATCTGCGAGTTACTTGTGTATTTTGGACAGGTTCCATAATTCCTTGTGGTTCTTGTTCTTGTTCCACTATTGGTTCAATGTCATTTTCTGGGTCTCGAATTTCTTCAAGATTTATTTTACTCCCACTGATTTCTTTGGAGAGAAACTGTTTCTCTAGAAAGACACCAGTACGGGCAACAAACACTTTGTTGTCCTCTCGGTTGTAAAAGTAATATCCTCTAGTTTCCTTAGGATATCCCACAAAAATACATTTATCAGATTTGTGTGCTAGCTTGTCGGAGACAAGTCTTTTGACAAAAGCTTCGCAACCCCAAATCCTCATGAAAGACAAACAAGTTTTCTTTCCGCTCCACATTTCATATAGAGTCTTTTGAACCGATTTAGTTGGAACACGATTTATTGTGAAAGCAGCGCTTTCTAGAGCATAACCCCAAAAGGATAAAGGAAGATCAACTCGAGTCATCATTGATCGAAGCATGTCCAACAAGGTTCGATTCCTCCTCTCAGACACACCATTCCATTGTGGTGTTCCGGGTGGAGTCAATTGTGAAATTATTCCACAATTCTTTAGATGATCTTCGAATTCATGACTCAATTATTCTCCACCTCGATCCGATCGAAGTGCCTTAATACTTTTGCCAAGTTGTTTTTCTACTTAATTTTGAAATATTCTAAATATCTCAAATGCTTCTGTATATACCCCGGGAAAACCACAACTTGGCTAGAGCGGTGGAAAGATCCTAGGATGTCTAATTGATTTTATTTTGTAGAGTCGCCACCTATGTTATTAAGGGAACATAAGAAAAACCTAAATAAATAGCCTATTTTATATTACGAAACCAAATATTTGGGGAGAGAAGGGTTCGGGGGTTAGGTGACGGAGTGGGAAGTACTTAAACACCCACTCCGCCCCGCTTACGCGGGTCTTGCTACTATTGGTGTTCTAATGCTAAATGTCCTTATTTTAATATGAGAAAAAGTGCTAACAATTATAATGTAAAGAAGAAGGGGAAATAAAAAAAGAATTGTTTTATTGATTAATTGCTAAAGATTACATTAAGAGAAGAATAGTAAATTAAACTAGAGTTTAGAATGTTGGAATGTAACCTTGACCAAACTTCAATAGTGAAGTGGTCTTTTGGTTGTATTCCTTTTTATGGAGATTCCATACACATTTAGAAGAGATGAAAGATGAAGAAAACAAATAAAGATTTTTGCTAAAGGGAAGTAAAAGAGTTTAGAAGGAGAAAGTGGGAGTTGTACCTTGTGTTTGAATGGGGAAGAACCAATTTGTCTATAGTAACCACCCTTTGAAAATGGACTTTTGAGTTTTAGAGAGTTTTTGAGTTAAGAATCCATCCTCCCTTTCCATGGTGGAATGAAGAGGTATTTATAGGTGTTAGGGAAGTGTTTGTGGTCACAAAGATGGCTCTTCCCCGGATCAATCCAAGGCATAATGGTCTTGGGGGTTACAAATCAGAAAAGGAGGGAAATTTGGCAAAATCTGGGATTCTGGAGGTGGGATGCGCGCACATCCCACCCCCCCCCCCTATGGGAAGTGCACGCCTCCCACAAAAGGAAGGAAAAGGCGCGCACATCCCAACTTCAAAAAATCCATATTTTAGCCCAAAAGTTAACCCCGTTATGCAGTTAAGCCCCGAAACTAATGAAATCAGTCAGAAACTTAACGAACACCACGAAAGTAAACAAAAACAAAGTAAACAAAGACTCAAGGTTGAATTTGTCACTTAGTCAAGTCCAAGATTAACGGAGTAAGTCAAGAACTTAACGGAAAGTAACGAAAGTTAACAAAAAGTAACAAAACTTAACAGAAAAGAGGAAGACAGAGAATGTGTATGCAATCGGGACATGAAAGGTCCAAGGCGGGGTGTCTACAGAGCCCCTCAGTGACGTGGATTGCAAAGTAAAACACGTCGACGAAAGAATAAAACATCCGTCGAGGACATCGACAAGGGAAAATAAAGACTAAATAAAAAAGCAGGAGTTATTGAAATTGAAAGGGATAGGAATGCGCTCCCTGTATGAGCGACTTTTGTTGATAGAAAAAGGGTACGGTGGCATGAGGCGGCCCACCTTGGCCGCAGTTAAAAAAAGGTGTGGTGGCTTGAGGCGGCCCACCACGGCCGCAGTTTGAAAAAAGTGTGTTTATAGTCTGTAGATGGAAATTCTGGTGTGCGGCGCGGCATATTCTGATGCGCTGTGCGGAACTTATTGATTCGGGTGCGCGGTGCGGTATATTCTGATGCGATGTGCAACACTTGTTGATTCTGGTGCGCGGCGCGGCATATTCTGATGCGCTGTGCGGCACTTGTTGATTCTGGTGCGCGGGGCGGCATAAACTGATGCGCTGTGCGGTACTTGTTGATTCTGGTGTGCGGCGCGGCATATTCTGATGCGTTGTGCGACACTTGATGATTCTGGTACACGGCGCGGCATATTCTGATGCGCTGTGCGGAACTTGTTGATTCTGGTGCGCGGCCCGGCATATTCTGATGCGTTGTGTGGCACTTGTTGATTCTGGTGCGCGGCGCGGCATATGCTAATGCGCTGTGCAATACTTGTTAATTCTGGTACACGGTGCGGCATATTCTGATGCGCTGTGCGGCACTTACTGATGAGAGGGGTTCGGTGGCATGAGCTGGCCCACCGTGGCCAACTTATAGTTCGTAGGGGGATTGCTTGATGAAGAGGTGGTGTTTGTAGTCATTGTTGACTGTTGACTTGGGGTGCGGGCACAGTTGACTGCGGACCACTTTCTGCTGGGGATGAAATGCCTGAATTGCCCATGCTGTTGACTTTGTGTTGGTACCTGTTATGTGTGTGCTTGGTAGGTATACGTGCTTGTGCGATGAAATGTATGATTGATGTGAAGTATAAATTGTGAGAGAAATTGTGCTTGTGGTGTGATGTGATTTTGAAAGCATTTTTGTATGAGAGAGAAGTATTGTGAGTGACTTCGTGTGTGGTGTAATTTTGAGGAAAGTTTCAGATACATTCATACCTTCACTTACCATTGCCGCTTGATTGGAGAATGATGATGAATTGCTTCTGTCTTTGATGGAGAATGATGATGAATTGCCTTTGCTTTTGGTGAGGCGGTATTCTGGATGATGGGTTGGTTGTGTCCAAAGGCTGCCTACGTATCCCTTGAAAGGAATCAGACCAGCGTAGTTCAAGGATGATGGAGAATGATGGGGAAGAAGCTAAGAGCAAAAATAAAGCACATACTTTTTACACAAGCAAGAAAAAGAAAAAAAGAAAAAATCTTTTTGTCGTTTTTTTTTTTTTTTTTTTTTTTAGTTCGTGGGTGAACCATTTTAAGCATTGTGTGTTTGTTAAGCTAACCCAAGATCAAGTCATGTTCGATCGGAGTCCGGATTGCCTTGTTGAATTATGTCATTGTCGCCGTTGTGCCCAACGAAGATTGATGTCTATCCCCAAGAGATTTGCCGATTATGGGCCTTTCAATGCCGCGATACCAGGGGTTGCTGATTGTAAAGCCCCTAGAATGCCTTTGATGCCAAACTTTGAGTGACTTGCGTAGCCCAAGATAAATCAGCTTTTGGCCCATTGTGTTTGAGGAACTTTGTGAGATTATGTGAGTTTTGAGACACTTTTTAGTGTAATGTTGATGTATTACAAAGTCTTAGAGATTTAAAGGATTGAAGACCAAGAATTGTTCAAGTCAAAGGTCAACAGTGGTCAACCTAGTCAAAGAGGTGAAGAAAAGAAGAAAAGATAAAGAAAGGCAGAAAAACACACCAGGCGCCCGCTCGCCAAGTACCAGGCGCCCGCTCATGGTGAATTCTGAAAAACCAAAAGTTTCTGGCCAAATGAGCGCCCGCCTGGGTATGAGTAGGCGCCCGCTCGCTTGTTCCGTATAGTTTTCGGGATTCCTTTGCCAGACGGGTTTTAACCCAATTTTCCCTATTTTTGGCCCTAGTTTTCTCTCTGTATAAATATTAGACTGCAGCCTTTAGTTTTTTTATGCTTTCTTTTAGGTTTTATCAAAGTTTTCAAGGTGTAATCAGGATTTTGGGATCTATTCATCATCAAGCGTTTATCCAGGTTTATGGTTTTTAATCTTATTCTTGTGATGCTTGCTATGTCTATGAGTAGCTAAGTTTCTTATTCATGGATTGGGAATAAGTCTATTGAAACTCTATGCTAAATTGGGTTTAATTTAATATCATTCTTGTTCTTGTTCTTTGAAATTGATCTTCATTCATTTAGAGATTTCAACTTTATAGATAGATATTGTTGATCTTTAAATCATTAGGGTTTAAATTATTTCACTAGCGTGAATAGTTTTTACATTGACTTAGATTTCATTGAATAGATTTAATTGAGGACCTAGGGGAAATCAAAAGGATCTAAAATCAAATTGTTCTTAAGAATTTAATAAATTATTTGTGTGTGTTGTTGACCTAGCGGAATTTATCACATAAAGATAATAATAGGGTTGCAATCCGGTGACCAGACCGTTCCAATTCTTAACTAAGTGAACGATTTCTTGACCCAGTTTGATAATCTTTATTTAAAAATAGCATAGAGTGGAAATAGTTGTGAACCCCAATCCGTGAATCTTTGTCATCTTGAATTCAATCTTTGCTTGCTTTGTGATCTTCAATCTTAGTTTATTTTTACTGTTTAGTAGTTAAAGTAGGTTAATTAAATCAAATTAAAAACCCCCCCATTTTGTTACTCTTTTGCACTAATTAAATTCTTTTGCACTAATTAAATTCACTTGTTTGTCCAACAAGTCTCTGTGGGATCGACCCTCGCTTTCGCGCGTTACTACTACGGTAACTAGTGCGCTTGCTAGGTATTTATTACTTGGAATTTTATCCATCACCCATTTAAATAAATTTCCTTTTGTTGACGTGAGCAAGCCCCAAGAGAAGATTATTGATACCAAGCTTCGAGAGATTGCCAAGCCCCAAATGTCCTGGACTTGTTGTTTACGGGTTTCAAGATGGTGAAGACCTTTCGATGCAAATCCCCAAATTTTCTTGGAATCGGCTCGGCATTATATTGAGAGAGGATGATAGACATCTCCTTCTTACTCTTACTTGGGAGATGAATGGCCTCATTGTGGTCGGTACCCAAATGGCAGAGGGCTTATGTAAAAAGATACAGTAATGCCTTGTGGTGCTGTCGAGATCGCGGACGGTAAGGTCTTGGTGTGATAAGGTCCCAAATGGATATGCTTGCTTGAGTCTTCTTGTGTTGAAGGGGGTGCTGAATTGCAGAAACATTGGGATTGGCCATGGCATTCCCTGCTATAACCCTGTTTTGATAGAGTTTAGTATATTGAATCTTCTTTTCCTTTTCTCTAAGACTTTCTTCATAACCTCGTCGTAAGTCACAACATAAGAATCACCAAATTCATTCATCACATCGGAGCCCTCCTTTCAAACCTGAAGACCTTTGACCTGAAGTACTAAGAGACCCTTGAAGCTTGATCGCTTTCATGGAGCCGTAAAACTACTCCCTAAATTGTATTGCTCGGGTATCATCCCCCAAAAATATTGCCAATTGCGAAGCCCTAATATTGCCCTTTTGATCGGATTACTGTAATGTCGTAGCCCAAAAGATTGTAGGTTGCGAAGCCCCTTGAGACCTTCGGTGCCAAACTAATTGAGGAAGCTTCCAATGTTGCATATGACTTTGCAAGGGCCACCGTTGGGAGGTGAAGTGAATTTCTTTTTGCCGAGGGAGACTATCAAACTTGAGTGTAGCCCCTAGAGTGCCACCATTGATTATAAGTGGAGCAAGAAAGGCCCATCCTTGATTGGGGGAACAGGCACAAGCATACATGTCACGAAGTCCCTTTGACATTCCTCTTGAGATACTTTGATGATAGTCTCACACATCTTTCTTGAGCAGAGCCCCTAGGGCTCATTAACTATCGAGAGTAGCAAAAGAAGCTCTCGTTCTTGAGTCACATAGCCCCTAGGGCGTCATCATTTGTAAAGCAAAGCAAGAGACTCGTCCTCTTGCGAGGGAACACACATAAGAGGACATGGCAAGAGCTACTCCTTTCTCGGGAAGACTTTTGACATACTGTAAGGGCACATGCTTGAAGAAGCTTGAAAACTGAATTACATGTTGTTGCTACTCACTGCCCAAACCGATTGACTCACTGGGGACTATTTGTGCAACCTCATACCCCATATCAATCATAATCTTATTCTCAGACGGGCCTTCTTTCACATGAGCCCAAAAATGCACATTGCAAGAACAATCTCTCTTATGCCAACAACCCAAGATGACCTATGATTGTGCCATATCTTGTCGAGCCTTTTGCAATTCCAAAGTCAACTCGGTGGGTAATTGATTTGCTGAGGAGATTCAATGTAGAACTTGTCTTCTTTAGAGGCCGGGGATCTCCATTTCTCCTTCCCTTCTCTCTCTCTCTCTCACTCTCTCTTTTTTTTATGATACACCCTGTTTTTTGCCTAGACCACCCTTTCGTGTTTTCAATATAGCGGGCATCTCTTTTGCGTCTTCATTTTTTTTTACTCAATTGATGAGGAAGTGTGCGTTGACTCTAGCTGAGGATGAGAGACATGTGATTTTGCGGTGGAGACCTTTTGTCACTAATGATGAGTGACATTGACTCGACTGGGGAAGTAGCCCCTAGTATTGACATGTATTTTTATTTATTGAATGACTCACGAAGGCAAGTAAGTCATTAAGAGAGAAGAGAAGGAAAGCCCCAATTTGATTGCAAGAAACTGGGAGTATCGCTGAAAGATAAGGATTATCCTAGCTTTGGTTTCTTTTTGAGGGAGAATGTAGTGAAAGATAAGCGTGGGGGAAACGTAGGATGTTTTAGATCCCCCTAGCTTTTTGAGTGGGCCGTAATTGGATATGCGTATTACTTTCTTATTATTGGAGTGCTATCAATTAGGGCCATTTGTCATTGATTATTTGTTTATAGGGAGTTATAAGGAGCGGAGTCCTTTACACTCCGGTTGATTTTCTTTATTTTGTTTTGGCTTTGTTTAATGGGAGTTGTAGAGGAGATAGGGGTAATTTTCCTCCATGCTACGCTAATAGACCGGAGTTTAGATGTGGGGTTAGGAATATTACTCTGGGACGAGTAATGGTCTAAGCGTGGGGGAATTTTATGGATCGATTTTATCATATGTTATCTCTACATTTTCGTTCTCATTTTATTGACTTTTTGATGTAATTTAGAATATTTTAATGTAATTTTGGTCTAATTGTGTTTGAGGAACTTTGTGAGATTATGTGTGTTTTGAGACACTTTTTAGTGTAATGTTGATGTATTGCAAAGTCTTAGAGATTTAAAGGATTGAAGACCAAGAATTGTTCAAGTCAAAGGTCAACAGTGGTCAACCTAGTCAAAGAGGTGAAGAAAAGAAGAAAAGATAAAGAAAGGCAGAAAAACACACCAAGCGCCCGCTCGCCAAGTACCAGGCGCCCGCTCATGGTGAATTCTGAAAAACCAAAAGTTTCTGGCCAAATGAGCGCCCGCCTGGGTATGAGTAGGCGCCCGCTCGCTTGTTCCGTACAGTTTTCGGGATTCCTTTGCCAGACGGGTTTTAACCCAATTTTCCCTATTTTTGGCCCTAGTTTTCTCTCTGTATAAATATTAGACTGCAGCCTTTAGTTTTTTTATGCTTTCTTTTAGGTTTTATCAAAGTTTTCAAGGTGTAATCAGGATTTTGGGATCTATTCATCATCAAGCGTTTATCCAGGTTTATGGTTTTTAATCTTATTCTTGTGATGCTTGCTATGTCTATGAGTAGCTAAGTTTCTTATTCATGGATTGGGAATAAGTCTATTGAAACTCTATGCTAAATTGGGTTTAATTTAATATCATTCTTGTTCTTGTTCTTTGAAATTGATCTTCATTCATTTAGAGATTTCAACTTTATAGATAGATATTGTTGATCTTTAAATCATTAGGGTTTAAATTATTTCACTAGCGTGGATAGTTTTTACATTGACTTAGATTTCATTGAATAGATTTAATTGAGGACCTATGGGAAATCAAAAGGATCTAAAATCAAATTGTTCTTAAGAATTTAATAAATTATTTGTGTGTGTTGTTGACCTAGCGGAATTTATCACATAAAGATAATAATAGGGTTGCAATCCGGTGACCAGACCGTTCCAATTCTTAACTAAGTGAACGATTTCTTGACCCAGTTTGATAATCTTTATTTAAAAATAGCATAGAGTGGAAATAGTGGTGAACCCCAATCCGTGAATCTTTGTCATCTTGAATTCAATCTTTGCTTGCTTTGTGATCTTCAATCTTAGTTTATTTTTACTGTTTAGTAGTTAAAGTAGGTTAATTAAATCAAATTAAAAACCCCCCTTTTGTTACTCTTTTGCACTAATTAAATTCACTCGTTTGTCCAACAAGTCTCTGTGGGATCGACCCTCGCTTTCGCGCGTTACTACTACGGTAACTAGTGCGCTTGCTAGGTATTTATTACTTGTAATTTTATCCATCAAGTTTTTGGCGCCGCTGCCGGGGACTTGTTTTGATTTACAAGTTAATTTAATCGGTTTATGTTTGGTAGGCGTTAATTGAACCCCGAGTTGGTTCCTTTGGACGATAATATCGATAGACTTGACAGGGGCATTCCCCCTATTCGTGAGTCTGAGTCTAAGTCTGAGTCTGAAGCTTCTGTCACCGAGACAAAGGTAGTTTTAAGTGAATCTGAAACTTCTTCCACCGGGGGAGAAGAAATTGAAATTGTAATGGCTAATCCCTTAATGAAATAATATGCTAGGCCTAAGGTTGACACATCGGTGTCATGTATTGTCTTGACTGAGGCCGCTAAATCTTATGAGGTGAAGGGGCATTACTTCAGTCAGTTACCCAAGTTTCAGGGTCTTCCCGCTGAAGACTCTTTGAACTTCTTGAGAGAGTACATGATGATTATATCAGGATTCCCTGTAAAAGAGGGGGTTACTGATGAACAATTAAGGCTTTAATATTTTCCTTTCTCTCTTCAAGGGGCAGCTAAAACTTGGCTTATGTTGCTTCCGGCTAGGAGTATCACTACATGGGATAGGTTGCATGATGCATTCTTAAAGAAATTCTTCGCCCACGCTACTTTGGCCACCTTTAGACAGAAAATCATAGGGTTTACTCAAGAGGTAGGTGAGCCATTTCATGAGGCTTGGGATAGGTTCAAAATGTTGCAAGTGCAGTGCCGCCATCATGCTTTTCCTGAGGCCCTTTTACATCAAACATTTTATGGTGGGTTAACTGCAGCAGACCAAGCTATGGTCGACAATACAGCAGGCGGCTTTCTAGGAGCCAAAACTGTAGACCAAACCCAAGAATTATTTGAGATGTTGTGGGCCAATTCGCAAGAAAAAGTCTCTAGAGGGAAACCTAGGGGAGTGCATGAGTTGAGTTGTATGGATGAGTTCACTAGGCAGGTGTCTTTGTTAAACCAAAACATGGCTAAAATGAATTCTAATATGTCTTCCTCAAGTGCTAATGTGGTATCTGATTTCTGTGCTAATTGTGGATCTAACACTCATGCTACTAATGGTTGTCCAGTTGTTGTACAGTTTGATTCTGAACTGGTGAATGCGATGCAAGGGTACCCCCCAAGGCAAAATCAAGGTGGTATGTATTCTAACACGTATAATCCAGATTGGAAAAACCACCCCAATTTTTCTTGGAGGGGTAACCCAGGAATTCAGTACCAGCAGCAGAAACCTCTCTATCCTCCTCCCCCACAAGGGAATCCGGAACAGCAGCCTAAGCAATCTCTGAAGGATATGATGAGGTCCATGATGCAAGAGCAGCAGCAAATGAAAATGATGATGGAGCAGCGAGAGAAGCAGCAGGATGCTGTCAACAAAAAGCTGGAGACTCAGATTGGTCAACTAGCTGTGGGTCAGCAAGGGCATAAACCGGGAACCTTCCCTAGTCAAGGGGAGCAAGCCAAGGCCATAATGACTCTGAGAAATGGCAAACAGGTAAGCAATGAGGTATGTCCTAACTCTCCTTCTGAAACTGTCGAACCACCTGTTGTTGAGAATGTTGTTGGTAAGAGTACTAATAGCATGGGGGAAATTCCTGTTACTGATTCTTCCACCCCCAAGCCATATGTACCTCCTGTACCGTTTCCTGGTAGATTCATGAGAAGTAAGCTGGATAAGCAAATGTCTGATTTATATGACATGTTTTCAAAAGTGAACATTAATCTTCCTTTGTTAAATGTCATTAAAAATATCCCAGCTTATGCAAAGTTTTTCAAAGAACTTAACTCCAGGAAACCCAAGTATGGGAATGATGAGAAATTGGTTATGGGTGAAAGTGCCAGTGCCGTGGTACAACAGAACCGCCCACCTAAATTGAAAGACCCCGGAAGTTTTAATATTTCTATATCTATGGGGGATTCTAAAAAGGTGAAGGCAATGTTAGATCTCGGTGCTAGCATTAATTTGTTACCACATTATTTGTATCTTGAGTTGGGTTTACCTGAGCTAAAACCCACCACAATGACCTTGCAATTGGCTGACCGTTCAATCAAGAGGCCATTGGGAATTGTGGAGGATGTTTTGGTGCAGGTAGCCAATTTGATTATCCCTGTGGATTTTGTTGTGCTTGAAACTGTGAATGGTGTTGGGAATAGTCAAGATTCTCCCATATTGCTTGGGCGTCCATTTATGGCTACTACTAACACCATCATTAATGTGGGTGATGGGACTTTATCTATGTGTGTGGCTAATGAGAAAATAGAAATATCTGTGTTTGATGTCATGCAAAGTCCCATAGATGATGAGTCTTGTAACTGTGTGGATATTGTTGAGGATTGTGTGAGTGAAGTTCTGTGGCATGAGAGAGACTGTGAGGAGTTAGAGTCTTTGTTGTCAACTGGCGGTGAGAAATCTAGGGATAATGCGGATGTTCAACTGATGGCTGTGGAAAAGGCCGACGAACACCATCCTAGTGATGGCCCGTTTCACCCCTTAGGCCACTTCAATGAGAAGTCGGTGCCTTCTATTGTAACCCCTCCAGCTCTTGATCTGAAAGCCCTTCCCTCAAATTTGAAGTATGTTTTTCTTGGGGAGGGAGAGACTTTGCCCGTGATAATTGCCTCAGATTTGACCATAGAACAAGAGGTAAAGTTGATTAAAGTGCTTCGTGAGCACAAGCAGGCCATAGGGTGGACCTTAGCAGATATTAAGGGTATAAGCCCCTCCATGTGCATGCACAAAATTAATCTCATAGATGGTGCTAAACCGTCTAGAGAGAGAAAGAGGAGGCTAAATCCTCACATGGAGGAGGCGGTTAGGAAAGAGGTCCTAAAACTGTTGGATGCAGGCATTATCTATGCCGTTGCTGATAGTGAGTGGGTGAGCCCGGTTCAAGTCGTTCCTAAGAAATCGGGCTACACGGTCACCACTAATGAGAAAGGAGAAGAAGTGCCAAAAAGGGAAGTGACTGGTCTGAGAATGTGCATAGATTTGTGCAAACTGAATGCTGCAACAAAGAAAGATCACTTCCCTTTGCCCTTTATTGATCAGATTCTTTAGAGGTTAGCCGAACATGAGTATTATTGTTTCTTGGATGGTTTTTCGGGGTATAACCAAATCTCCATTGCACCAGAGGACCAAGCCAAGACCACTTTTACTTGTCCTTTTGGCACATTCACATTTAGGAGGATGCCCTTTGGGCTTTGTAATGCACCTGCGACCTTTCAAAGGTGTATCACCTCCATCTTCTCTAATTTGATCGAGCGATGTGTCGAAGTCTTCATGGATGACTTCTCGGTATTTGGTGACAGTTTTGATGGGTGCCTAGAGAATTTGACAATGGTTTTAAATCGTTGTTGTGAGACAAATTTGACCATTAGTTGGGAAAAATGTCATTTTCTCGTGAGGCATGTCATTGTGTTAGGACATTTGGTGTCAAACAAGGGGATTGAGGTAGATAAGGCTAAAATTGATGTGATTTCAAAATTGCCTCCCCCTGTGTCGGTTAAGGGTGTGCGAAGTTTTCTAGGCCATGCAGGTTTTTATAGGCGTTTCATAAAAGACTTTTCAAAAATTTGTAAGCCTTTATGTAACCTGCTAGCTAAGGACACTGAGTTCATCTTTGACCAAGAGTGTCTAGAGGCCTTCAATCTGCTGAAGGAGAAGTTGACATGTGCCCCCATTCTATCCAGCCCCAATTGGTCTCTACCTTTTGAGATCATGTGTGATGCATCAGATTTTGCGATTGGGGTTGTTTTGGGGCAAAGAGTTAGGGATGACCAAACCAAACCGGAACCGGAAAACCAGACCGGAACCGGACCGGAAAAGCCCGGAACCGGAGGAAACCGGGGAGGAAACCGGAACCGGACAAACCGGAACCGCAAGTCATCCGGGCCGGTTCAGGGTCACATATATGCCGAACCGGACCGGAAACGGAACCGTAACCGGACCGAAAATCCCTTGTTTTTCAATAATTTTAAAGGGGGGGACCGGAACCGGACCAAAACCGTACCGGAACCGGGCCGAACCGGATTGTGCCAAACCGGAACCGGAACCGGAACCGGGGTAAGCGCGGGCCGGTTCAGGGTCACCCTTTTGCCGAACCGGAACCGGCGGTTCCGAACCGGAACCGGGCCCGGAACCGGTTTTGGCCATCCCTACAAAGAGTGGATAAATTACCTCATGTGATTCATTACGCAAGTAGAACTTTAAATGAGGCACAACTGAATTACACTACCACTGAAAAAGAATTTTTAGCAGTTGTGTTTGCTCTTGAAAAGTTTCGTTCTTACTTGCTTGGGTGATTATCTACGCTGATCATGCTGCACTTAAATATTTGCTGAATAAAAAGGATGCTAAACCTAGACTTCTTAGGTGGATGCTCCTACTGCAGGAGTTTGACATTGAGATAAGAGATAAGAAGGGGACTGAAAATGTGGTGGCGGATCACCTATCTAGGCTTGAGGACTTCACATTCACTAGTGTAATTGATGGTGCAATTCCGGTTAATGAAAATTTTCCGGATGAACAACTATTTGCTTTACATGTTCATGAGCCTTGGTATGCGGATCTTGTGAATTTCATTGTTTCGAATATTATGCCACCTCACTTCACTTACGATCAAAAACGAAAGTTTAGATCGGATGTGAAGCACTACATTTGGGATGACCCTTATCTGTGGAAAGTTAGCCCAGACAAGATAATTAGGAGATGCATTCCGGAGCATGAGCAAGCTAGTGTGTTGAGATTTTGCCACGAACTCCAATGTGGGGGTCACTTTAGTGGGCAAAAGACCGCTAGAAAAGTTTTGCAAGCGGGTCTATATTGGCCCACTTTATTTAAAGATGATCATGACTTTTGTGTAAGGTGTGATAGATGTCAAAGGACTGGAAACATAGGAAAGAGAGATGAAATGCCCCTTCAACATAATTTAATTGTTGATATTTTTGATGTGTGGGGTATTGATTTTATGGGTCCTTTTCCCCCTTCCCAAGGTTACTTGTACATTCTTGTTGCTGTAGATTATGTGTCTAAATGGGTGGAAACAATTCCTACCCGGACTAATGATGCTAATATTGTTTGCAAGTTTGTGCGTGAAAATATCTTTGACAGGTATGGAGTGCCGCGTGTCATTATCAGTGACCAAGGGAAGCACTTCATAAACAGAATGTTCAATCAAGTGCTAAAAAGATATGGGGTGGGTCACAAGTTGGCTACGGCTTATCACCCGCAAACTTCGGGCCAAGTGGAGGTGAGTAATCGCCAAATCAAGGCGGTGCTTGAGAAAACGGTGCGTCCAAATCGTAAAGATTGGGCTGACAAATTGTGTGATGCACTGTGGGCTTATCGGACTGCATACAAAACCCCCATTGGCATGAGCCCGTACCGGATTGTGTATGGAAAAGAGTGTCATCTTCCAGTGGAATTAGAGCATAATGCATATTGGGAAACCAAGCAACTAACCATAGATTTGACTCTAGCAGGGGAAAAAAGGTTGCTTGACTTCGATGAGCTTGCAGAAATGAGGCAGGATAGTTATGAGAGTGCAAAGTTGTACAAAGAGAGGACAAAACGATATCATGATAAAAACCTTAAACCCAAGTTTCTCAAACCAGGTATGAAAGTCCTTCTCTTTAACTCTCGCCTCAAACTTTTTCCCGGAAAATTGTGTTCAAGGTGGACGGGTCCTTATGAATTGGTTCGAGTGTTTCCCCATGGCACCGTAGAGCTTAAAGACTTGAAAGATGGGACAATATTTAAAGTGAATGGACACCGAGTGAAGCCCTATTATGAGGGGCTGTCTATTTTGGAAGACATCAATGAAATTGATGTAATTTATTTGACGGACCCGAAGGGAGTCACTTAATATTTATGTGGCATTATGTCGAGCCAAAAACTTAAAACAAAGGCGCTTGTTGGGAGGCAACCCAACCAGGTATCATTTTATTGCTTTATGTTTTTTCTTTCAGTTTATCATCATTTTTGAATTAGGAGTATGTTGTTTTCTTCATTGCCATGAGGACATAGCACACTTTTGGTTTGGGGGTGGTGGTATTCATAAAAAAAAAAAAAAAAAAAAAAAATTAATTAAAATTAAAATTTTGTTTTCGTGTCTTTTATTTCTAGGTCGGTTCGAACTACGGTGACCTGAGCTCCTTATTGTCCTAGGGAGAACGTAGGCAACGAAAGTGCGGTCAAAAGTTTAGTCCGTGTCTTCCTTCATGGATCTCTCCGAGTTTGTGGGTTTATAGGGGAGTGTAAATAGTGTCACCCTCCAAAAGATTTTCATTTTTTTGTTTTTGAGTGGTTTTTTTTTTCATAATGGATATTACGCTTGTGATGTTTGTTTGTGGTGATGTGCAGGAAATCAATTCAACCAGTGGTGGAGCGATCAAACCAGCAGTAAAAAAAAAAAAAAAAAAAAAAAAAAAAAAAAAAAAAAAATATTGCTGGAAAAATATACCGAGCACCCGCTTGGTGTGCAGGGGGCGCGCGCCTGATTAAGAAAGCGCAAAATAGGATGTTTCTGCCCAAATAAGCGCGCGCCTGGTCCTGGTTGAGCGCCCGCCTGGTTGTCGGTTTGAGAAATCCAAGTTGGGTAAAAAACGGGTTTTGGGGATGAATAACCTAAATCTACCCATCTTCTCCAATTTCTCTCCCTCTCTAAACCCTCTCTCACCCGCCTCTTTCCCTCTCTCCCTACAAATCTCTCACCCACACCACCCATAAACTATCAAAACCACCTCCCACCACAACCCTCTTCAAGAATTACTAAGGGTTTAGCCTCCATTCATCCTAAAATCAAGGGTTTTTGCAAGAAATTTTCAAGGTTGAAGGAAGGAGAATTTCGAGGAATTGGGAGTTTGTGATTAAGAATTGGGAGTAGTTGCAGAAGAAGAAAGTGTTTGCAAGGTTGAAGGTCATCTTCTCGGATCATCTTCTCCGTCTGCGGCAAGAATTTTCCGGCGACCTCCGGCGAGATTTTCCGGCGAGTCCGGGTAAGAACAATTTAAAGTTTTAACATTTGTTAGAGGTTGTCGAGGTTGTTATCATACCTCCAAGACCAAGAGGTCGAGGACGTGGTCGTGGTGTTCCCCCACCCCAAATTGAGCCGGATTTCGATAACACCCGTTTTGTATCCCGGGACTTACAGAATTACTTCGATAATAAGCAAAATAATGGCGTAACGGTGGAGAGAGGATATAACTTGACAAATTGTGGGTTAGACGCTATCATCGAACATTACAACTTGAGAAGGTTGTTGGCCGTGCCGGCCCAGATGGGGTCAAAATTGCTTGTGCAAGAATTCTATGCAAATTTTCATGCAGCGACTGAGGCCCCCAATGTCTGGGTTAGGGGATTTAATGTTGATGTGAGTGCGACGACTATTAATAATTTCTATGGGTTGTCAGATGCTGTGGCGGAAGGGAACTGTGTGTATTGGGAGTTGAAGAGGAACCTCCAGAATATGGACCGGATGGATGATACCTTAGCCCTATTTGCAGGAGAGTTTGGGGTGAATATTGATAGGGGAACATCCGGAGTGGCTACTTGTTTCATATTAGTGAGTTGAGGCTGGATCTAAAGGCATTGTATCGCTTTATTTGCGAGAGGATCATGCCTTCCGCTCACTATCAGGAGGTTCACTGGTACAGGGCCCCTTTGCTCTATGCCATGACAAGGAGGATGCCGATAAACATTGGGGTGCATCATGCGTAGTGAGATGGGAGTCCGATCCAGGTATTTGGAGAACAAGAATTATCTATTCCCCATTATGATCACTACGATGGCACAGAGGGCAGGGGTGCCTATGGAGGGGTTCCCCAGACTTTTAGCTCCCGGCACCACTGTAACAAAAGCAACAATAGAAAGTGGGCGAGTGCAGAGAGCTCGGGTTCCAGATCCAGCTCAGGCTGCTGGCGGTCAGGCCATGGGTGATGAGGAGGAAGATGATGATATCCCGGCAGAGATGACTCAGAGAGAGATGAATTGTAACGACCCGAAAACTAGGCTCTATTTTATTAGTAATAAATAATTATTATTTATTTATTTGCTTATTTATTCATTTAAATTATTATTTATTTAAATATTTATGTGTGCATTTTATGTGTTATAGTAATTTATACCTAGCATTTTATTTGGGCCATTTGTGCTAGTGTAGAAGTGTTGAGTCCTAATTGATAGTGGGGAGTTTGTTTGTAGAGAGTGGTAGTAAGAGAGGGGTCTAAGTGTAAGTTTGGTTTAATCATCTTCTCCCTACTCCCTCTCTTTCTCCCTCACCTCACTTCTCATCTCTCTCTCCCAGCACACACACTCTCTCTCTCTCCATTTGGGTAAGTTTTTCTTCTCTACCTTCTCTCTTCAATCTAACCATCTTCCTCTTGTTATTTCTCATTTCTTAAAACATGAAACTTGTTTAGATCGTCGTTAGGATCGTAGAGGGCTAAAAATATTTGAGTTCCGGCAACTTTGAGAAAATTCGGGTAAGTTACTTTCCCCCCATTTTTATGCTAAAAAGTTCATATCATGCTTGGGTTGTTATATTTGATGTTTGATTGAGTTTGGAATTTGTTTTGAATTTATTTGAGTTTTTAATTAAAAATGGTGATTGATATGAATGTTGGGTTTGATTCTTGGTTTGGGTCATTTATGGTGTTGTTGAGGTCCCCTTTTTGTTAGATGTTGTTTGGGTACTTTGGGGATCAAGTTGGGAGTGTTGATTGTGAGAAATTTGGTTTTGGGTTCGAAAATGGTGGAAACCCAGCTCTATTTCCCGGCATGAAGACAGACCAGGCGCCCGCCCGCCAGGAGCCAGGCGCCCGCCTACCCGCCCCTTTTCCCGTTGCCAACCTTCTGCCTAAATGAGTGCCCGCCCGCCCCTTGGCGAGCGCCCGCCCGCCCCCTTTTTCTGGAAATCACATTTGTGTTTGTTTAAAACTAGGTTGTATTTTTAGTTTGGGTTTTAGAGACGCATGAATTGGGTTTTCTTGTCTTTAAATGTTATGATAGAAGTATATATAGGTACTCCTAAGATTTAGAACGAAAGGAGCGAAATTCGGAGCTAAAACAGGGATTTTTCATAATGTCCGGCCGAACACTTTATAAATATTGTCCGTTTTACGTTCGATCTTCCGGAGGCCATAACTTCTTCGTCCGGACTCCATTTTAGACGTGTAAACTATTGTTGGAAAGATATTTTCGAGTACTACGCAATGTTTCTATTGGCCGCATGGTTCCAGATCATAATGGTTGTATCATTGTTGAGGTTTAAGATCAAGGTGTAGTCTCGATCTAGGTTCCGTAGTACTATTCTAGTTGACTTAGTTGGGCACCGTGGAACACTTTAGTAATTAAAATTGGTTCCTTTGTGAACAATGGTGTTATGTAATTTGATCAAGTATTGTTTGGGAATGTTTGGGCATCTTATGATGTGTTCGTGATTGTTCCAATCGAATTGATTATCGAGTAAGACTTGGTCTAGGTTTTAGGCGATGTCCTATAGTACCTAGAGGGTTGTTATTGAACACCAAAGTGTAGGGTTTAGTCCGGTCATGATCATGTTCTAATAAGGGTAACCTTTTGGATTCGTTTGGGGCGTTTAGAATTGGTTCGTTATGGACGGAGGTAAAGCGTGAATTGGCAATTGGGTACTTACGGTTTGATTAACCTTAAGGTGTATTCATTCTGATTTCCTACTTTGGAATTCCAGGTGTGATGAGATGGTTGAGTTCATAGTCCTAGTATATCTTTATGAGTAAATGTTTAGGGTCATTTTGGTAATAGTCATTGTGCCATTTGTGAGCGACCGTTTGGGTTGTGCTCTTTATGATTAACTTGTGGGTATCATATTTAGGATGTATTTGGTACGTGCCTTATCTTGGAATCATTATGTTTTAATGGTCAATGTTGTTGGACTCTTTTATGAGAAACTCCTTGTGTTTATTGTTGTTGAACTCTTCTTGAGTAATCGTTTGCATCTTTTATGGTGATTAATTGGTATGGTTCCCTACTTTGGAATCCTTAGTTGTTTACCATGCTAGTATTTTATTACTTAGCATTTATTTGAAAGTCCAGCTGGTATTTGTGGTTGTGTCGGGCGATGTGAGATATTGTGATGGCGCCGGCCAAGTCCATTATGGTGTCGACCATTGTTTTGCCCTTATTTTCCTTTCCAGATCGGCCTTGGTTGAGACGTTTTGGAGCATGACTTTGTAGCATGGCTCCCGCCCTTTGTGGCACGTTACTTTGTTATTGGTTCTGGTACCGGGGGTATTCTCTTCAGCTTTTATGCTACTATGAAGATGGCTTGATGGGTTGATTGATTGATTGGTCGGTTCTGACCGGGGTTCTCTTCAGTTGTTATACTGCTATTGTTGATTGGTTGATCGGTTGAAGCTACGCAGCGATTGTTCTATCAGTTTGGTGAAACCTTGGCTCAGTATCCTTTGTTACGTGTTTATTTCAGTCTTATGTGCTGCATGATGAGTTAGTCGTTATTTCCAACTGGTATGGGACAGTTGGCGATAGGGAGCTTTCTCATTTGTTGTTATGTGATTTACTTGTTCAGTTATATAGTTGATTTGCATGATATTATTCTATGTAGATGCATTTAGTAACTTACTGAGATTTTATCTCACCCCGTTTCTTGTTTCAAGTTGTTTTTCCTTAACCCCCCCCCCCCAAGGAAAGCAAGTGGTACCGTTGTGAGGTCCGTTGTAGCGGGAATCTTCTGAGCAGGTTGATCGGATTTGGGATAGTTGCCCTTCGGAGCCTTTACGCATATTATTGTGGGTTCGTAGTCGTTCAGTGTTTTGTATATACGGTTGCACTTTGGGTATTTTTGTTAATAGTTGTTCTTTCTTCCGCGTTTGTTTCTAGTCTCCGAGTTATAGTCTCGTTGAGGTGTTGCTTGATGGTATAGATTTCATAGTTGAATTCACGCGCCCGTGTTTGGTATTTTGTATTTTGGAGATGTATATTATGTAAATTTTATATTTATGGATTTTTGAGATTTCCGGGGCGTGACAGTTGGTATCAGAGGAATGGTTTTAGATCTTGAAAGAGAATAAGAACTCTGATATTGAATAGGTTCCAATACTTGGGTGTTATAACTTTGAGCGGTTTAGAAACTAAGTTTTCTTGGAAGATAAGGTTAAGGTAGAAGTTGGTGGAGTTATGAGTTGTGATATTGACGTCGAGTGTTCTTCTCTTCTGGTATATCAAGTATAAGATTGATATTAATAGTGTTGGTCCCCTTGGGGTGAGTTGGTTTGGGAATCGAGAGCGTAAATCTGATGGCTCGGGCATATCTATTTCGTAAAGTTGACAACGTTTTGTGCTATGTTCGCCTGATTGTTATCATTCATGGATTTATGTTGAGGTGTATTCTCGAATACGGAACTACGTGATTGTTACTAGTATATATGGGATGATTTGGTTATGTCAGCTATGCGAGATATTGATGAGTTAAGTGGTATGGTTTAGCTTTCCGTGTGTTACGAATTTCTTGTTTGCCATCGATAGGTGGTGAATATTTCTATATTAGTATGTTTGACTTTGTTTAGGATCATACTAAGTATATATAATGTTCAGGTTCTATCTTGAAAGTCAGAAAATCTTTATTATAAGGTTGTGCTGGGAATTTAGCTTATTCTGTTGGCAATATTAATTTTGAAGTCTTGGGTATAATTTATATTGGGGGCAATATGTCGCTTGATCGATAGGGAACTTGGGTTATATGATGAGTTAATATAAGCTACAATACTGATAGGTGGATCGGTGGACATATAGTATCGATTGGGTTAGAAGAGTTAAAGATTCAATTTGAGAATTTCTTGATAGGAGATGTTTCTTTACTTTTAGTACATCTACGTGAGTGCATCGGAATTGTTTAGTATGAGGGAATACTTAATTTATTACGATTCAGATTAAGAAGTTGAGTTATGATACTTTTGGGATCATTTTAATACATGACTGGAATTGAGTTAAAGCAATACGAGTTATGAGTATATTGTGGAAGTTATAATCATTAATGATAGTAAGCGCGTTCAGTTTAAAGGACAACACATATTTTGAGAAAGTAAGAAATTCTCGAGCAATATTAAGGGCATTTTGGGTTTTAGTTAAACAGTTGTCCCTTGGTTCTGAATCTTTTCTTAGTTGCGTTCTCGTTTGGATTAAGGATTTGTAAAGGAAGTTGAGTATAGATACCTGGGCATATTAAAGGGTGCTATGATTTCGTATTGGGACGGAGCAGTTTATTGAATATTTTGGATTATCAGTGATCCTTTGTAATATCTTTTAGAGTTGTAATTTGTAATATATTACTATTTATTGAAACAAAGATTGTGAAAATTTCGGATCGTTACTGTTGCTACTTTAATGGTAATCCTCAGAGATATAGTCACGCGGTGAACATTTGGAGGATGAGAAATTTCTTTAGCTTTTCATAGTTTAAGAAGTTGAGTAAGCTCGAGATGGTTTAATGTTTTGAATTTCTGGATATTTCCTTAGAAAACTAAGTATGAGGTAATGCAAGTAGTTTGAGAAATTCAAAGATTTTGACTGTATTATGTTTTATCTCATGAGGAAGTGAGTGTGGTAGGGGAATCTCATTTGATCGGATAGTTGATGACGGTAAATTTTTGATTATATCATTGAGTCATTAGGTGACAATAATTGTTAGCCCTATTCCTTCTCTTATTTGTTCAGGTAGTAGTATGATTACTTGGGATGATGTCTAGATCGTCAAAGCGTACGGGTGAACCGGAAAAGTAAAACTTATGGATGTTGATGATTTAAGGGTTGATGGTGAGAGTAATGCTAATTGGGATCAAATCAGCTATGTCTCAGAACTGGTGATCAAGTGATAGTCTTGAGAATGTGAAATTCGGTATGAAAGAGGAAGTTAACTTTAGAATGATTAATATGAGTATACCTGAGATATGTATGTGATTAATATATATTGGTTTATTTGACTCGTGGAGACTATGTCTGAAAATTTAGTTGAGTACTCGATTGAGGTTATGAGTGCTATGGAAGAGTCGATATGTTGTCGCCTCATTATGACCGCGTGTTGTGATTTTGATAAGTGAATTCGCGGGCGAATTCTTTTTAAGGAGGGTAGATTGTAACGACCCGAAAACTAGGCTCTATTTTATTAGTAATAAATAATTATTATTTATTTATTTGCTTATTTATTCATTTAAATTATTATTTATTTAAATATTTATGTGTGCATTTTATGTGTTATAGTAATTTATACCTAGCATTTTATTTGGGCCATTTGTGCTAGTGTAGAAGTGTTGAGTCCTAATTGATAGTGGGGAGTTTGTTTGTAGAGAGTGGTAGTAAGAGAGGGGTCTAAGTGTAAGTTTGGTTTAATCATCTTCTCCCTACTCCCTCTCTTTCTCCCTCACCTCACTTCTCATCTCTCTCTCCCAGCACACACACTCTCTCTCTCTCCATTTGGGTAAGTTTTTCTTCTCTACCTTCTCTCTTCAATCTAACCATCTTCCTCTTGTTATTTCTCATTTCTTAAAACATGAAACTTGTCGCGACCCCCGGACCCCGCGGGCCCGAGACCGCGATCTGGACGTCGACTTAAACAATAAACTCTAAAATGATGGAGATAAAAATTTCCTTTTATACCCAAAAGATGATAACACAAGGTTTTGTAAATCAACTTGAACAACAAAGTAAAACTAGTATAAACTCCATAAGCTTATACACCAAAGTTACAAAATACACAAATCCTAGTGACGTCAATGTTTGGTACAAATATCCCCAAAAAGGTTACACATTGATATAATGTAAACCAACCTATAACAACTTTCCCCAAAAGAATGAATCCACACTCGACGTCCTCTTTCTCGTGATCAGCGAGACTAATCCTTAGCACCTGGGGGGGGGGGGGTTAAGGAAAAACAAAGATAAAAGAAAGGGGGTGAGATAAATCTCAATAAGTTACTAATGCAACTACACGACATGCTATGATGCAAGAAGCAATAAGCAATAATAAATATCACATAGCACATAGCATTTATCACATAACAGATAGCAGCGGAAATAAACACATAACAAAGGATATTAGCCAAGGTTTTCAAACCGATACATCCAAATAAAGGATCGCTGCGCAGCTTCAGTAATCAACCATCAACATCTTCATAATGGCATGAAAGCTGAAGAGAATTCCCCGGTACCGGAACAATAACCATATAAGTGTCACAAAGGACAAGAGCCATGCCACAAAGTCATGCTCGGTAGCTAGATACATTCACAAATGAAGCTAACTTGTCTTTTCCAAGTCCAATCTGGAAAAGGGTATAGAAGGGGGCAAAACAATGGTCAACATTATAATGGACTTGGCTTTGCCATTATAATCTTTCCCATCGCCCGATGCAACAAATATGCCAGCTGGGCTTCCAAATAAATTCTAAGTAATAATAATTTAGCATGAATAAACAACTTAAGGTTCCAAAGTAGGGAACCAATCCAATTAAATTACCACAAAGGTAAACCAATCCAAACAGCACATCAAAGATGCCCAACATTCCCAAAACGGTACTTAAATAAATTTCATAACACATTTATTCACAAAAGAATCAATTCCACTTAAATAAGTGTTCATCGGTGTTATTTTAAGTTAATTAGAAGAAACAAACCTAAACTAGTTAAACCTTAAGTCTTAAACCAAGCAAAAAGGGCAAAAACCCAAACAGGCGGGCGGGCGGGCGCCTGGGCATAGGCAGGCGCGCGCTTGAATTGACAGAAGGTCTGGCCATCAGGAAAAGGGGTGCAGGTGGGCGCCTGGCACCACGCGGGCGAGCGCCTGGTCTGTGATCTGGCCGAAAAAACAGAGCTGGGTTCATAAGGGATTGATACCATTTTCACCAATCCTCAAAATCAAACCCAACCAAAGATCCCTAAGGTACCCAAACGACATCTAACACGATGGGGACTTCAATAACACCATAAATCACCCCAAACCAAGGATCAAGACCAACATTAACATCAATCACCATTTTTAAACAAAAACCCAAATAAATCCCAAACAATTCTAAACTCAACCAAACTTCAATTATAACAATAAAAGCATTATATGAACATAATATGAACATTTTAGCATCAAAATGGGGGAAAAGTAACTTACTTGAAAATTCTCAAAGATGACGGAATTCAATTCTTTTTGGTTCTACGCGATCCTATCGACGATCTAAACACATTTCGCGTTTTAAGAAATGAGAAATAACAAGAAGAAGATGAAGAAATGAAGAGAGAAGGAAGGAGAATGAGAAAACTTACCAAATGCTAGAGAGAGAGGGAGAGTTGCTGGGAGAGTGTGGGGGTGAAGGGGGAAGAGTGAGGGAGAAGAGAAGGAGTAGGGAGGGAGTAGGGAAATGATTTAAAGAAATTACACTTAGGCCCCCTCCTCTACACTACACACAAATACTCCCCACTAACAAATGACCCAAATAAAATGCTAGGCATAAATTATTATAACACATAAAATGCACACATAAATATTTAAATAAATAATAATTTAAACAAACAAATAAATATTAATTATTTATTACTAATAAAATAGAGCCTAGATTTCGGGTCGTGACATTCACTCCCCCTTAAAGAAAATTCGACCCGAATTTTAACGAGACTCACCTTAAACAAAAAGCCACGGAAATTTCCTCTCGATCTCATCTCGGAGCTCCCACGTCGACTCCTCGATATTATGATTCCTCCAAAGAACTCGAACCAACGCAATGCTTTTGTTCCTCAACTCTTGAACTTTAGAATCTAGGATCCGAACCGGTCGTTCCTCATAAGTCATATCGGGCTCAATATCCTCCGGTACCCTCGGTAACACGTGAGATGGATCATGAACATACTTCCGAAGCATAGAAAAGTGAAAGACGTTATGCAACAGGTCTAAAGATGGTGGTAACGCAAGACGATACGCTAGAAGTCCAACTTTTCCCAAAATCTCAAACGGGCCAATAAACCTCGAAGCCAATTTGCCTTTCTTCCCAAACCTACGAATACCCACCTTCGGAGACACTTTCAAGAACACAAAATCACCGGTCTGAAAACTAAGATCTCGCCTTCGATTGTCTGCGTAGCTCTTATGTCGACTCTGGGCTGTTTTCAATCGATCCCGGATAACTCTAACCCTTTCAACTGAATCCTGAAGCAAATCAATACCCACTATCTTCGCTTCACCAACCTCGTCCCAACAAATAGGCGATCTACACTTTCTTCCATACAAGGCCTCATACGGTGCCATCTCGATACTAGCCTGATAACTATTGTTGTAAGAGAATTCCACTAACGGTAAATGTGAATCCCAAGAATCGGAGAAGTCTATCAAACAAGCTCGCAACATATCCTCCAAAATCTGAATAGTCCTCTCGGATTGACCATCGGTCTGAGGATGAAAAGCTGTACTGAATCGCAACTCTGTACCCAAAGCTTCCTGAAACGCCTTCCAGAATCTAGAAGTAAACCTCGGGTCTCGATCTGACACAATGCTAACCGGAACTCCATGCAATCTAACAATCTCATCAATGTAAAGGGTCGCAAGCTTCTCCATCGAATATCTGATGTCAATAGGCAAGAAATGGGCACTCTTGGTCAATCTATCCACTATTACCCAAACACTGTCATACTTCCTACAGGTACGAGGTAGTCCTGTAACGAAATCCATAGTCACATTCTCCCATTTCCACTCGGGAATCTCTAACGGTTGAAGTAGTCCCGCGGGTCTCTGATGCTCGTCTTTGACCTGCTGACACGTTAGACACTTCGAAACATACTCCGCTATCTCCCTTTTCATATTAATCCACCAAAATTGTTGCTTCAAATCCTGATACATCTTCGTACTACCCGGATGAATAGTATACCTCGATTTGTGACCCTCATCAAGAACTCTCTGTTTAATTCCATCAACATCCGGAACACACAAACGACCACGGAAAGTCAACACTCCACTCGAGCTAACAGAAAAATCCTCGAAGTTCTTTTCCTTCAATTTACCCATTATCTTCACCAACTCGAGATCTTCTTTCTGAGCTTCCTTTATCCTCTGAATTAGGGTTGGAGATACCCTAATATTCGCAAAAATAGCCCCATATCTCGATTCACGAGGAGACCAATCTCGAACATCCTCAAGCATATTCCACTCACGAACCATCATCGAAGCCACATAAGATTTTCTACTAATCGCATCGGCTACCACATTCGCCTTTCCTGGGTGATAAGAAATCGTACAATCATAATCCTTCAACAATTCCATCCATCGGCGCTGTCTATTATTCAACTCTTTCTGGGAGAAAAGGTATTTCAAACTCTTGTGATCGGTAAAAATTTCAAACTTCGCCCCATAAAGGTAGTGCTTCCATTTGTGCAACGCAAAGACTATCGCGGCCAACTCCATATCATGAGTGGGGTAATTCTGTTCACTCGGGGTCAACTTCCTCAAAGCATAGGCAATCACTTTCCTGTTCTGCGTCAACACACAACCCAAACCCTCTTTCGAAGCATCACTGTAAATCACTAGGCCATCGCTCCCAATAGGCAAAGTCAAGATCGGTGCGGTAGTCAACCTCTTCTTCAATTCCTCGAAACTCTTGTCACATTTCTCGGTCCACACAAACGGGACATTCTTCCGGGTCAACTGAGTCATCATAGTAGCAATCCTCGAAAACCCCTCAATAAATCTTCTGTAATAACCGGCTAAACCCAGAAAACTTCTGATCTCGGTCACTGACTCGGGTCTCTTCCAATCCACTATAGCTTCAATCTTCAACGGGTCCACATAAATCCCGTCTTTAGAAATCACATGACCTAGAAATGACACCTTCTCGAGCCAAAATTCGCATTTACTGAACTTCGCAAATAATTTCTCCCTCGCAAGAACGGATAAAACTGTCCTCAAGTGCTGCTCGTGCTCCTCTCGAGATTTAGAGTAGACGAGTATATCATCAATAAAGACCACCACGAACGAATCAAGATAGGGATGAAAAACTCGGTTCATCAAATCCATAAACACGGCCGGCGCGTTCGTCAACCCAAACGGCATAACCAAGAACTCGTAATGACCATAACGAGTGTGAAAGGCAGTCTTCGGAATATCCTCCGATCGAACCTTCAACTGATGGTACCCACTCCTCAAATCAAGTTTAGAGAAAACCACAGACCCTTGAAGCTGATCAAATAAATCATCGATGTGCGGTAGAGGATACTTATTCTTCACTGTAACCTGATTCAACTTTCTGTAATCTATACACAATCTCAACGAACCATCTTTCTTAGGCACAAACAAAACCGGTGCTCCCCACGGGGAAATACTAGGGCGTATAAACCCTCGATCAAGCAACTCTTGCAACTGGACCTTTAATTCCTTTAACTCTGCGGGAGCCAATCTATAAGGTGCTTTCGAAATGGGAGCCGTACCCGGCAAAAGGTCTATACAAAATTCAATCTCACGATCGGGAGGCATATCATACTCGGTAGAGAAAACATTGGGAAATTCCCGAACTACCCGAACACTATCAAAACTAGGGGATTCCTTCCTAGTATCAAGAACACTAGCCAAATACCCCTCACAACCACTATGCAATAATTTTCTCGCTTTCAAATAAGAAATTAAGCGAACCCTTCTACTCAGAGGACTAGCCTCAAACACAAATTTAGGCACATCGGGAATAGAAAAAGTAACAGTTTTCTTACGGCAATCAACGGAGGCATGAAACTTGCTCAACCAATCCATACCCAAAATGACATCAAAGTCTTGGATAGGAAGAACTACCAAATCCGCACAAAGGACACGACCACAAATAACCACATCACAAGCACGAAAGACTCGATCAGAAATCAAGCATTCTCCTATAGGGGTCGACACCTCTAGCACGTACGGTAAAGACTCGAATGCAGTATTTAACATGGAAGCAAATTGCACAGAAATGTATGAATGAGATGATCCTGGATCTACTAACGCTCGTGCGCTCACATTAGACACAGAAACAATACCTCCAATAACCGAAGGATCATCGGTCGCCTGTTGTTGATTTATGGCATATATCTTTCCTTGAACTTTGGGCTTCCCAGCGGCATCCCTTTTCTGACCCTGATTAGTACCAACCCCTGACCCGGATGACTGACCTCGGTACCTCGTGCAATCTCTCGCAAAGTGCCCCATTTCACCATAATTGGTACACTTGCCTTGCTTTTTCCAACACCTATCCTCCGTATGGCCTACCTTCTGACAAAAGGTACAAGGCTTCCTATTCTGAATCCCCGGAGTAGCACCTGGATTCCTCGGTGTGATTTGCCCCTTAAACTGAGATGATGCTCCCGGGTTACCTCGGTTGTCGGAACAGTGTTGAGGTTGAGATTTAGCATGGCTTCCCGGTTTACCCGTACCCACAACCTCGGTTTTCCTTTTGTGCTCCCCAATATCTTGCTCTATCAAGTAGGCTCGGTCTACCGCATCTTGGAAGGTCACAATCCGTTGGGCAATAAGTTGAGTACGGATGGAGGTCTTCAATCCCCGAATGAATCTCATAGCTTTTTGTTCCTCGTTCCTCACCAAATAGTCGCAATACCGGGCTAATTCTATGAACTTAGCCGAGTATTGAGCTATAGACAGCAAACCTTGCTCCAAGTTGAGTAGCTCGATCTCCTTTCGGTTTTGATCAACAACCGGAATGAAATGTTCCTTGAATTTGCGCACAAACAACTCCCACGCATACACCGTGTGAGTATCATCCCAACTAGCTTTAACACCCTTACACCAATGCTCGGCGACTCCCACAAGCTTATAATCCGCGAACCGGACCTTGTCCTCATCCGTGCAACCAAATACCTCATAAATCTTCTCCATCGACTCAATCCACAACTCAGCTTTCCTTACATCGGGTTCCCCATTGAATTCAACCGGTTTCAGTTTGAGAAATTGCTCCAATCCATAGCGGGGTGGTGCTTGTTCTACCCTCAGACCTTGATCATGTATGGCCTTCATGGCCGCCTCGAACATGCCTTGAAACATGGCACGGGCTTCTTCCCTTGTATCATTCTGATTCTGTGCCCCACTAGTACCTCCTCTGTTTCTTCTTCCAGACATTGTGAACCTGCATAAGACATCAACCGTTAATCACTCCGCACACTACTACCCTCCTAGGTCATACTAGTCCACCTATACTTATACGTAGAGCTAATGCCATAGCTCTGATACCAACTGTCGCGACCCCCGGACCCCGCGGGCCCGAGACCGCGATCTGGACGTCGACTTAAACAATAAACTCTAAAATGATGGAGATAAAAATTTCCTTTTATACCCAAAAAATGATAACACAAGGTTTTGTAAATCAACTTGAACAACAAAGTAAAACTAGTATAAACTCCATAAGCTTATACACCAAAGTTACAAAATACACAAATCCTAGTGACGTCAATGTTTGGTACAAATATTCCCAAAAAGGTTACACATTGATATAATGTAAACCAACCTATAACAACTTTCCCCAAAAGAATGAATCCACACTCGACGTCCTCTTTCTCGTGATCAGCGAGACTAATCCTTAGCACCTGGGGGGGGTTAAGGAAAAACAAAGATAAAAGAAAGGGGGTGAGATAAATCTCAATAAGTTACTAATGCAACTACACGACATGCTATGATGCAAGAAGCAATAAGCAATAATAAATATCACATAGCACATAGCATTTATCACATAACAGATAGCAGCGGAAATAAACACATAACAAAGGATATTAGCCAAGGTTTTCAAACCGATACATCCAAATAAAGGATCGCTGCGCAGCTTCAGTAATCAACCATCAACATCTTCATAATGGCATGAAAGCTGAAGAGAATTCCCCGGTACCGGAACAATAACCATATAAGTGTCACAAAGGACAAGAGCCATGCCACAAAGTCATGCTCGGTAGCTAGATACATTCACAAAGGAAGCTAACTTGTCTTTTCCAAGTCCAATCTGGAAAAGGGTATAGAAGGGGGCAAAACAATGGTCAACATTATAATGGACTTGGCTTTGCCATTATAATCTTTCCCATCGCCCGATGCAACAAATATGCCAGCTGGGCTTCCAAATAAATGCTAAGTAATAATAATTTAGCATGAATAAACAACTTAAGGTTCCAAAGTAGGGAACCAATCCAATTAAATTACCACAAAGGTAAACCAATCCAAACAGCACATCAAAGATGCCCAACATTCCCAAAACGGTACTTAAATAAATTTCATATCACATTTATTCACAAAAGAATCAATTCCACTTAAATAAGTGTTCCTCAGTGTTATTTTAAGTTAATTAGAAGAAATAAACCTAAACTAGTTAAACCTTAAGTCTTAAACCAAGCAAAAAGGGCAAAAACCCAAACAGGCGGGCGGGCGGGCGCCTGGGCATAGGCAGGCGCGAGCTTGAATTGACAGAAGGTCTGGCCATCAGGAAAAGGGGTGCAGGCGGGTGCCTGGCACCACGCGGGCGGGCGCCTGGTCTGTGATCTGGCCGGAAAAAACAGAGCTGGGTTCATAAGGGATTGATACCATTTTCACCAATCCTCAAAATCAAACCCAACCAAAGATCCCTAAGGTACCCAAACGACATCTAACACGATGGGGACTTCAATAACACCATAAATCACCCCAAACCAAGGATCAAGACCAATATTAACATCAATCACCATTTTTAAACAAAAACCCAAATAAATCCCAAACAATTCTAAACTCAACCAAACTTCAATTATAACAATAAAAGCATTATATGAACATAATATGAACATTTTAGCATCAAAATGGGGGAAAAGTAACTTACTTGAAAATTCTCAAAGATGACGGAATTCAATTCTTTTTGGTTCTACGCGATCCTATCGACGATCTAAACACATTTCGCGTTTTAAGAAATGAGAAATAACAAGAAGAAGATGAAGAAATGAAGAGAGAAGGAAGGAGAATGAGAAAACTTACCAAATGCTAGAGAGAGAGGGAGAGTTGCTGGGAGAGTGTGGGGGTGAAGGGGGAAGAGTGAGGGAGAAGAGAAGGAGTAGGGAGGGAGTAGGGAAATGATTTAAAGAATTTACACTTAGGCCCCCTCCTCTACACTACACACAAATACTCCCCACTAACAAATAAGACTCAACATTTCTACACTAGCACAAATGACCCAAATAAAATGCTAGGCATAAATTATTATAACACATAAAACGCACACATAAATATTTAAATAAATAATAATTTAAACAAATAAATAAGCAATTAAATAAATATTAATTATTTATAACTAATAAAATAGAGCCTAGATTTCGGGTCGTGACAAAACTTGTTTAGATCGTCGTTAGGATCGTAGAGGGCTAAACATATTTGAGTTCCGGCAACTTTGAGAAAATCCGGGTAAGTTACTTTCCCCCCATTTTTATGCTAAAAAGTTCATATCATGCTTATATAATGCTTGGGTTGTTATATTTGATGTTTGATTGAGTTTGGAATTTGTTTTGAATTTATTTGAGTTTTTAATTAAAAATGGTGATTGATATGAATGTTGGGTTTGATTCTTGGTTTGGGGTCATTTATGGTGTTGTTGAGGTCCCCTTTTTGTTAGATGTTGTTTGGGTACTTTGGGGATCAAGTTGGGAGTGTTGATTGTGAGAAATTTGGTTTTGGGTTCGAAAATGGTGGAAACCCAGCTCTATTTCCCGGCATGAAGACAGACCAGGCGCCCGCCCGCCTGGAGCCAGGCGCCCGCCTACCCGCCCCTTTTCCAGTTGCCAACCTTCTGCCTAAATGAGCTCCCGCCCGCCCCATTTTTCTAGAAATCACATTTGTGTTTGTTTAAAACTAGGTTGTATTTTTAGTTTGGATTTTAGAGACGCATGAATTGAGTTTTCTTGTCTTTAAATGTTATGATAGAAGTATATATAGGTACTCCTAAGATTTAGAACGAAATGAGCGAAATTCGGAGCTAAAACAGGGATTTTTCATAATGTCCGGCCGAACACTTTATAAATATTGTCCGTTTTACGTTCGATCTTCCGGAGGCCATAACTTCTTCGTCCGGACTCCGTTTTAGACGTCTAAACTATCGTTGGAAATATATTTTCGAGTACTATGCAATGTTTCTATTGGCCGCATGGTTCCATATCATAATGGTTGTATCATTGTTGAGGTTTAAGATCAAGGCGTAGTCTCGGTCTAGGTTCCGTAGTACTATTCTAGTTGACTTAGTTGGGTACCGTGGAACACTTTAGTAATTAAAATTGGTTCCTTTGTGAACAATGGTGTTATGTAATTTGATCAAGTATTGTTTGGGAATGTTTTGGGCATCTTATGATGTGTTCGTGATTGTTCCAATCGAATTGATTTTCGAGTAAGACTTGGTCTAGGTTTTAGGCGATGTCCTATAGTACCTAGAGGGTTGTTATTGAACACCAAAGTATAGGGTTTAGTCCGGTCGTGATCATGTTCTAATAAGGGTAACCTTTGGGATTCGTTTGGGGCGTTTAGAATTGGTTCGTTATGGACGGAGGTAAAGCGTGAATTGGCAATTGGGTACTTACGGTTTGATTAACCTTAAGGTGTATTCATTCTGATTTCCTACTTTGGAATTCCAGGTGTGATGAGATGGTTGAGTTCATAGTCCTAGTATATCTTTATGAGTAAATGTTTAGGGTCATTTTGGTAATAGTCATTGTGCCATTTGTGAGCGACCGTTTGGGTTGTGCTCTTTATGATTAACTTGTGGGTATCATATTTAGGATGTATTTGGTACGTGCCTTATCTTGGAATCATTATGTTTTAATGGTCAATGTTGTTGGACTCTTTTATGAGAAACTCCTTGTGTTTATTGTTGTTGACTCTTCTTGAGTAATCGTTTGCATCTTTTATGGTGATTAATTGGTATGGTTCCCTACTTTGGAATCCTTAGTTGTTTACCGTGCTAGTATTTTATTACTTAGAATTTATTTGATAGTCCAGCTGGTATTTGTGGTTGTGTCGGGCGATGTGAGATATTGTGATGGCACCGGCCAAGTCCATTATGGTGTCGACCATTGTTTTGCCCTTATTTTCCTCTTCCAGATCGGCCTTGGTTGAGACGTTTTGGAGCATGACTTTGTGGCATGGCTCCCGCCCTTTGTGGAACGTTACTTTGTTATTGGTTCCGGTACCGGGGTATTCTCTTCAGCTTTTATGCTACTATGAAGATGGCTTGATGGGTTGATTGATTGATTGGTCGGTTCTGACCGGGGTTCTCTTCAGTTGTTATACTGCTATTGTTGATTGGTTGATCGGTTGAAGCTGCACAGCGATTGTTCTATCAGTTTGGTGAAACCTTGGCTCAGTATCCTTTGTTACGTGTTTATTTCAGTCTTATGTGCTGCATGATGAGTTAGTCGTTATTTCCAACTGGTATGGGACAGTTGGCGATAGGGAGCTTTCTCATTTGTTGTTATGTGATTTACTTGTTCAGTTATATAGTTGATTTGCATGATATTATGCCATGTAGATGCATTTAGTAACTTACTGAGATTTTATCTCACCCCATTTCTTGTTTCAAATTGTTTTTCCTTAACCCCCCCCCAGGAAAGCAAGTGGTAGCGTTGTGAGGTTCGTTGTAGCGGGAATCTTCTGAGCAGGTTGATCGCATTTGGGATAGTTGCCCTTCAGAGCCTTTACGCATATTATTGTGGGTTGGTAGTCGTTCAGTGTTTTGTATATACGGTTGCACTTTGGGTATTTTTGTTAATAGTTGTTCTTGCTTCCGCGTTTGTTTCTAGTCTCCGAGTTATAGTCTCGTTGAGGTGTTACTTGATGGTATAGATTTCATAGTTGAATTCACGCGCCCGTGTGGTATTTTGTATTTTGGAGATGTATATTATGTAAATTTTATATTTATGGATTTTTGAGATTTACGGGGCGTGACATGAATTACTATTTGTCGGGACAGATTCAGGGGTTAGATGATATGTTCAGAGCTTTTCAGCAACAACAATTCAAGGCGAACTATCAAAGAGAGCGGAGGGAAGAAGAGAATGATCAGAGGATACAGAGGATGGACTTGTACGCCAACATTCGGGAGGATCAGTATTTCCGACAAAGAATGATGGCGCATCATTTTCCTGGTGAGCGGTACCCACCGTTGACTTACCCTCCACCACCTGAGTATGTACCACCTCCGCCACCGCCTCAGCATGGATGGAATGCTTGGGATGATATTTTTGGACCTCCCCCGCAGTGAGTAGCTCGAGGTATTTCTACTCCCTATGTTTCTTATGCTTAGTTGTGACAAGCATTGGGGGCAATGCTCATATTTAGTTTGGGGGTGGGACTATTGGTTGGTTGTTGATTGATGCACATGTTATCACCTGTTTTGCTGTATAGTTTTTAGTTAAAAAAAAAATTGAAAAAGAAAAGAGAGGCTAGGTGAAAACCCGAAAGGGCGCCTAGGCAAAAGGAGAGAAATTTAGTGAGTCGTTGTTTTTACTTGGCGTGGCGTCACAAGGGCGGTTTGGAGTGTTTGGGTAGGACATGTTTGGAAGTAGGAGGTTTGGTTAGAGGCGAATAGGATAGAAAATCCTCATATTTCTTGTTGGAGTCATAAGGGGGTGTTGGAGATTTTTATGAGGTAACTCATTGCTAAGGATTATCCTAGCTTTGGTTTCTTTTTGAGGGAGAATGTAGTGAAAGATAAGCGTGGGGGGAAACGTAGGATGTTTTAGATCCCCCTAGCTTTTTGAGTGGGCCCTAATTGGATATGCGTATTACTTTCTTATTATTGGAGTGCTATCAATTAGGGCCATTTGTCATTGATTATTTGTTTATAGGGAGTTATAAGGAGCGGAGTCCTTTACACTCCGGTTGGTTTTCTTTATTTTGTTTTGGCTTTGTTTGATGGGAGTTGTAGAGGAGATAGGGGTAATTTTCCTCCATGCTACGCTAATAGACCGGAGTTTAGATGTGGGGTTAGGAATATTACTCTGGGACGAGTAATGGTCTAAGCGTGGGGGAATTTTATGGATCGATTTTATCATATGTTATCTCTACATTTTCGTTCTCATTTTATTGACTTTTTGATGTAATTTAGAATATTTTAATGTAATTTTGGTCTAATTGTGTTTGAGGAACTTTATGAGATTATGTGTGTTTTGAGACACTTTTTAGTGTAATGTTGATGTATTGCAAAGTCTTAGAGATTTAAAGGATTGAAGACCAAGAATTGTTCAAGTCAAAGGTCAACAGTGGTCAACCTAGTCAAAGAGGTGAAGAAAAGAAGAAAAGATAAAGAAAGGCAGAAAAACACACCAGGCGCCCGCTCGCCAAGTACCAGGCGCCCGCTCATGGTGAATTCTGAAAAACCAAAAGTTTCTGGCCAAATGAGCGCCCGCCTGGGTATGAGTAGGCGCCCGCTCGCTTGTTCCGTACAGTTTTCGGGATTCCTTTGCCAGATGGGTTTTAACCCAATTTTCCCTATTTTTGGCCCTAGTTTTCTCTCTGTATAAATATTAGACTGCAGCCTTTAGTTTTTTTATGCTTTCTTTTAGGTTTTATCAAAGTTTTCAAGGTGTAATCAGGATTTTGGGATCTATTCATCATCAAGCGTTTATCCAGGTTTATGGTTTTTAATCTTATTCTTGTGATGCTTGCTATGTCTATGAGTAGCTAAGTTTCTTATTCATGGATTGGGAATAAGTCTATTGAAACTCTATGCTAAATTGGGTTTAATTTAATATCATTCTTGTTCTTGTTCTTTGAAATTGATCTTCATTCATTTAGAGATTTCAACTTTATAGATAGATATTGTTGATCTTTAAATCATTAGGGTTTAAATTATTTCACTAGGGTGAATAGTTTTTACATTGACTTAGATTTCATTGAATAGATTTAATTGAGGACCTAGGGGAAATCAAAAGGATCTAAAATCAAATTGTTCTTAAGAATTTAATAAATTATTTGTGTGTGTTGTTGACCTAGCGGAATTTATCACATAAAGATAATAATAGGGTTGCAATCCGGTGACCAGACCGTTCCAATTCTTAACTAAGTGAACGATTTCTTGAACCAGTTTGATAATCTTTATTTAAAAATAGCATAGAGTGGAAATAGTTGTGAACCCCAATCCGTGAATCTTTGTCATCTTGAATTCAATCTTTGCTTGCTTTGTGATATTCAATCTTAGTTTATTTTACTGTTTAGTAGTTAAAGTAGGTTAATTAAATCAAATTAAAAACCCCCCATTTTGTTACTCTTTTGCACTAATTAAATTCTTTTGCACTAATTAAATTCACTTGTTTGTCCAACAAGTCTCTGTGGGATCGACCCTCGCTTTCGCGCGTTACTACTACGGTAACTAGTGCGCTTGCTAGGTATTTATTACTTGGAATTTTATCCATCACCCATTTAAATAAATTTCCTTTTGTTGACGTGAGCAAGCCCCAAGAGAAGATTATTGATACCAAGCTTCGAGAGATTGCCAAGCCCCAAATGTCCTGGACTTGTTGTTTTACGGGTTTCAAGATGGTGAAGACCTTTCGATGCAAATCCCCAAATTTTCTTGGAATCGGCTCGGCATTATATTGAGAGAGGATGATAGACATCTCCTTCTTACTCTTACTTGGGAGATGAATGGCCTCATTGTGGTCGGTACCCAAATGGAAGAGGGCTTATGTAAAAAGATGCAGTAATGCCTTGTGGTGCTGTCGAGATCGCGGACGGTAAGGTCTTAGTGTGATAAGGTCCCAAATGGATATGCTTGCTTGAGTCTTCTTGTGTTGAAGGGGGTGCTAAATTGCAGAAACATTGGGATTGGCCATGGCATTCCCTGCTATAACCCTGTTTTGATAGAGTTTAGTATATTGAATCTTCTTTTCCTTTTCTCTAAGACTTTCTTCATAACCTCGTCGTAAGTCACAACATAAGAATCACCAAATTCATTCATAACATCGGAGCCCTCCTTTCAAACCTGAAGACCTTTGACCTGAAGTACTAAGAGACCCTTGAAGCTTGATCGCTTTCATGGAGCCGTAAGACTACTCCCTAAATTGTATTGCTTGGGTATCATCCCCCAAAAATATTGCCAATTGCGAAGCCCTAATATTGCCCTTTTGATCGGATTACTGTAATGTCGTAGCCCAAAAGATTGTAGGTTGCGAAGCCCCTTGAGACCTTCGGTGCCAAACTAATTGAGGAAGCTTCCAATGTTGCATATGACTTTGCAAGGGCCACCGTTGGGAGGTGAAGTGAATTGCTTTTTGCCGAGGGAGACTATAAAACTTGAGTGTAGCCCCTAGAGTGCCACCATTGATTATAAGTGGAGCAAGAAAGGCCCATCCTTGATTGGGGGAACAAGCACAAGCATACATGTCACGAAGTCCCTTTGACATTCCTCTTGAGATACTTTGATGATAGTCTCACACATCTTTCTTGAGCAGAGCCCCTAGGGCTCATTAACTGTCGAGAGTAGCAAAAGAAGCTCTCGTTCTTGAGTCATATAGCCCCTAGGGCGTCATCATTTGTAAAACAAAGCAAGAGACTCGTCCTCTTGCGAGGGAACACACATAAGAGGACATGGCAAGAGCTACTCCTTTCTCGGGAAGACTTTTGACATACTGTAAGGGCACATGCTTGAAGAAGCTTGAAAACTGAATTACATGTTGTTGCTACTCACTGCCCAAACCGATTGACTCACTGGGGACTATTTGTGCAACCTCATACCCTATATCAATCATAATCTTATTCTCAGACGGGCCTTCTTTCACATGAGCCCAAAAATGCACATTGCAAGAACAATCTCTCTTATGCCAACAACCCAAGACGACCTTTGATTGTGCCATATCTTGTCGAGCCTTTTGCAATTCCAAAGTCAACTCGGTGGGTAATTGATTTGCTGAGGAGATTCAATGTAGAACTTGTCTTCTTTAGAGGCCGGGGATCTCCATTTCTCCTTCCCTTCTCTCTCTCTCTCTCACTCTCTCTTTTTTTTATGATACACCCTGTTTTTTGCCTAGACCACCCTTTCGTGTTTTCAATATAGCGGGCATCTCTTTTGCGTCTTCATTTTTTTTTACTCAATTGATGAGGAAGTGTGCGTTGACTCTAGCTGAGGATGAGAGACATGTGATTTTGCGGTGGAGACCTTTTGTCACTAATGATGAGTGACATTGACTCGACTGGGGAAGTAGCCCCTAGTATTGACATGTAGATACCCCGGGGAACCACGGCTTGGCTAGAGCGGTGAATTATCCTAGGATGTCTAACTTGTTTTAGATTGTTTAGAGTCGCCACCTATGTTTTTAAAGGAACATAAGAAAAACCTAGAAATAGCCTAATTTATGTACAAAACCAGAGATTCGGGAGAGAAGGGTTCGGGGGTTAGGTGACGGAGTGGGAAGTACTTAAACACCCACTCCGCCCCGCTTACGCGGGTCTTGCTACTATTGGTGTTCTAATATTTACATGTCCTTCAATTTATTAACAATGCTAACAATTATAATGCAAAGAAAAAGGGGAAAAGAATGATTTTATTAATTTAATGCTAAATAGTTACATGTTGGATTAGTGCTAAATGATTACATTAAGAAATGAAATATAAATTAAATGAAGTTTGGAATGTTGGGATGTAACCTTGGCCAAACTTCAATAGTGAAGTGGCCTTTTGGTTGTATCCCTTTTTATGGAGATTGCATACTAGTAAGACTAGACAAATAAAATAAGAGAAGAAAAGAGATTTTGTACCTTAGGAAAGAGGACTTCAAACTTGGACTTGAAAATGGTGTTGTTGTAGAGAAAATGTTGTGCAAACACTTTGTGTAGTGTTTTGTAGAGAAAGATTGTTGAGATGATTTGTGTAGAGTTTTTGTTCAAGTCTCAAAAATTGGGTCCTCTTCCAAGGTAGAAGATGATGGTTTTTATAGGTAAAAAAGAGAGGGAAAGGTTGGAGGGAAAAGATGATCATCCATGTGAAATGGAATTGACCAATCAAAAATAAGATAAATAAAATAATGAATAAAAGAAATAAAAGAAAATCAAATAAAATAAAAAGGAAATATTTTGTTTTAATGAAAAGGCTAGAAGTGGGGGATTGGGAGTTAATGAGAAAAGGGGGATGAATGTGGATGTAAAAAGATGGTTTTTGTGATCAAGAAAAGATGTTTGTAAATAAGAAAAGGGAGGGAAATAAGGTGCAATCCGTTACTGCCATAATGGGAGGCGCGCGGGTCCGGCTTTAGGGGCGGGACGCGCGCGCGGCTCACTGACAGTGCCGGAAGCGCCCGCGGGTGAAAAAACGACAGAATGACCCTAAAATTAATTTTGTTATGCAGTTTAGTCCAAAACTAACGGAATCAGTTAAGAACTTAACCGAAGTAACAGAAATTAATAAAAAATAAGTTAAATAAAAATACTATGTATGCAATCGGGGTGAGAGGTCCAAGGCGGGGTGTCTACAGAGCCCCTCGGCGACGTGGATTGCGAAGCAAAACGCGTCGACGAAAGAAAGACAACCGCCGAGGACATCGACAAGAGAAAACAAAGACTCGATAAAGCAGGAATTTGAAATTACAAAGGATAGAAATTCGCTCCCTGTGTGAGCGACTTTTGCTGATGGAAGAGGTATGGTGATTTGAGCGGTCCACCATAGACCAAATTGGTGCGCGGTGCGGCATATTCTGATGCGCTGTGCGGCGGCATGGTGATTTGAGCGGTCCACCATAGACCAAAATTGGTGGGCGGTGCGGCATATTCTGATGCGCTGTGCGGCGGCATGGTGATTTGAGCGGTCCACCATAGACCAAAATTGGTGCGCGGTGCGGCATATTCTGATGCGCTGTGCGGCGGTATGGTGATTTGAGCGGTCCACCATAGACCAAAAATTGGTGCGCGGTGCGGCATATTCTGATGCGCTGTGCGGCGGTATGGTGATTTGAGCGGTCCACCATAGACCAAAAATTGGTGCGCGGTGCGGCATATTCTGATGCGCTGTGCGGCGGTATGGTGATTTGAGCGGTCCACCATAGACCAAAAATTGGTGCGCTGTGCGGCACCTGGTGCTCTGTGCGGCACCTGTTGATTCTGGTACTCTGTGCGGTACCTGGTGCTCTGTGCGGCACCTGTTGATTCTGGTACTCTGTGCGGTACCTGGTGCTCTGTGCGGCACCTGTTGATTCTGGTACTCTGTGCGGCACCTGCTGATTCTGGTGCTCTGTGCGGCACCTGTTATGTGTATGCTTTGCAGATATATGTGCTTGTGCAAGAAGATGCATGAAGAGAGAAATTGTGCTCGTGGTGTGATGTGTGATTTGAAAGCACCTTTGTAATGAGAGAGAAGTAAGAATGTAGAAAGTGATCTTGTGTGCGGTGTGATTTTGAGGAAAGTATTGGATGTATTCATACCTTCACTTACCATTGCCGCTTGAGTGGAGATGGATTCCTGATGTCCGCGGAGGATGCTTTGATGGAGAATGTCCATTCTTTAGATGTCGATGAGAGAATGCCCTTGATGTTGGGTTGGCGAGATGGTATTCTGGATGATGGGTTGGTCGTGCCAAAAGGCTGCCTACGTATCCCTTTAAGAGAATCAGACCAGCGTAGTTCAAGGATGATGGAGAACGCTGGAGGAGAGGCTAGGAGCAAAGCAAAGCAAACCACATAATTTTGCACATAGAAGGAGAAAAAGAAAGAAAAAATCTTTTTTTTTTTTTTAAAGATTAGAAAGGAAAGAATATGCACACATGTGAGGAAATTTATTTATTTTTTTTTTTTTATTTTTTTTAAGTTCGTGGGTGAACCATTTTAACCATTGTGTGCTTATGAAGCCAACCCAAGATCAAGTCATGTTCAGTCGAAGTCCGGATTGCCTCGCTTGAATTCTGTTGTTGCCGGTGTGCCCAACGAAGATTGATGTCTAGCCCCAAGAGATTTGTCGATTATGGGGCTTCAAAAGGCTTTTGATGCCGAGATGAGGGGTTGCTGATTGTAAAGCCCCTAGAATGCCTTTGATGCCAAATTTTGAGGGACTTGCATAGCTCCAAGATAAATCAGCTCTTGGCCCATTCGAGTAAATCGCCCTTTGTTGTTGTAGTGAGCAAGCCCTAAGAGGAGATCGCTGATGCCAAGCTTCGAGAGATTGCAAAGCCCCAAGTGTCGTGGGCTTGTAGATGGCGGGATGTTAAGACCTTTCATTGTAAAGCCCCAAATTATCTCGTGATTGGCTCGGCATTGAGAGCGGGTGTACCGTTTGGTAGAATTCTTGATAGAGATCTCCTTCTTGCTCTTACTGGGGAGATGAATGGCCTCATTGTGGTCGATACCCATATGGCTGAGGGCTTATGTCAAAGGACGCAGTAATGTCTTGCGGTGCCGTCGAGGTCGCGGATGATAAGGTCTTGGTGTGATAAAGTCTCAAATGAGTATGCTTGCTTGACTCTTCTTGAGTTGAACTAATGACGGATCTTCGGATGCAACTAGTGCTGTGGCCCAACTTTATCTGAGCTGCACCTTGTGCTTTTGATCTTGGAGAAGGGGGTGCTGAATTGCAGAAACATTGGGATTGGCCGTGGCATTTCCCGCTATAACCCTGTTTTGATTAGAGTTTAGCATATTGAATCTTTTTCCTTTTCTCTAGGACTTTCTTCATGATCTCGTTGAAAGTTCTAACAAAGATCATCAACTTCATTCATAACATCGGAGTCTTCATTTAAAACCAAGAGGCCTTTGACTTGAAGTGTTGAGAGACCCTTGAATCTTGATTGTTCTCATGGAGCCATAAGACTACTCCACATTGCACTTGCTCGAGTATTGTTGCCCAAAATACTGTCAGTCGCGAAGCCCCAATATTGCCCTTTGCTCGGATTACTGTAATGCCGTAGCCCAAAAGATTGTAGATTGCGAAGCCCCTTGAGACCTTCGGTGCCAAATTGAGGAAGCTTCCAATGTTGCACATGACTTGGCTGGGGATACTGCTGGGGAGTTAATTGCTCTTTGCCGAGGGAGCCTTTAAGACTTGACCGTAGCCCCTAGAGTGCCATCATTGATTGCGAGAAAGGTCCATCCTTGATTGGGGGAACGAGCACGGATACACGCGACAAGAGGGCTTTTTGACATCCCTTTTGGGAGACTTTGAGGATAGTCTCACACATCTTTTTCGAGCATAGCCCCTAGGGCTTGTTGATTGTCAAAAGAAGCAAAAGAAGCCCTTGTTCTTGAGTCACATAGCCCATAGGGCGTCACCATTTGTTGAGCAAAGCAAGAGTGACTCGTCCTCGTGCGAGGGAACAAACATGAGAGGATATGGCAAGAGCTACTCCATTTCTCGGGAGCCTTTCGGCGTACTTTTAGAAGCACATACTTGAAGAATCCTTGAAAACTGAGACACACGTTGTTGCTATTTGCTGCCCAAGCCAATTGACTAGCTAGGGATTATTTGTGCAACCTCGTGCCCTTTTATAATGGGCTTGTTCTTGGATGGATCTTGGTTACCACGGGCCTTCTTTTCATGAACCCAAAAATGCACACTGCTGGAGAATGATGCCAATAACCCAAAACAACCTTTGATGGTGCCATATCTTGTTGAGCCTTTTGCAATCCCAAAGTTGACTCGGTGGGGTATTGACTTGTTGAGGAGATTCAATGTAGAACTTGTCTTCTTTAGAGGCCGGGGATCTCCATTTCTCTTTCCCTTCTCTCTCTCACTCTCTCATTTTTTTTTTTATGACGCACCCTGTTTTTTGCCTAGACCGCCCTTTCGGGTTTTCAATCTAGCGGGCATCTCTTTTTCGTCTTCATTTTGACTCGATTAATGAGGAAGTGTGCATTGACTCTAGCTGAGGAGATAAGACATGTGATTTTGCGGTGAAAACCTTTTGTCACTAAAGATGAGTGACATCGACTCGACTAGGGAAGTGTCCCTAGTATTGACATGTATTTTTTTTTTTTTTTTTTTTTTATTGAATTGAATGACTCACGAAGGAAAGTGAGTCATTAAGAGAGAGAAGAGAAGGAAAGCCCCAATTTGATTGCAAGGAATTGGGAGTATGCAGAAAGAATAGAAGTCCCTAGACTCGACAAGGAGCGCGGAATGATTTCAAATCTAAGAAAGTTGTTCAATCTTTTTGGTGATTAATTCATTGGCAAATGAATCGTACAAAGATGTCTTCACAAGTTCGAGATGAAGGCCAATCACCATAACGCGCTAGGGCTAAACATATTTTCTTTCTTGCATGAGACCGGACCCGCAGGTTGCCTACGTTCCTCCAGTGTAGAGGCTCAGGTCACCGTAGTTCTTGTGAATTCTCCATTCTTCGGGATGGAATTGTTGCTTCGTCCTTCGTCGGTGGAATGATGTTGATCTTGTACTTCTTTGATTGAGGGGGATTTTTTTTTTTATTATTTTTTTTTTTTTTTTTTTTTTTTGTGCTCTAACTTTTGCCTAGGTTGTTTTGATGATTTCAACCTAGCGAGCTTTTTTTTTTTTTTTTTTTTTTAATCCCCTTTCGAAAACTTTGCTTCATGATCGTTGCTCCACCTTTCTTTGTCTTGATTTCATCGTTGTTGATGTCTTCGTTGTTGATGCCGTCGTCGATGTTTAGCCCCTAGGCGTTCAAGCGATGGCCTTCATTCCAAAACTTGTTTAGACATTTTTTCATCATTTTGCCAAGAATTAATTGAACAACTTGGAAGAGTGTATGAGGACAAGAACGACTTTTATTTAATGATTGACTCAAAATTTATCATTGGACGAGAGAAAACATTAATGCACACATTAGAGGACTTTTGACTCTTTTTTTTTTTATCCTATTTCTAGGTAGAGAAAGAGAAACGGAGATTGTTGTCGTCATCCCCCATGTCGTTGTAGTCCTCATTGTCGTTGTAGTCTTCCATGTCACTACATTCTTCCATGTCATTGCTTGGGAACCCTTTGTCGTTGAAGCTTGTGTCATAGGAGGACTCGGCCACTTCTTGGAGCAAATTGTCAATTCTAACCCCCGCATCATACATGCTTGAGAAATCGGAGTGAAAAGCCCCACTAAGACGAGTGCGGTAGTCCATTTTCAAACATTTCAAGAAGATGTCCATTTGTTCCTTCTTGGAAGGCCTATCAACCATCTCGGCTAACTTGTCATTCCAACGGCGATAGAAGTCCCCAAATGATTCATTACCCATTTGCACGGTGCTCTCCAATTCCTTCTTGGTGGGGCGGAATATGGAGTTGCCTTGATATTGTGACTTGAAGGCAAGCATAGCGACATCCCAATTGAGGCGGGTGGAAAATGGAAGACCCATATACCAATCTTTTGCGACCCCCTCGAGAGTAAGCGGGAAGCATTGCGCCATTATTTGAGGAGACACTTTCTTTGGTAGGATGGCCCAAATGTAGGAGTCGACATGAGCGTCGGGACAAGAGGTGCCTTTGAACTTGCCAATATCGGGCATCTTGAAATTTCCGGGAAGAGCCTCCATTGTGTTTAGGAGGAGAGAAGCTTGATGAAGATCGGTGCTTGGGCTCTTGTGCAAATTTAGCCCACTAAGCTTTTGGTCAATGTAGGACATGAGAGTGTTGACCAAACCGGTATTGATGCCTTGGATCTTTCTTTCATTCGTGAGCCCCTTCAATTGGTCCTCGAGTTTGGATACTTCTCTTTTATGGGCCATTTCTATATGCTCGTAACGGGCTCGCCATAAATCATCCTTGCGGCGAACATCCTCGGCTAGTGTATCAGTTTGCCCTTTCAATACTTTCACCATGCAGAATAACCCTTCGTTGGACATGAAATCATTTCCACCATTGTTGTTGTTGCCGTTGGAAGCCATTGGACCTATTGGAAGAGCACGGTTGATCTTAGATCGGCCCCACAAACACCTTTTGAGTAAAATAAATTTACCCACAAACAAAGAAAAAGACTCAACCACATAAGGAAAAACGACTCTTTTTTTTTTTTTTTTATTTACAAAGTCGGAAGGACGTGGTCCTTTTTGGGTTTTCTAGGAAAATAGTGGAATCGTCACACTAGTATATAGACCATCTCGCGGTCCCATATACTCATCGGATTCCACCACGCTTGTGAATCCTACATGTGTCGGGATTAAACTAAATTAATGTAGTAAATCATACATGCGGGGACGGATTTTTATTTTCGTCCAAAATAACCACTTTTGGGGACGGAGTTTTATTTCGTCCATTGCAACAAGTTGGCATGTATGATTTGAAGACAATGTTTAGGGAAATCTCGGCACATGAAAAACCGACTTGGTCACGGAGTGTTAGACCCTAGACTAGAATTGTGTGGTTTGTGCTTGGCTTGAATATGAGGCTCAAAGGTCACCCCCGGCATGTAGTCATGAACTACGCCACGGGCTGAGGTTTACCGCTTCGAAAGAGCCAAGGTCGAGTGGAGCTTGAAACTTTCTAGGACGGGCCTCGACGGGTTTGGGGTTGGACTTGTGCGACTCGATAGTGAGCAGTTGATAGGAATATGTGCATGTAGTGTGAGGTCTAACATGTGACAAAACATTTTTTTATTTTTTTTCAAAGGAAATAAAAAAACAAATAAGCACGTAATTTACAACTTTCGAATCACCCGTGTGACCGATAAAAATAAACAGAAAGTAAAAGAAATTGTATGCAGGCCCGGTGCCCACACACTGTCATTCTGTTCTGTTTCTGTGCACTGTTCTATTTCTGGAAAATTTCCCAGAAGCGCGCGCCTCAGGGAAGTGATGTGGGAAGCGCGCGCATTGCGCAATGAATATGGGAGGCGTGCGCATCTGGGGTACCTGTCAGAATGTTAGAAGAAACTGCGGACTCAGGGGATTGCCCTGGTCCCAAATTATGTAACTTTCCCCTGCAGAAACTTGTTAGCACAGAAATATGAAATTGAAGGACAAGAAGGAAGGCGGGCGATTCTGGTAATAAGGGTCGGACGCGCGCGCTTTAGGCCTAGAAGGCCGGACGCGCGCGCTTCCTACCCTTTTTACCAGAATGCCCAGAAAATAGAAATTAAAACACCAAAAGTTAAGAACGCAAGTTTAACCCTCTAATAAATCCCCAGCAGAGTCGCCACTGTAGATACCCCGGGGAACCACGGCTTGGCTAGAGCGGTGAATTATCCTAGGATGTCTAACTTGTTTTAGATTGTTTAGAGTCGCCACCTATGTTTTTAAAGGAACATAAGAAAAACCTAGAAATAGCCTAATTTATGTACAAAACCAGAGATTCGGGAGAGAAGGGTTCGGGGGTTAGGTGACGGAGTGGGAAGTACTTAAACACCCACTCCGCCCCGCTCACGCGGGTCTTGCTACTATTGGTATTCTAATATTTACATGTCCTTCAATTTATTAACAATGCTAACAATTATAATGCAAAGAAAAAGGGGAAAAGAATGATTTTATTAATTTAATGCTAAATAGTTACATGTTGGATTAGTGCTAAATGATTACATTAAGAAATGAAATATAAATTAAATGAAGTTTGGAATGTTGGGATGTAACCTTGGCCAAACTTCAATAGTGAAGTGGCCTTTTGGTTGTATCCCTTTTTATGGAGATTGCATACTAGTAAGACTAGACAAATAAAATAAGAGAAGAAAAGAGATTTTGTACCTTAGGAAAGAGGACTTCAAACTTGGACTTGAAAATGGTGTTGTTGTAGAGAAAATGTTGTGCAAACACTTTGTGTAGTGTTTTGTAGAGAAAGATTGTTGAGATGATTTGTGTAGAGTTTTTGTTCAAGTCTCAAAAATTGGGTCCTCTTCCAAGGTAGAAGATGATGGTTTTTATAGGTAAAAAAGAGAGGGAAAGGTTGGAGGGAAAAGATGATCATCCATGTGAAATGGAATTGACCAATCAAAAATAAGATAAATAAAATAATGAATAAAAGAAATAAAAGAAAATCAAATAAAATAAAAAGGAAATATTTTGTTTTAATGAAAATGCTAGAAGTGGGGGATTGGGAGTTAATGAGAAAATGGGGGATGAATGTGGATGTAAAAAGATGGTTTTTGTGATCAAGAAAAGATGTTTGTAAATAAGAAAAGGGAGGGAAATAAGGTGCAATCCGTTACTGCCATAATGGGAGGCGCGCGGGTCCGGCTTTAGGGGCGGGACGCGCGCGCGGCTCACTGACAGTGCCGGAAGCGCCCGCGGGTGAAAAAACGACAGAATGACAGAATGACCCTAAAATTAATTCTGTTATGCAGTTTAGTCCAAAACTAACGGAATCAGTTAAGAACTTAACCGAAGTAACAGAAATTAATAAAAAATAAGTTAAATAAAAATACTATGTATGCGATCGGGGTGAGAGGTCCAAGGCGGGGTGTCTACAACTGTCAATCATTCTGTTCTGTGCACTGTTCTGTTTCTGGGTAAATTGCCCAGAAGCACGCGCATTGGGCAGTGAGAGTGGAAGGCGCGCGCCTCCGAGCGAGAGAGGCCGAGGCGCCCGATTCTGGGCAGTACCTGCAAATCAGTGGGTTCAAGGGATTGCCTTGACCCTAAATAAAAATTCTTTCCCCTGCAGAATTTTTTAGCACATAAACATCGAATTGAAGGACGAGAGGCGAGCGATTCTGGTAATTGGGGTCGGACGCGTGCGCTTTAGGCCAAGAAGGCCAGAGGTGCGCGCTTCCAACCCTTTTTACCAGAATGCCCAGAAAACAGAATAAAGAACACCAAAAGTAAGAAACGCAAGTTTAACCCTCTAAATTGTCCCCAGCGGAGTCGCCACTGTAGATACCCCAGCAAAACCCACAACTTGGCTAGAGCGGTGGAAAGATCCTAGGATGTCTAATTGATTTTATTTTGTAGACTCGCCACCTATGTTATTAAGGGAACATAAGAAAAACCTAAAGAAATAGCCTATTTTATATTACGAAACCAAAGATTCGGGGAGAGAAGGGTTCGGGGTTGGGTAACGGAGTGGGAAGTACTTAAACACCCACTCCACCCCGCTTACGCGGGTCTTGCTACTATTGGTGTTCTAATGCTAAATGTCCTTATTTTAATATGAGAAAAAGTGCTAACAATTATAATGTAAATAATAAGGGGAAATAAAAAAAATTGTTTTATTGATTAATTGCTAAAGATTACATTAAGAGAAGAATAGTAAATTAAACTAGAGTTTAGAATGTTGGAATGTAACCTTGACCAAACTTCAATAGTGAAGTGGTCTTTTGGTTGTATTCCTTTTTATGGAGATTGCATACACATTTAGAAGAGATGAAAGATGAAAACAAATAAAGAGATTTGCTAAAGGGAAGTAAAAGAGTTTAGAAGGAGAAAGTGGGAGTTGTACCTTGTGTTTGAATGGGGAAGAACCAATTTGTCTATAGTAACCACCCTTTGAAAATGGACTTTTGAGTTTTAGAGAGTTTTTGAGTTAAGAATCCTTCCTCCCTTTCCATGGTGGAATGAAGAGGTATTTATAGGTGTTAGGGAAGTGTTTGTAGTCACAAAGATGGCTCTTCCCCGGATCAAGCCAAGGTATAATGGCCTTGGGGGTTACAAATCAGAAAAGAAGGGAAATTTGGCAAAATCTGGGATTCTGGAGGTGGGATGCGCGTACATCCCACCCCCCTATGGGAAGCACACGCCTCCCACAAAGGAAGGCAAAGGCGCGCACGTCTCACCTTCAGAAAATCCATATTTTAGCCCAAAAGTTAACCCCGTTATGCTGTTAAGCCCCGAAACTAACGAAATCAGTCAGAAACTTAACGAACACCACGAAAGTCAACAAAAAAAAGTAAACAAAGACTCAATGTTGACTTTGTCACTCAGTCAAGTCCAAGATTAACGGAGTAAGTCAAGAACTTAACGAAAAGTAACGAAACTTAACGAAAAGTAACAAAACTTAACAGAAAAGAGGAAGACAGAGAATGTGTATGCAATCGGAACATGAGAGGTCCAAGACGGGGTGTCTACAGCTTCACTTTTATGTTTCATTAGATAAACATACCCAAATCTACTATAATCATCAGTGAAGGTTATGAAGTATTGAAACCCTCCACTAGCATTGCTACTTAGTGGTCCGCATACATCGGAATGTATCAACCCCAATAAGTCACTTGCTCTTTCACCTAGGTTGGTAAAAGGTGTCTTAGTCATTTTTCCAAGAAGACACGACTTGCAAGTATCATATGACTCAAGATCACATGAACCCAAAAGGCCGTCCCCATGGAGTTTTGAGATACGCTTCTCATTAATATGACCAAGACGACAATGCCACAAATAAGTATGATTATCATCATTAGGTTTAGATTTCTTATTTATATGATAGACATTGTCATTATTTTCATTCTTGACATCCAAGACATAAAGGCCATTAAATGAATTAGCAATACCATAAAGCACATCATTTAAATAAATTGAAAATCTCTTATTCTCAATAAGAAACTTAAAACCTTCATTATCCAAACAAGAAATTGAAATAATATTTCTACTTAAATCCGGTACATAATAGCAATTGTTCAAAACAAGTATTAAACCGTAAGGTAAAGTGACTTCATAAGTTCCTACGGCTAATGCAACAACTCTTGCTCCATTCCCCACTCGTAAGTCCACTTCACCCTCTTTAAGCAGTCTCCTATTCTTTAGTCCCTGCACATTTAAACAAATGTGAGAACCACATCCGGTATCCAATACCCAAGAATCAGTGGTAGAAAGGATAATATCTATCATATAGATACCTGAAGTCGACGCAGTCCCACTGCTCTTCTTCTTCTTTTGCTCTTCCTTAAAAGCCTTGCAATTATGTTTCCAATGACCAATTTCTTGACAATGGAAAAAAATTGCATCCTTTTGTGAATCGGGTGTTGCCTCTGGAGCCTTGGCAACCTTTGCCTTGCTTATCTTGGGTTTGACAACTTTCTTACCCTTTCCTTTGGCACTAGCCTTCTTCCCATCTTGAACCATGAGCACAGGAGAACCTTTCTCCACAATCTTCATCTCCGTAGTTTTAAACATACCATGCAACTTGGAGAGATTCTTATCCATTCCATGCATATTATAATTCATCACAAACTGATTATAACATTTAGGCAATGAATTAAGAATGAGATCCGTGGCTATCTCCAATGGGATAGGATAGCCAAGTTTCTCAAGATGCTCTACATAGCCTTTCATTTTAAGCATGTGAGGACTCACTTGTTGCCCTTCACTCATTTTACAAGAAGTGAATGCAACAATGGTCTTGTACCTCTCTTTCCTAGCTTGCTCTTGAAACATGGCTCTTAACTCCACGCCTATCTCATAGGCTTCCAAATGTTCCAAACTTTGTTGGAGTTTTGAGCACATAGTAGAAAGCATGAGACAACTTACATCTCTAGAATCATTACGATGTTTCTTGTAACTGTCTCTTTTTGCCCTAGGGGCAGTGGCTTCGGGTTCAATGGGAAGAGGCCCATCGAGAATGTACAACTTACTTCTTGCCTAAGAACGATTCTTAGGCTACGGATCTAATCCATAAAATTTATACCATTCTCTTGAAGCTTATCCTTCTCAAGGATCGATCGCAACGAAATTGATAGAGTGTTAGTAGTCATTATCTACAATTATGTAAAAAATTTCAAAATTTAATAAGTATCAATTTCATTAAAAGAAATAAACAATGTATTTTTTCAAAAAAAAAATACTCCCACTAAATTATACAACCTTCTTATACATCCAATTTATAATATAATTTAAATGGGCCAAGATCCAACTTTAATTTAATTTCAAGTCCGCGGAGGCGGATTACACAAAATTAAATTAATTAGGTAGACGATCATGTCAATCATATTCCATATGACTCTTGGATCTTTTTCTGAGATTCTTTAAGAAATCCAATTTCAAAAAGCATGTTTAATCTCATCTTTGCTTAGGCCCAAAACTGTTTTGACGCCTAATTAAGTTCAACCATTTTAAACGCATTGTTAATGTGCCTCCGTGGGCGTGCCCACATTATCTATCTTGCGCATACATAAATAAAGTCAATGTACCTCGCGGAGGCGAATCCACATTGAAATTACTCATATACTAACAAGTGTTTTAATCATGGCATGGCAAAATGAACTTAAAATTTTCTTTGAAGGTTCATTACATATAGCATATAACATATTTATGAGCACATAATATAAACATGTTACACATCAAGTTTAGCCATTAAATTAATCATCATTAATTTAAGCATAATATTTATGTGTCATTAGTTTCTCTATAATTATGAGGATGAGACTTCTTTGAACTTTGGTTATTATCTCCAAATCAAGACAACAAGAAATGCGGCCGAAACTAAGCCATGAGGCAACCACAATTCCGCACTAATTCAAGAAACCAAGAAAGTAGTCCATGTGGCCGAAACTAAGCAATAGATGGTCTCGATGAACGTAGGCCAATTGCATCCACAATTCCACATGGATCTCCAATCTTTGAATCAAGAACTTTGTTTCTCAGTTTTAGCAATTATGAAATCTTCATAATTCTAACTTCGTTTTATCTTTGAAACTTTGAATGCGATCAAGTTTGGGAAACACAATCTCGATGAACGTAGATTAGCCATCCAACCTCTGATCCAATCTCAGAATCACAAGATCAAAACAAATAGGAAAATCAAACCCCGAGATCCACACCTAAACCAACTGCCCAATCCCCGCTCCAGACCAGAAGGTCCGGCCGGGTATTGTCACTGGTCCGGTCGGACCCGCCTCTGAAAAACCCAGAATTTTCAAGTCCAAACACCAAACGCCTGACCCCCGCTCCAGACCCGATGGTCCGGCCGGGTGCCTACTTTGGTCCGGTCGGACCTACGCTGAAAATCCCAAAATTTTTAAAGTTCGAAAATTTGTCTCAAATTTTTTTTTCCCGATTATCAAAACTTTGATCCAATCAGAAATTGATAACCCAAACAATTTTAAATCCAACATAATTTTTATTGCGATTGAATAGTGCGATTAAAGTTTATAAAACAGTAAACCACATAAACGTATATAACACATAAACATCATGATCCAATATTCATATCATGCTAGGCACATAATCAAACAATTTACATACGCACAACATGATCTAGTATTGAAATAATCAACAAGAACGGGGCTCTGATACCACTGTTGGGTTTCGTAGTAACATGCGCAACGGAATTAAGCATTTAAAATTTTCATGAAACCCAAAGTCATAGATCCGTTCATATGATTATATCAAATACATGCAATATGAATACTAGAATACTAACCCTTGATGCCTTTGAATTTCAACCTTTGATCTTGGTGGAGAATTAGAAACTTGATCACGAACACAAAGCTTGAACACGAACTTTGAAGATGATGAGTTTCACCCTCTAGCGGTATCCACACCTCGAACGAATATCAAGAGCACTTGATCTTGGTTGCTAGACCAAATCAAGAAACACGTTTTCTCAATTGTATTTTGACTACATGGAATATTATTGTGTTTGTTCTTGTTCTTCAATCTAGGGATTTCTTAGAACAAGAAATAACTCTCAAAAACTCTTTGGAGGCTTGCAAAAACACATGTACTGATTAGGGACGAATTAGGGCTGTTTATATACAAGTTAGACCTATTCTAAATAGGTAACTTATGTCTAAACCCGCAAGAAAATGGATTACGAAAGTTTCTGCCGAAACCGACTGGTCCGACCGGGTATAGACCATGGTCCGACCGGACCATGCCAGGTCCGACCGGGTATGTCACCTGGTCTGCCCGGACTTTCCCTGTTTCCACTTTTCTTACTCTAATTTCCTTAAATCCCCAAATGGTCCTTCGACCCAATATTCCAATGTAGTCCTTTATGATTCGTTCTATTTGTGTGTGACCCTCTATGATTACACTAAGTTGGCAATGGGTTCAATCATGAAACCATAAGATATGATTAGGTTCTAGCAAACCGTCATACCTACCCAAATAGTATAACTAGATACAAGTTTGCATTCCTTTAGAGTATGTCATAATCCTTTTGTCCACGATGTCATTGAACACACGTCATGGTCAACAAGTCAACTTGTCTTTGTTCAATACTTTCTCGATTCCGAATATGTTGATAATCCAAATGACATTGATCCAATCAATTCATTTGAGTCCGGCCGAACATTTTCATCAACATCATTCCTACGAGAGGCCCAAGATTGACATCTCTCCGAAGAGGGACAAATCCATTTATCTTATTATTCTTCCCTACATGAATCCGATTATGCCAATCATACCCTTTATAACTACCCGGTTAAAGGCAGTGTTTGAATATGTCAAACATAATGTTCATCAAGTGGAAGACTATAATAACTTCATGTCTAAGGATTCAAATGACATAACTAATATGAGATATATGTATGATATTGACCATGACATAAATCTCATAGAGCGGGTCATGTCTAGTACTAAATAAGTACCCATAAATCTAACATAATTATCCCATGATTATTTAGCTTTTACACTAGTGCTTAACAAGTACTAGGGACGGAGATTATTATAAGTAAACATGAACAATAATAATAATAAAAACATCTCTTTATTAATATGAATAAATGATAACAATTACAACGTTTATTAAACGTGCCTAGGGCACCAACACCAACAGGCCCCTCGTAGAATGATGTTGATGAAATGTTTGGCCAAACTCAAGTGAATTGATTGGATTAATGTCATTTGGATTATCAACATATTTGGTATCGAGAAAGTGTTGAACAATACAAGTTGACTTGTTGACCATGACTTGTGTTCAATGACATTGTGGACAAAAGGATTGTGACATGTTCTATGAGGATACGAACTTGTATATAGTTACACTATTTGGGTAGGTATGACGGTTTGCTAGACCCTAATCATATCTTATGGGTTTATGATTGAACCCATTGCCAACTTAGTTTAATCCTATAGGGTCACACACAATAGACCGAATCTTAAAAGGACTTAATTGGAATTTTGGGTCGAAGAACCTATGAGGGATTTTAGGACTTTAGAGGAGGAAAAGGAAATCTGGAAAAAGGGCTGGTCCGGGCGGACCTTGTTAAGGACCCAACCGGACCACCTTAATGCCCCGGGCAGACCAAGTGAAGGCCCCGGTTGGACCATGTCTGGATCCGGCCGGACCTACTTGTATACCTGGGCGGACCTAGTCCTGTTTCGGCTTGGGTTATTCCTTCTTCCGGGATTAGTCACTTGTTACCTATTTTGAATAGGTTAAACAAGTATTTAAACCCCCTCTAGTTGCCCTAATCAGTACATAATTTTGTGAGTGCCTCCAAAGAGTTTGAGAGGATTATTTTCTTGTTCTAAGATCTCTTGGGTGAAGAACAAGAATACACACACATAATATAGTTCTATACATTGTGAAAGCGTGTTTCACAATTCGGTCTAGCAACCAAGATCAAGTGTTCTTGATATTCGTTCGTGGTGTGTATACCAATAGAGGGTGAAACTTATTATCTTCAAAGTTCGTGTTCCTGTTTTGTTCGTGATCAAGTTTCAAGTCTCCACCAAGATTTAAGGTTGCAAAATCAAAGGCATAAATGGTTAGTATTCTAGTATTCATTATGCATGTATTGACTTAATCATATGAATGGATCCATGGGATTTGGGTTTTATGAAATTTTAAATGCTTTATTCCGCTGCGCATGTTACGAGGAAACCCAACATTCTGCAGTACTGAGTTCGATTTGTTTTGCAGAGAGGTGGAGATTTTTAGCCATCTCACCATCAGAGGCACGCCACAGCAGAATGGTGTTGCAGAACGAATGAATTAGACATTGCTTGCGAGAGCGTAGTGCATGCTCTCCAATGCAGAGTTGTCTGAGCGTTTCTGGGCAGAAGCGGTTAGTACAACATGTTACTTGATTAATTGTGGATCTCACACCGGTATTGGCGTCAAAGTTCCCTATGAGGTATGGACTGGTAAAACCACGATTGTTTCAAGTGTTGGCGGTGTTGATAAACAGGTGGAGCAACAAGATACTGAAGAGTTAGTTGTCCCACAGTCAGATGTTGAAAAACAGGTGGAGCAACAAGATACTGAAAAGTTAGTTGTCCCACAGTCAGATGTTAATCAGGATCCACCATCAGAGACTGAGACTGAAGCACCAGAAAGTTCAAGTTCAGTTCCCGAAGAAAATGGGTTAGCACAAGGAAGGTCTAGAAGAGCTAATCTCGGGAAGCCTCCAGAGAGGTATGGATTTGAAGACTTGGTGTCTTATGCACTGCAAGTTCCTGAGGAAGTGAAGCCCGCTCTTACAGAACCTTTTACTTTCAAGGAAGCAGATACATGTTCAGAGTCATCTCAGTGGTATGCGGCTATGGGTGATGAGTGTTGGGTTTTGATGCATCATGCGCAGCGGAATTAAACATATAAATCAAACACCCAAGAGCCTGGATCCGTGCATGTTGATTAAATTAAATACAAGATGAAAGAAACATACCCTTAAAGATCTAATCCATGAACACGGACTTTGAGGTGCTAAAGGAAACACCCTCCATCGGTATCCACACGTCGAACGGATATCAAGAACACCTTCTTGATCTGGATTGCTATACCCAAGGCTTGATGAAGAAACGATTTCTTCGTAAGAATTATTTTGCTTCATTGATTATTGAGTTATGATGATTCTAAATCTCAAAACTAATAATCCCCTCTATATGTGTGTAATTGTTTCTCAAACAACATGTTATGATTTCTAAAATCAACCATTAGCTTTCTCAAACCCGACTGCACACATATATAATAGGGTATAAACCTAATTCCTTTTGGGATCAGGATTCCATGTCAAACAAGAGATCTGAACAAACTGTTTTTCCGTCTGGACAAACCATCCGTACGGATTGGTTGGGTGGCTCCCAAACCATCCGTACGGATCCTTCCAGTAGGATCCAGTTTTTCCCGTTTTCTGTGCCTTATTCAATCCGTTCTATTGTGTGTGACCCAATAGGATTATACTAAGTTGGCAACGAGTCCGAACGAATCAGAACCCGTAAGTCATAAGCGGACTCTAGCAAGCCATTATGACTACCCAATTAGTATAACTTTGAAAGCCCAAAGTAACCTTATAGAACATATCATAATCCCTTTGTCATACGATATCATATTAGACATAAGTCATGGTCCACGTCAACTTATGTTGTCCAATGCTTTCTCGATCTCTAGTAGATTGATATGAGCAAATAACATTGAACGCTTCAATTCATTTGGGTACGGCCGTACACTATTATCAATCTCACTCATCGAGTGGCCAAGCAGATATCTCTCTTGAGAGAGGGACAAATCCCATCTTGACTTATCATTCTTCCCTACAAGAATCCGATTATGCCAATCGTAGCCTTTATAACATCCCGGTTAGGGGTAGCATTTGAGTACATCAAACATAATGTTCATCATGTGGAAGACTATGATAATCTCAGGTCTAAGGATGAATGATATAACTATTATGAGATTTAATTATGACATTTGACCATGACATAAATCTCATAACGGGTCTATCCAGTACTTGTTCTCCAACATGTACCCATAAGTTTAATCCGTATCCTATGCGCTATAATCATCATATGATTATCCATTAAACTCATGCTAGCCCTTCATAAGTGCTAGGGACAATGATTATTATAATAAACATGCAAAAGATATAATAATCGGGTTTGTTATCTCTATAACAATGAAGCTATGATATAACGCATAGCCTTTCTCAAGGGCCTAGGGCATAATATCCAACAATCTCCCACATGCACTAGGCCCAATCAACGCGTATCCAATACCCATTGAGCTTAGTTATGATTTCCATCATAATTGCAAGCAGGCTTATGTAAGATGATTATCCTTGTTATCATCATATGGTACTTTGCATATTTAGACATCTCCTATCTTTGACGATTTCTCGAAAAAGATAGAAACATCCAAGTATATGTTTAGATAAGACATTAGCCCCTTAGATTGTGCAATAACAATTATTGGCACAATGAAGGTCCATAAAATTAGTGACACTAAAAATAATTTCTAGTTTACTAATTGTTATCTTATTCAAACAATTTTCTAGTTGCATCTCATGCCACTAGACACTCAACCCTTATGTAGAATAGTAATGGTCCATTTAGAACTCTTCTAACACCATTATTAGACGTAAACATGTATTTATACTGTAATATTTATCTTTGTTGGTTTATAAGAATGCATCTATGTAACTATTACAAGATCATCTTTCATTCCATCAAAGATCAAGAACGCATCCTTTAGTTCCTTTTAGAGAACATAAGAGAGTTTCTTAACTAGTGACTTTCACTAGGATCCGATTGGTATTATCTCATCATACTCTAAGTATATGAGACATCCGGTCTTAGTATATTAACATGGCTTACATGATAGATCCAATTGTCGAAGCATATGGAATCCTAATCATGTACTCTTTGCTCATCAGTCTTCCAGTAAGACTAAATCTTGCAAAGATTAATGCCATTAGACTTTTGCAAGTGACCTCTCCAAGAGTCTTGCATAGTGAACCTTTCACTATATTGTCAATATTAGTACTTTGACTTTAACCAATCAACCTTTTAGACTTATCTTCATAAATCTAAATTCCAATGATATAGGTGGCCTTTATCCAAGTCTTTTATTTAGAAACTCTTTCAGAATGAATTATATGTCAACAACATATATATATGACTAGGAATAATATTACGCTCCCACTAAATTTATTGTAATCACAAGTCTCATCTTTGATGAATTCAAACTCTTTGAATACTACATCAAAATAAAATTTCACTCCAAGTAGTTTGCTTCAATCTATCTCATGAATTTCTGCAACTTGCATATTTTATTAGAATTTTATGGATCAATCAAAACTTTTAGGTTGTATCAAACACATCCTAATATAAGTTCCTGTTAAGGAATATAGTTTTGACATCCATCTGTCATATTACATATTCGAAATATGAAGTCATGACAATTAGAACTCTAATAACATTAAGCATGACTACGGGTGATGAAGTTTCATCATAATCAACATTATGAATTAACTTTTCTCTCAATTAGTCTTGCTTAATCAATATACACTTTTAGATTTTATGACTCCAAGTCATTGATCTAAATCCGGAGCAGACTTTGCATCTTGATAGGTAATAGGTCAATTATTCGCAATGATATCTTCCATATTACGTTCTATTACGAGAAATCAATATTTCTTGTTATCGATAGTATCCTATCAGTTATGCAAATTTCTTGTGTATACTTGAACTAATTTCCACAACTCCTTGTGAATATTTGTTCAACTTCCATCTTAGGTTCCATGTCATTTTTGGGTCTCGAACTCTTCGAGATACATTTTACTCCCACTAGTTCTTTAGAGATAAACGATTTATCTAGAAAGTGCTATTTAGAGTAACAAACGATTTGTACTCTAAAGGGTGTAAAATTAATATCATTAAGATATCCCATGGAATTACATTTATAAGATTTAGGTGTGATTTTGTCCTAAACAACACTTTTCTCAAAATCATCACATCACAAATCTTTATGAAAGACAAACCAAGTTTTCTTTCATTCCATATCTCATATGGCATCAGTCGAACCTCCTTAGATGAAATTCAAGTTAGTGTAAGCATAGCTGTTTCCAGCACATAATCCAGAGGGTTAATTAAAGATCAGTTTGACTTATCATGAGGCGAAAAACTGCATTTTACAGACAATCTGTAAACTTCTGGAACATCATCCGTACGGCTGCTGTTTCCAGATTCTGTTTTTCTTAAATTGCAGACTTTCTGCAGAATTCTCATCGAGTCCAAGGCTCAAGGCTCAAATATTCATTACTTTGATCTAATCAGAGTACATCAATACTTTTGCCATGAGGTGTTGAAATCCTTTCTAGCATTGTTACTTTAATAAACTACATACATCAAAATATATAAGTTCAAAAGAGTACTTCATCTTACTACTATTAGTAAAAGATATCTTGATCAATTTCAAAGATTCACATCTATCACATGATTCGAAATCATATGAATTTAAAAGTCCGTCCCATGGAATTTTAGATATGTGTTTCTTATCATTTGATATAGACATTAATGATTTAAGAATGCAACGTTTACATCCTTAGATTCAGATTTCCTTTATTTACGTTTATACTCATTATTTTGTTATTCCAAGATAAGGATATAAAGTCCAATTTACATTATTAGCAATACAATAAAGCAAAGCATATTTAATGGAACACTTTTTTTATTCGAAATAAGAGATATCCATAATCTTCTAAAATATGAACTTATTAGGTAAAGAAACTTCGCAAGTTCCTATGAATAATGTTGCAACCATTGCATCATTATTGCCACATATGTTAATCTTTACCTTCCTTAAGTAGAATTTTAACATAAATACTTGAAGTGGTAGTCCAACTACCCTTCCTTTTGATCTTTTAATTTAAATTGTAATTTCTCCAACGGTCAATCCTATTGCCAAAGTAGAAATTACTTTCTTTGGATTCTAGGTTTTAGCCACAAATATTCCATTAGGCTTGACAACTCTTGTCTTGCCTTTATCTTAAATCCTTGTCCTTATTTACCTTTATAGTTTCAGAAGGTTTCCATTTGATATTAAGACATAGCATTTTAAACATCAAATGTCGCTTATGAATTGATATCAAATCCGTTTGTTAGTTCCAAACTAACATGATAACCAAGCCAACTAAGGTAATTAATATGTTTCTCTATGTTCAAAACATGAGAACTTATTAACATACCTTTCATTCATCAAATGAATGTTAGGCTCTAATCAATCTCAAACTTTATTTGCCTCTCTTGCTTGTAGGAACGTTTCCTACGAGATTGCTTATCGCATAAGCATTCATACGTTTTAGATACTTCTAAAGTTCCAAACACATGATGGCAATTCTTAGGACGATTGACATCTATAGAATCATCCACATGTTTCTAATCAATGTCTTTGTCCACCCTTAAGGCATTAGGTTTCTTAGGAATATGATTTATTAAGAATTCATAACTTCCGATCTTGCTTTAGAACAATTCTTAAGCTCATGACTAGGTCATGGAAGTTAATCTTATTCTTCTTAAAGTGGGGTCAATCGCAGTAATTATACATGATTATAGTTTAAGACATTCTACGAAATATGCAAATAAATATACACATATATTTCATACCATTATCATTTAGAGACATTTAATGTATTTCATAATACTCCCACTAAATTATACACCTTCAAATACAACAATTGTATAATATAATTTAAGTAGGCTAAGATCCGTATTTCACCCAACTTTGAGTCGGCTAGGGCACGACTGCTCAAAATCAAGTTATTTAGGTAGATAACTCTTTATCAATCACATCATATGTGACTCTTAGATCTTTTATGAGATTGTTAGACATCTTATGTCAGACATGTTTTAATCTCATCTTGTACCTTAGGCCCAAAACTTTGTCTTTTGATAGCCTAATTAAGTCAAACCACGTTAAACGTATAGGAAACTCTCATTCCTCATCTTGCTCATACACTGATAGAATTAATGCACCTCGCTTTCGCAGAGCCCACATAAAAATACCCGGTGTACTCACAAGTTTTTTAATAATGGATTGGCACATGACTTAAATTTTAAGAAGGTTTATTTGCTTAGAGATATGCATCATATATTTAATTATGTCATAATATAATATAGTCTTTGTATAATCAAAGTAAACTAATCAAATTAATTAACAGAAGCAAAATCTTGTAATTCAATTATGAAGCAACATTGTGGGGACGGAATCTAAATTATCTGTAAACGATTTACAGATTGGATATTTCATTCGCATTCCCAGAAACAAGGCGTAAGCCTGCCATTGGTCCATGCAATGAATTAATCCAAATTTAGTTTCCTTCTCTTGCAAACGATTTGCACTTTGTATAGGGGTAATTCTGAAACTTTGAGATACACTAACCTTAAACTCCTTTAAGATTATGATCTCAGTAACTGTCTGGACTTATGAACTGAAATCTGTTTCAGGAAACACGGTTTCCAAAACCTACCATCTGAAACAGATCAGAATCAGTAATGCCCAAACCATCTGTACGGATGTTTCTGGAAGCATCCAGATTTATCCGTACAGCTCTTTCATACAGGTCACATAAACTCTGAACTCTTCAGAATTCTGAAACTGTATCCGCAGAGCATCTTAAAATTGAGAGCACAAACCGTACGGCTGAAACTAAGCCAAAAGGCATCCACATTTCCGTACTAAGATCAAGGAGCCAAGTAACTTCTCTATACGGTCGAAACTAAGCCAAAAGGCATCCACATTCCCGTATAGATTGGTCACATGTCACAAGACCCTTTCATTGTCTCTTAATCTCATAGATTACAGCAATTCTAAACTATTCAGGACTCTTATTTCTGCATCCTTTCTAAATTCTTCGGCCGAAAACTGTTTCACGAAACACGGTTTCGAAAACCAGCCGTCTGAAAGCAGTTTCCAGTTTCGAATTCTGTAAACAATTTACAGAACAATATGAACACCAGAAAACAAAATCAAATCTGAGAAATTCCAAACTATCCGTACGGATCAGTTTGGCATCATCCAAACCATCCGTACGGATCCATTGGTAGGATCCCAAATTTCCAGTTTTTTTTCAGAATTTCAGAAATTCGACCAAATCCAATATCATGTTTATACATAATCAGATTACAGAAACATGAATTTACAGATTACGAATTTAATTAGATCTAATCAATACCATGAATAAACAATTTATTACATACACAAATTAGATCCAAATTATCAATACACATAATCCAATTATTTATTGATATCCCAAACATGCAATTATTCATATGGATCAAATCAATACAATAATTACATAATCCCCATATTCATGCTCATAAATTTTATATCTCATATATAAAACTCAAATGACACATTCATCTTATTATCATGTAGATATCATATAATCGAGTTAAACAATTTCAACATGATATACTAAAATAATCAACAACGAACGGGGCTATGATACCACTGTTGGGTTTTGATGCATCATGCGCAGCGGAATTAAACATATAAATCAAACACCCAAGAGCCTGGATCCGTGCATGTTGATTAAATTAAATACAAGATGAAAGAAACATACCCTTGAAGATCGAATCCATGAACACGGACTTTGAGGTGCTAAAGGAAACACCCTCCATCGGTATCCACACGTCGAACGGATATCAAGAACACCTTCTTGATCTGGATTTCTAGACCCAAGGCTTGATGAAGAAACGATTTCTTCGTAAGAATTATTTTGCTTCATTGATTATTGAGTTATGATGATTCTAAATCTCAAAACTAATAATCTCCTCTATATGTGTAACGACCCGAAAACCCGCCTCTATTTTTCTTAGTGATAATTATTTAATTATTTATTTTTGGTTTATTTATTCATTTAAGTTATTTATTTATTTAAATAATATTGTGTGCATTTTGTGGGTTAATGTTTTATGACTAGCATTTAATTTGTTATTTGTGCTAGTGTAGAATAGTTGGGTCTTAATTGTTAGTGGGGAGTATAAGAATTTGTGAGTAGTAGGGGAGGGGCCCTAAGTGTAACTTGTTAAAAACCATCTTACTTACTCTCTCATCCTCCCTCCCTCACCTCCCCCACTCTCATTTCCCTGCACCCTCCATCCCTCTCTCTCTCTCTCTCTCTCTTCCATTGCCAAAGAAAGGTAAGTTTCTCTCCTCCTTCTCTCTTCTTTTTAGTCATCTTCATCCCATTATTTCTCATTTCTCATTTTATGAAAAATGATTAGATCGTCGATAGGATCGTGTAGAGCAAAGAAATTTTGAATTCCGTCAACTTTGATAAAATCCGGGTAAGTTACTTTTCCCCCATTTATGCTAAAAATGTTCATCCTTAACTCATTTGATGCTCTAGTTGATATATATTGCTGCTTTGGTTGATTTGGAATTGATTTACATTTTATTCATATTTTGTGAGAAATTTATGTTTGAATCATCTTTTGATTTGGGTTTATCTAGATGATGTTATATGGGTCCTTTTAGGCTTATAAGTTATTTTAGCACCTTGGGATACTTGTTAGAGGTATTGATTTTGAGTTGTGTTGTTTTATGTTAGTTTTGGTGATTGCATGTTAGCTTTGGGCTACCCAAGTTGTAGTGGTTGTTGCTTTGTAAGAGAATTGGTGATTTTTAGAGTTTGGGTTAGGTTGTGTTTAGAAATTTGGGAAATCTCATGCTATATGTGGAATTGGGTTTAATTGGTCATGTTTATGTTGGTTGTGATGATTCTGGAACCATTTGATGGTATTGTGTTGATATGAAAAGGGATGTGTTATGGGATTTGATTATTGTGTTGTTGGGTTCTTGCTACAACTGGGTTTTGGGGTGAAGTTTGGTCTGTTTGTACCTTAGGCTTAAGATGTAGGTACCTTTGAGCACAAACCCAGAAGAGCTGCAAAAAATGGCTGAATCGCGCAAGGGGGCGCGTGCACCTTTTGGGAGGGGGCGTACGCACCCTTCTACCCCTTTTTGTCACTTTACCTTCTGATCAAAGGGGGCGCGCGCACCCTTTTTTGAGGGGGCGCGCGCACCCTCTTCTTTTGCAATTTGTCCGCTTTACGTTCGATCTTCCGGAGGCCATAACTTCTTCGTCCGAACTCCGTTTTAGGCGTGTAAACTATCGTTTCGAAGCTCTCTTCGAGTACTACAAGATGGGATAGGTTGTTCAGTGAGGTTCTAAGTTTTATACTTCGGGATTTTATTGGGTGTTTGAGGTTAAGAGGAGTTATATCGATCCATTGTGATCAAGTTTTGCAAATCCAATTGAGTGACTTTGTTGAGTTGTTGTGATCATCTTTGTGATATAAGTGAGGATTTCATACATTGAGACCCTTTAATTGAAAGTTATTTTACTGATTGAATTGATTTTAGGATAAGACTTGGTCTAGGTTTTAGGTGATATCCTATTGTACCTAGAGGGTTGTTTTGGAACATTAAAGTGTTGGGTTTGGGCCGTATGTGATCATGTATGAATAGGTGTAACCTGTTGAGTTCTTGGTCATAGTACTCTTTACGAGTAGACGTTTAGGGAAATTTTGGTAATAGTTATTGTACCAATTGTGAGCGACCGTTTGGGTTGTGCTCCTTATGAGTCACTCGCGGGTATCATATTTAGGATGTGTTTGGTATGTACCAATAAATAAATAACTTAAATGAATAAATAAACCATAAATAAATAATTAAATAATTATCACTAAGAAAAATAGAGGCGGGTTTTCGGGTCGTTACAATCTACCCTCCTTAAAAAGAATTCGCCCGCGAATTCACTCATCAAAATCACAACGCACGGTCATAATGAGGCGACAAAATATCAATTCGCATAAAGCACTCATAACCTCTATCAAGTACCAATTAAATATTTCATACATCGTCCCCACGACTCAAATAAACTAAACCAACACATTTGAACACATACGCATCTCAAGTATACTCGTATCAAATATTCTAAAGTTAACTTCCTCTTTCATCCCGAATTTCAAATTCTCAAGACTCTCACTTGTTCACCAATTCTAAGACATAGCTGATTCGATCCTGATTAGCATTACGCTCTCCATCAACCCTTAAATCATCAGCATCCATAAGTTTTACTTTTCCGGTTCATCCGCACGCATTGATGATCTATACATCAACCCACGTAATCATACTACTACCCGAATATATAAGAGAAGGAATAGGGATAACGATTACTGTCACCCAATAACTAAATGATATAATCAAAAATCTACTGTTATAAACTATCCGGTCAAATGCGATTCCACTACCACACTCACTTTCCTTATAAGATAAAACATAATACAGTCATAACCTTTGAATTTCTCAACTACTAGCATTACCTCATACTTAGTTTTCTAAGGAAATATATCCATCAACTTTTGATAGTCCGTTATCATAACGTTTCAACTTGGCCCCAAAATAAAATATAATATAACCCGCTAAGGTAAAGTCACTAAAATCACAACCTATTCCAAGTCACAGATAGTTCCACTTATCAAGCGTTAATCCTCAAAATATATGCAAATACTTTATCACCCCAAATCGCAGAATCCAGATTACTCCTAAACACAATTCTCGAGATACTACAGACTCGACTTACCTATGACCTTAATTGCACTGCGATGATACTCCATTAGATCGGATATTTAGGATTACTCCTCAGAAATTCAAAATATTTAAACCATCTCGAGCTTAATCAACTTCTTACTGTACAAGGCTAAAGAAATTTCCCATCCCCAAAATTTTCACCGTAGTGGCTATATCTTCAAGGATTACCACTATAGTGCTTTCACTCTAATTAACACCTTAAACTAAAGGTACAATATAAGCCCAAAATTCTTAACACAAAATGTCCACTTAAATCCACGTTAAACTACCATCAATACATTACTCCCATTCTGGAAAGCCTAATACAATTCCACATACTCAGTAGTCCGCAAACAACACAAATTTTATCTTCAAAAGATTTCCTCTAACTCCCATTTAAATTAATAATCCGTGCTTACCAAAAAAAAATGATTATAACTTCCACAATATACTCATAACTCATTTTGCTTTAACTCAACTCCAATCATGTACTAAAATGATCCCAAACAAGTTAAGCCTTTCCTCATACTAAACAATTCTGATGCACTCACAAAGATGTACCAAAAGTAAAGAAAAATCTCTTATTGAGAAATTCTCAAATTGAATCTTTAACTCTTTTAACCCAACCGATACTATATGTTCACCGATTTACCTATCAGTATTGCAGCTTACATCCATTCATCATATAACCCAAGTTCCCTATCGGTCAAGCGACATATTGGACCCAGTATAAATTACCATCTTTAATGATCACTGTTGTTGGGATCTTTATGAGTAGATCGTTTATCGTTGTTGTTGAACTCTTGTTGAGAAGCTTCTTGTATTCGTTATTGTTGATCTCTTTATGAGTAACCGTTTGCATCTTTTGTGATGAGCTTGGCTTGGTTCCCTACTTTGTAATCATTGCCCCCGTTGTCGTTTCAAGCGAGTATTTATTACTATGTGTTTGTTTTAAAGTCCAGCTGGTATTTGTGTGTTCCGGGCGATGCGAAAGATTATAGTGGCAATGAGCTGAGTCCATTATAATTCTTGACCATTGTTTTGCCCAATTATTACCCTCCTCCAGATTGGCCTTGGATGTGAGATGAGCTAGCTCCTTTGTGAGCATTCTAGCTGTTTGGTTTGGGTTATGACTTTGTGTCATCTTCCCTTGCCATTATTGGTTATTGGTTCCGGTACCGAGGGTTTTCTCTTCAGCTTTTATGCGACTATGAAGATGTTTATTGGATTGATTGTTGAAGCTGCGCAGTGACCTTTATTTGGTTCTATCAGTTGGGAAACCTTGGCTCAGTATCCTTTGTAACGTGTTTATTTCAGTCTTATGTGATGCATGATGAGTTAGTCGTTATTTCCAACTGGTATGGGACAGTTGGCGATAGGGAGCTTTCTCATTTGTTGTTATATGATTTACTTGCTCAGTTATATAATTGATTTGCATGATATTATGCCATGTAGATGCATTTAGTAACTTACTGAGATTTTTTCTCACCCCGTTTCTTGTTTCAAATTGTTTTTCCTTAACCCCCCCTCAGGAAAGCAAGTGGTATCGTTTGAGGTCCGTTGTATCGGGAGTCTTCTGAGCAGGTTGATCGCCTTTGGGGTAGTTGCTCTTCAGAGCCTCTTTGTATATGGTTGAAAGGTCGTGGTCGTCCAGGGTTAAGTATATACTGTTGTCCTTTGGGAATTTATATTATTAACAGTTGTTCTTGCTTCCGCGTTTGTTTCTAGTCTCCGAGTTATAATCTCGTTGAGGTATTGTTTGTTGGTATTGGTTTATAGTAGAATTCACGCGCCCGGTTTGGTATTTTGCATTTTGGAGATGTATATTTTGTAAATTTTATATTTATGGATTTTTGAGATTTCCGGGGCGTGATAATATGTGTGTAATTGTTTCTCAAACAACATGTTATAATTTCTAAAATCAACCATTAGCTTTCTCAAACCCGACTGCACACATATATAATAGGGTATAAACCTAATTCCTTTTGGGATCAGGATTCCTTGTCAAACAAGAGATCTGAACAAACTGCTTCTCCGTTTGGACAAACCATCTGTATGGATTGGTTGGGTGGCTCCCAAACCATCCGTACAGATCCTTCCAGTAGGATCCAGTTTTTCCCGTTTTTTGTACCTTATTCAATCCGTTTTATTGTGTGTGACCCAATAGGATTATACTAAGTTGGCAACGAGTCCGAACGAATCAGAACCCGTAAGTCATAAGCGGACTCTAGCAAGCCATTATGACTACCCAATTAGTATAACTTTGAAATCTCAAAGTAACCTTATAGAATATATCACAATCCCTTTGTCACACGATATCATATTGGACATAAGTCATGGTCCACGTCAACTTATGTTGTCCAATGCTTTCTCGATCTCGAGTAGATTGATATGAGCAAATAACATTGAACGCTTCAATTCATTTGGGTACGGCCGTACACTATTATCAATCTCACTCATCGAGTGGCCAAGCAGATATCTCTCTTGAGAGAGGGACAAATCCCATCTTGACTTATCATTCTTCCCTACAAGAATCCGATTATGCCAATCGTAGCCTTTATAACTTCCCGGTTAGGGGTAGCGTTTGAGTACGTCAAACATAATGTTCATCATGTGGAAGACTATGATAATCTCAGGTCTAAGGATGAATGATATAACTATTATGAGATTTAATTATGATATTTGACCATGACATAAATCTCATAACGGGTCTATCCAGTACTTGTTCTCCAACATGTACCCATAATTTTAATCCGCATCTTATGCGCTATAATCATCATATAATTATCCATTAAACTCATGATAGCCCTTCATAAGTGCTAGGGACAATGATTATTATAATAAACATGCAAAAGATATAATAATCGGGTTTGTTATCTCTATAACAATGAAGCTATGATATAACGCATAGGCCTTTCTCAAGGGCCTAGGGCATAATATCCAACAATGAGATGGAGTCTCTTCATAGGAATCAGACTTGGGAGTTGACCACAAGGCCATAAGGCAGAAAGATTGTGACTTGCAAGTGGATCTTCAAGAAAAAGGAAGGGATGTTACTGGCAGAAGGGATCAAGTATAAAGCTCGCGTTGTTGCAAGGGATTTCACACAGAGAGAGGAGGTGGACTACAATGGGATCTTCTCACCAGTGGTCAGACACACTTTGATCAGAGTGTTGCTAGCAATAGAGGAAGAGATATACATGACAGAGTCAGAAGGATTCCAAGTTCCTGGTAAGGAAGATCAAGTTTGTAGGTTGAAGCAATCGCCTAGGCAGTGCTACAAGAGATTTGACAGCTATATGATAGCAGCAGTCAAGAAGTCAGAGATTCAGAAGCTGAAAGGCTTATTGGTCGCAGAATTTGAGATGAAGGATTTGGGTAACACGAAGAAAATTCTGGGTATGGAGATCTATAGAGACAGAGCCAAATGAAAACTGTTCTTATCCCAGAAAAGATACATCAAGAAATTTTTAGAGAGGTTTGGTAGGTCAACAACTAAGGCTATAGATACTCTGGGTGCAGTGAATGCACAGATAGTCGCGCTTGGGCCCAAATCTGTTGAGGAGAAAGAGTATATGGCTCGAGTATCCTATGCTAGTGCAGATGGTAGTTTGATGTATGCTACAGCGCGCACTAGCGACGTCGGTCTCGTCTATGAAAGTGGAGCATAATGTGCAGTCGAGGGTTTCTCAGATTCAGGAGATGTTGATATAAGAAGATCGATGACCGAATATGTATTCACGCTTGGGGGGGTCAGTTCTCAGATGGAAGGCTACATTGCAGGCGACAGTGACGTTGTCTATAACAAAATCAGAATACATGGCATTGACAGAGCCCGCTAAGGAAGGAATATGGTTGAAGGGATTGATTAGCGATCTTGGGATACATCAGGATCAAGCTATTATTTATTGTGATAGTTTGAGCGTGATTTTTTTGGCCAATGATCAAGTTCATCATGAGAGGACCAAGCACATTGATGTCAGATATCATTTCCTAAGGGATGAGAAACGGGTAAAGGTGAAGAGGGTAGGGACGGAGAACAACCCTCCAGATATGTTCACAAAACCCGTGACGGAAAGCAAGTTCCAACATTGTTTGGACTTTCTGAATGTTCGCAGCTATTAGATAGCAGAAGAGGCGAGGGGAGAGAAAAGGTTTGTTGTCATGGAGATTCAAAGTCAAGGTGGAGATTGTTGGGTTAATGCCTTTGAATTTGGGATGCTGAGTTAAAGGATTAAACAACAGGAAGATTTCGTAATTCTGGGACTGAGCAGAAGGAGGTCCGACTGGACCTGGGGAAGGACCCAGATGGACCTAGTTGACGTCGGAAATCGAGGATTAAAGGAAGGAGGTAGGTCTGACCAGGCTATAGGAGGGATCCGTCCAGACCAGTGAAGGGTACGACTGGACCAGGGGCTATACCTGGCCGGACCAAGGCCCCAGACTCCTGTTTCGATCAGTTTTCCACAGCTGCGTAGAAGGAAGGTTTTCGAGTCAGTTTCGGACTAGGATTCCAAGTTCCTACTAGATTTTGAGATAGACTTTACTAGGTATAAATAGAGGCCATTAGTTTAGATCAAAATCAGCCTCAGATTGTCATAGACAGATTTAGAGAGTGCTCAGAGATTTGTAATTCTACAGTTGCACAGTTAGGAATTTTGTGAGCAAAATTCGTACAGCAGTATTAGTGTGATCTTGTAATCGTTTCTCCAGATTGATAATAATATTCTCTCCCCTCCCCGTGGACGTAGCCAAGTTGGTGAACCACGTATATCTGTGTTCTTGTGATTGCTTGCTTTTCTTATCAAGTCTTGTTCATTGCTCTAACAGTAATTATGTTAAGTTGTTACAAAAGTAAATTTAAAAGTGCATTATGAGATATTTCATATAGAAAACGACATCGAATGTCGCTTCAGGTAAATCTCTTCATACGTGTCACATACTAATAAAAGTAATAATTGTAGAAAAAGAAAAAGAAAAAAAAGAGCTCGTCTCATGTGCAACCGCTCCATAGTGTGTCACCGCTCGCACGGAGCCGAGCCGAGCCGTTATTTTATTATTATTATTTATATTTTTTTTGCCCTCAACTTTTTTTTACTCACGAACAAAAGTAACACTTTTTATAACGAAACGTAATACTTTTTTTTTAAATGTAACACTTTTTTGTTTCAAAATGTACCACAATTTTGCTGCAACAGATTAAAGATAATATAAGATTGACAACTAAAATAATGTCACATTTTATAATAAATGAATACAACATTTTTATAAAGGAATGCAACATTTTTTTTAGGAATGCAACATTTTTTTTTTAAAAATAAATAACATAACACTGACAAAACTAAACAAATGTTACATTTTATAATAGTTATAATAAATGAATGTAACATTTTTTTTCTCAATTGTAACAGTTTATATTCTTAAATGTAACATTACTAGTATTCAAAATCCCGTGCCAATGGCACGGGTCAGTACAAAAAGGTTAGTAACAGAAAAATGATAAGTACGAAAAAATTGTTTCTCCATTTGTAAGTTATGCTATGCTACTCCAGTGCTTCCTTTATTTTCTCAATTCTTACTCTTTGATTTCATAAACAATAACACACCTTCAAACATACCAATATCACATACCAATATCACGATCAATAAAGCTTACAATCATATCCTTTTTCTTGTAAACCCTGACCTGACACGTTGTTTTTCTTCTTTAATAAAGTACTAAACAACAATCATCTTGTACTGATAATGACACATAATTTAATAGCAATGAACAGCCATTAAATTAGAAATAAACAGGAAAGGAATGCTAAAATCTATTGCCCCAAACACAAATCAGAGTACCCAATGGAAATTTTGAAAAAAAAGGAAAAAAAAAAAAGAGAAAATCATTATAAACATCAAAACAACGTTATTCAAAAAAAGTGCATAAACCAGACTACATTCCTTTGTTTAAGAATAAATCAACAGAAATTATTGATTGTACTTGCTTTATATTGAGCACAGACGATTAATCTAGGGGTGGCAAATTGAGTGTTTTGGGTTTACCCATTAAAGTTAAAAATCCGTTGGATACCCGGGTATTTTAACTTTAATAGGTAAACCAAAAACACCAAATTTGCCACCCCTAGATTAATCCAATAAGTAATTACATACTTAACAGTATTTAACAGTAAGTAAACATCAATCTAGACATACTTTTTTTGGTAAAACGGGAAATAAAAGAAACAACTAAACTCTTGGGCGGAGACCCTCATATAATATAGTTCGTCAGCAAAGGTATTTCAGCTCCTCGATGGGTGCTTCTCTACGCACAAAAGGATGATTCTGATCAGCGCCAAAACTTGCAGGTAATAAACCAGACTACATTCCTTTGTTTAAGAATAAATCGACAGAAATTATTTTGAGACAATGGGACATTTGGAAGCATGTTAGCCCACATTAGCGACAATATGATCATCAACAGAATAAAGTCCCTGCCGAAGTATCAAAAATCAAAGTGAATTAGTACCAATGGGGTTGATTGATCCTTTTTTGTTAATGAACGGAGAGCCGCAAAATCCCAGTCGTTGCTTAACAGTGATAGGGCGTGACTTCTTGAATTGTTATGCGCTAAACTGTTAATCTAAGTTCAGGTTGCTGGCCAAAGTCCAAAAAGTACATGCACCAAGAAAGATTTGTATTTAAGTTCATTCATGAAAATGAGTAGCAACAAAATAGGATATTCACTTCTTGGAACCCCTTCAAAAAATCTCTTCCCAGCAAAACAACAACTGCTTCATCTATTATGGCTATGATAACTAACACCTTCCATGACTACTATCTATCTATGTGCATCAGTTAGAACAACTATATAGTCATTAATGCTTGAAAGAAAAGAGCTACTTATGAAAAAAAGTCAGTCCAAGAGCAAAATCACTACTCTCAAAATCCATTATTAATATCTCAAAATCCATTATTAATATCCTAGGGTCCAAATATACCTCTGTGAGAATCAAGTCTTGGATTCCCACCACAACTTACCTTCTTGGCCAAAACCCTAGGTCTAAAACCCCTATAAATATAGTTGTTCTTGCCTAGAATGACTAATGGTGAACTCTAGACTCCAAATCTGATCAAAGAAGCTCTCATAATCAGTCCCTCTCTGATACCCACGGAATTTGGAAGATCAAGGCCTTTAGTCAAGGCCATCCATAGGATTCTTGAAGAAAACGCTTAGGTAAAATCTTTGCTTTCTATCTTCTCATCTCCTTCTTTGCTTTGAAGTAGTGTGATTTCATTAAAGGATCAGCCTAGAGCCTCTCTCCAATCCATGGAGATGGTCTCGAAGCACATGATCTGACATCCCAAATAAATAAGCAATTATTTATTTGTTTGTTTTTCTTTTGGTACATGAATGTATAATTTTGAAACGATGATGATGATTTCTTAGCAAGACCAATCCTAGATTGGGTGAATTGGGTGCTCCTTGACCTTCCCAATTCATAACTTAACCCCCGAATCCAGACATCTCGGTCCGTGTTCCGACAACAACATGGTGGCGACTCTCAAATCAATAAAAAGGTAAATCGAAGGACGAAAACTTTCCTCAAAGAAAAACCTCGCGCGCAAACAGTGGCGACTCTGCTGGGGATCACACAGTAAGTGGGTTAGACTTGTGTCAAAAGAAATCATCGTTGCTTCAAAATTCTGCATTCTGTTTTGTAATCTGTTCCCCGACTGAGATGCCTCGTACGAGGGATCCCTTGTCTCGTACGAGACATCTCAGTTCTTCCCGGCTGATCTGATTCTCTGGTTTGAAAAATGAAGTTTTGTTCGGTTCAAACACGTACACAGGGTTTCAGATCTGCTCTCCCCTCTTTTTCTGAGTCCTAGGACCTTCCTAGCGACGAAGAAACTCCCTATTATATCCTAAGGCTAACCTTTGTTTTGTAGGAATTGTCGCGACCCCGACCCCGCGGGCCCGGGACTCGCGAGCTGGACGTCGACTTAACACACAAATACCAAAATACTGAAGATAAAAATTTCATTTTATACCAAAAGATGATAGGACAAGTTTTGTAAATCCAAGCTTGACAACAACAAAATACAACTAGCATAAGCTCCATAAGCTTATACCCAAAAATTACAAAATACACAATTCTTAATGACGTCAAAGTTTGGACACTATCCCAAGGGTTATACATTTAAATAATGTAAACCGAAATAACCTTCCCAAAAGCTACTTCCACACTCGACGTCCTCCTCGTGATCAGCGAGTACTAATCCTTTCTTCCTGGGGGGGTTAAGGAAAAACAAAGATAAAAGAAAAGGGGGTGAGATAAATCTCAATAATTACTAATGCAACTATATGACATGCTATGATGCAATAAACAATAGTAAACCACATATAGCACATAGCAATTAGCAGTTAACAGATAGCAGCGGAAATAAACAAATAACAAAGGATATTAGCCAAGGTTTTCCAACTAATAGAACCAAATAAAGGATCGCTGCGCAGCTTCAATAATCCACAATCAACATCTTCATAGTAGCATAAAAGCTGAAGAAAAAACCCTGGTACCGGAACCATAACCAATAGTAACATGTCACAAAGGACGGGGGAAATGACACAAAGTCATACCCAAAAAGTTAGCTATACTACTTCTCGAAGGAAGCTAGCTCATCTCAACCAAGGCCAATCTGGATGAGGAAATAAGGACCAATGGGCGATGCTATACTGGACTTGGCTCGTGCCATTATAGCATTATCCATTGCCTGACTCGAACACAAATAACCAGCTGGACTTTCAAATAAATGCTAAGTAATAAATACTAGCTTAAATAAACAACTAATGATTCCAAAGTAGGGAACCATTCCAAATAAATCACCAAAAGAATGAATCGATCCAAACAACACATCAAAAGATGTTAAACAATCCCAAAACGATAATTAATCAAATTCCATAACGCAATTGTTCACAAAGGAACCATTTTCCACATTTGAGTATTTCACAATGGCCATTTCAATCTATTAGTATCACACTCCGAGCCTAGACTAAGCTTGATTTCGAAAACAATTAAAAACAATTATACACAGGTCAGCTGCTATGGGCGGTCGCCCATAACCAGCCCGGGCGGTCGCCCAAAACCACAACCCACAACCCATCAGACTGACTCCATGGGCGGTCGCCCAACCCATCAATGGGCGGTCGCCCAAAACCATCTACTTCAACACTCCGGACCAACTGATCTCATGGGGGTCGCCCGACCCACCCATGGGCGGTCGCCCACGAGCCCTGACTGCCGGAATTCGGCAAGATTTCCTGGGTTCTTTAAAAATTCCAACCAAACCAAAATCCAACCCTCTTAACTAGCATATTCAGGTACTAGAACAACTTATAGGTCTAAAAGAACTCATATAACAACATCTAGCAACCCAAGTCAAGAATTGATTCAAACATCAAAATTTCACAAAAATGGATAAAATGCAATTAAATTCCAAATCAAACAAAGAATACATATATATCAACTAGAGGATTAATGGAGTTAAAGATGAACATTTTTAGCATAAATGGGGGAAAAGCAACTTACTTGAATTTTTGAAAGATGACGGAATTCGAATATTTTTTGCTCTACACGATCCTATCGACGATCTAAACACATTTCATAAAATGAGTACAAAGAAAAGATGAGAGGAAGATGACTAAAATGAAGGAAGAAGGAGAGGAGAAATATACCTTTTCTATGGAAAGAGAAAGAGAGAGAATGCTGGGAGATGAGAGTAGGGTGAGGAATAGAGTGAGGGAGAAGGAAGAGTAGGGAGGGAGTAGTTAAAATTATTTCAAAAGGTTACACTTAGGCCCCCTCATCTACTAACACATAACCCAAACCAAATTCCCTACTACCCACTTAACACAATATCAACCAAATAATGCTAGACACAAATTAATATTATGAGATATAAAATGCGCACATAAATAATTAAATCAAATAAATAAATAAATAAATAAATATTTATTAATAAAATAGAGACGGGTTTTATTAATAAAATAGAGACGGGTTTTCGGGTCGTGACATTCACTCCTCCTTAAAGAAAATTCGACCCGAATTTTAAAGGTGCTTACCCGAAACAAGAAGCCACGGATACTTCCGTTCCATCTCTTCTCGAAGCTCCCACGTTGATTCTTCAACATTGTGATTCCTCCATAGCACTCTAACCAACGCAATTCTTTTATTCCTCAATTCTTGGACCTTAGTATCTAGAATCCGAACCGGTCGTTCCTCATATGACATGTCAGGCTCGATATCCTCGGGTACCCTCGGTAACACGTGAGATGGATCATGCAAAAACTTCCGAAGCATAGAAACATGAAGGACGTTATGCAATCGGTCAAGAGAAGATGGCAATGCGAGTCGATAAGCAAGAAGTCTCACTTTCTCCAAAATCTCAAACGGTCCAATAAATCTCGGAGCCAATTCACCTTTCTTCCCAAACCTTCGAATACCCACCTTCGGAGATACCTTCAAGAACACAAAATCTCTGGTCTGAAAATTAAGATCACGTCTTCGGTGGTCCGCATAGCTCTTATGTCGACTCTGGGCTGTCTTCAATCGATCCCGAATAACTTTGACTTTCTCAACTGAATTCTGAACCAAATCGATACCCCATATCTTCGATTCCCCGATTTTATCCCAACAGATAGGAGATCTACACTTCCTCCCATATAAAGCCTCGTAAGGAACCATCTCGATACTAGCCTGATAACTGTTATTATAAGAAAACTCCACTAGAGGTAAATGAACATCCCAAGAATCAGAAAAGTCTATCGAACAAGCTCGCAACATATCCTCTAAAATCTGAATAGTCCTCTCGGATTGACCGTCGGTCTGAGGATGAAAAGCTGTACTGAATCTCAAATCGGTACCCAAAGCTTCCTGTAACGCTTTCCAGAATCTAGAAGTAAACCTCGGATCACGATCCGACACAATGCTAACCGGAACCCCATGCAATCTCACAACCTAATTCATATAAAGGGTCGCAAGTTTCTCCATCGAGTATCTGATATCAATCGGTAAGAAATGAGCAATATTGGTCAGTCTATCCACGATCACCCAAACACTGTCATACCTCCTACGGGTACGAGGTAGTCCCGTAACAAAATCCATAGTCACATGTTCCCATTTCCACTCAGGAATCTCTAATGGATGAAGTAGTCCTGCGGGTCTCTGATGCTCGGCTTTGACCTGCTGACAAGTTAAACACTTCGATACATACTCAGCTATTTCTCTCTTCATGTTGTTCCACCAAAATTGTTGCTTCAGATCTTGGTACATCTTCGTACTACCCGGATGAATAGTATATCTCGATTTATGACCCTCATCTAAAACTTGCCTCTTTATTCCATCAACCTCGGGCACACACAAACGTCCACGAAAAGTCAACACCCCAATCGAACTCAAAGAAAAATCCTCAAAGTTCTTCTCCTTCAATTTACCCATTATTCTCACTAACTCTGGATCTTCTTTCTGAGCTTCCTTTATCCTTTGAATTAGGGTCGGAGATACCCTAATATTCGCAAAAATAGCCCCATGTCTCGATTCACGAGGACACCAATCTCGAACGTCCTCAAGCATTTTCCACTCTCGAACCATCATCGAAGCCACATAAGATTTTCTACTAATCGCGTCGGCTACAACATTCGCTTTCCCTGGATGATAGGATATCTTACAATCATAGTCCTTCAAAAGTTCCATCCATCGACGCTGTCGGTTATTAAGTTCCTTCAGAGAGAAAAGATACTTCAAACTCTTGTGATCCGTGAAAATCTCAAATTTCGCTCCGTAAAGGTAGTGCTTCCACTTCTGAAGAGCAAATACGATAGCTGCCAATTCCATATCGTGAGTAGGATAATTCTGTTCGCTCGGACTCAACTTCCTCGAGCATACACGATCACTTTCCCATTCTGCATTAAAACACAACCCAAGCCTTCCTTCGATGCATCACTATAAATCACCGAGTCATCGTTCCCATTCGGTAATGCAAGAATCGGTGCAGTAGTCAACCTCTTCTTCAATTCCTCAAAGCTGTTATTACATCTTTCGGTCCACTCAAACGGAACATTCTTTCGGGTCAACTGTGTCATCGGTGTAGCAATCCGTGAAAACCCTTCTATAAACCTCCTTTAGTACCCGGCTAACCCCAGAAAACTTCTGATCTCAGTCACTGTCTCGGGTCTCTTCCAATCAACAATAGCTTCTATCTTTGAAGGATCCACAGAAATCCCATCTTTAGAAATAACATGCCCCAGAAATGAAACTTTCTCGAGCCAAAATTCACACTTACTAAACTTCGCGAACAACTGTTCCTTTGCAAGAACTGATAAAACTGTCCTCAGATGTTGCTCGTGTTCCTCTCGAGATTTAGAGTAGAAAAGAATATCATCGATGAAAACCACTACAAACCAGTCAAGATAAGAATGGAAGATTCGGTTCATCAAATCCATAAACACGGCCGGTGCATTAGTCAACCCAAACGGCATAACCAAGAATTCATAATGACCATAACTAGTGCGAAAAGCAGTCTTCGGAATATCATCCGATCGAATCTTCAGTTGATGGTACCCACTCCTCAAATCAAGTTTAGAAAATACTACCGACCCTTGAAGTTGATCGAATAAATCATCAATATGCGGTAGAGGATATTTGTTCTTCACCGTTACCTGATTCAACTTTCGGTAATCAATACACAACCTCAACGAACCGTCCTTCTTTCTCACAAACAAAACCGGTGCTCCCCACGGGGAAATACTAGGTCGAATAAACCCTCTATCAAGCAACTCCTGCAACTGAACCTTCAATTCTTTCAACTCTGCCGGGGCCATTCTATAAGGTGCTTTCGAAATCGGAGCTGTACCTGGTAGAATATCTATACAGAACTCTATCTCTCGATTGGGAGGCATATCGTACTTAGAAGAGAAAACGTCAGGAAATTCTCTAACTACCCGAACACTTTCCAAACCGGGAGATTCTTTCTTGGTATCAAGCACACTAGCCAAGTAACCCTCACAACCATGATGCAATAATTTTCTCGCTTTCACATAAGAAATTAAACGAATTTTTCTACTCAAAAGACTAGCCTCAAAAACAAACCCAGGCACATTGGGAATAGAAAAAGTAACGACTTTCTTACGAAAATCAACAGAAGCATAAAACTTGCTCAACCAATCCATACCCAAAATAACATCAAAGTCTTTAATCGGAAGGACTACCAAGTCCGCACACAAGACACGACCACATATAAGCACATCACAAGCACGAAATACTCTATCGGTCACCAAACATTCTCCTATAGGGGTTGTCGCGACCCCGACCCCGCGGGCCCGGAGTACGCGAGCTGGACGTCGACTTAAACAATAAACTCTAAAATAATGAAGATAAAAATTTCCTTTTATACCAAAAAATGATAACACAAAGTTTTGAAATCCAACTTGAACAACAAAATATAAACTAGTGTAAGCTCCATAAGCTCTCACCCAAAATAATAAAATATACAAATTCTAATGACGTCAAATTTGGTACAAGTATTCCCAAAAAGGTTACACATTTATGTAATGTAAACCCACCAATAACAACTTGCCCAAAAAGCTCAACCCTCGCGACGTCCTCCTCGTGATCAGCGAGTCTAATCCTTTCCTCCTTGGGGGGGGGTTAAGGAAAAACAAAGATAAAAGAAAGGGGGTGAGATAAATCTCAATAAGTTACTAATGCAACTACATGACATACTATGATGCAATAAGCAATAAACAATAATAAATATCACTTAGCACGTAGCATTTATCAATTAACAAATAGCAGCGGAAATAAACAAGTAACAAAGGATATTAGCCAAGGTTTCCCAACTGATATAACCAAATAAAGGTCGCTGCGCAGCTTCAATATTCAACAATCAACATCTTCATAGTAGCATGAAAGCTTGAAGAGAAAACCTCCGGTACCGGAACCAATAATAATGAGGGGACAGTGACACACAGTCAAAGCCCAAAACCAATAGCTAAAATTCTCACAAAGGGGCTAGCTCATCTCACATCCAAGGCCAATCTGGAGGAGGGAAATAATGGGGCAAAACAATGGTCAACATCATAATGGACTTGGCTTGTGCCATCATAATGTTTCGCATCGCCCGAAACACACACAAATACCAGCTGGGCTTTCAAGTAAAGGCTAAGTAATAAAATACTAGCACGATAAACAACTAATGATTCCAAAGTAGGGAACCATTCCAAATAAATCACCACAAAGGTAAACCGATCCAAACAACACATCAAAGAGGGACCACATTCCCAAAACGATACTTAATCAAATTCCATAACATATTTATTCACAAAAGAACCAATTCCAATTAATAAAGTGTTCCACAGTGTTAACTTAATTTATTTTGAGTAAATAAACTTAAACTAGGAAGCCACGTAGTCTTAAACAAGCAAAAGACAAAATTCCAAAGCAGACGGGCGGGCGGGCGCGCGCATAGGGGCAGGCGGGCGCTTATTTGCCCAGAAGGTTTGGCCGCAGGAAAAGGCTAGGCGGGCGGGCGCCTGGTCCAACCCGGGCGGGCGCTCGGTCGACGGGCTGGGAGGGATTTCAGCTGGGTTCTTCAAGAATTCTTACCATTTTCACAATTTCTCAAATCAACCAAAAATCAACATTTCCAATTAGTGTAGTAATGTACCAAAACGCCATACAAGCTCGTAAGGGAGCTAAACAACACCATCCATTAACCCCAAACAAGATTTCAATCCCCACATTTGATTTATCACAAAAATCACCCAAAAGAACAATAAATTCCAAATAAATTCTAAACCTTCACAAATCATCAAATAACCACTTCAAAGCTTCATATATCATCATACAAAATGGAGATGAACAATTTTAGCATATAAAAGGGGGGAAAGCAACTTACTCGGATTTCTCAAAGGTGACGGAATTCGATTATTTTTGGTTCTACGCGATCCTATCGACGATCTAGACACATTTCATAAAATGAGTAATAAGAAAAGATGAGAGGAAGAGGATGAAAATGAAGAGAGAAGGGAGAGAGAAATCTTACCTTTCCTTTGAGAGAGAGAGAGAGAATGCTGGGAGGGAGGGAGTAGGGTGAGGAAGAGAGTGAGGGAGAAGGAAGAGTAGGGAGGGAGTTAGTAAAAGAGATTTAAAAAAACTTACACTTAGGCCCCCTCACACTACTAACAATTAACCCAATTAACCCCTCTAACCAATAATTCCCTACTACCCACTTAACACAATATCAACCAAATAATGCTAGACACAAATTAATATTATGAGATATAAAATGCGCACATAAATAATTAAATCAAATAAATAAATAATTAATTAATTAATTATTTATTAAGAAAATAGAGACGGGTTTTCGGGTCGTGACATTCACTCCCCCTTAAAGAAAATTCGACCCGAATTTTAACGAGACTTACCCGTATTAAAAAGCCACGGATATTTCCTCTCTATCTCATCACGAAGCTCCCACGTCGATTCCTCAACATTATGATTCTTCCAAAGGACTCTAACCAACGCAATGCTCTTGTTCCTCAACTCTTGGACTTTGGCATCAAGAATCCGAACCGGTCGTTCCTCGTAGGTCATGTCAGGCTCTATATCCTCTGGTACCCTCGGTAACACGTGAGATGGATCATGCACATACTTCCGAAGCATAGAAATGTGGAAAACCTTATGTAACCGGTCTAAGGATGGTGGTAACGCAAGTCGATACGCAAGAAGTCCCACCTTTCCCAGAATCTCAAACGGACCTATAAACCTCGGAGCCAATTTGCCTTTCTTCCCGAACCTTCGAATACCCACCTTCGGAGATACTTTCAAGAACACAAAATCACCGGTCTGAAAACTAAGATCTCGCCTTCGGTTATCTGCATAGCTCTTCTGTCGACTCTGGGCCGTTTTCAATCGATCCCGGATAACCCTAACTTTCTCAACTGAATCCTGAAGCAAATCAATACCCACGATCTTCGTTTCACCGACCTCATCCCAACAGATAGGCGATCTACATTTTCTCCCATATAAGGCCTCATAAGGTGCCATCTCGATATTAGCCTGGTAACTGTTGTTGTAAGAGAATTCCACTAATGGTAAATGTCTATCCCAAGAATCGGAAAAGTCTATCGAACAAGCTCTCAACATATCCTCCAAAATTTGAATGGTCCTCTCTGATTGACCGTCAGTCTGAGGGTGAAAAGCTGTGCTGAATCGCAAATCTGTACCCAAAGCTTCCTGAAACGCCTTCCAGAATCTAGAAGTAAACCTCGGGTCTCGATCTGACACAATGCTAACCGGAACCCCATGCAATCTCACAATCTCATCAATGTAAAGGGTCGCAAGCTTTTCCATCGAGTATCTAATGTCAATAGGCAAGAAATGTGCACTCTTGGTCAGTCTATCCACGATTACCCAAACACTGTCATACTTCCTACGGGTACGAGGTAGTCCCGTAACGAAATCCATAGTCACATGCTCCCATTTCCACTCCGGAATTTCTAACGGCTGAAGTAGTCCTGCGGGTCTCTGATGCTCGGCTTTGACCTGCTGACAAGTTAAACATTTCAAAACATAATCGGCTATTTCCCTCTTCATGTTGTTCCACCAAAAGTGTTGTTTCAAATTTTGATACATCTTCGTACTACCCGGATGAATAGTATATCTCGATTTGTGACCCTCATCTAAAACTTGCCTCTTTATTCCACCAACATCGGGTACGCACAAACGACCACGGAAAGTCAACACTCCAACCGGACTCAAAGAAAAATCCTCGAAGTTCTTCTCCTTCAATTTACCCATTATTTTCACTGACTCGGGATCATCTTCTTTCTGAGCTTCCTTTATTTTTTGAATTAGGGTCGGAGACACCCTAATATTCGCAAAAAAAGCCCCATGTCTCGATTCACGAGGACACCAATCTCGAACATCCTCAAGCATTTTCCACTCTCGAACCATCATCGAGGCCACATAAGACTTTCTACTAATCGCATCGGCTACCACATTCGCCTTCCCCGGATGATAAGAAATCGTACAATCATAGTCCTTTAAAAGTTCCATCCATCGACGCTGTCGGTTATTAAGTTCCTTCTGCGAGAAAAGATACTTTAAACTCTTGTGATCCGTGAAAATCTCAAACTTTGCCCCATAAAGATAATGCTTCCACTTATGAAGAGCAAATACAATAGCCGTTAACTCCATGTCGTGAGTAGGATAATTCTGTTCACTCGGGCTCAACTTCCTCGAAGCATACGCAATCACTTTCCCATTCTGCATCAAAACACAACCCAAATCTTCTTTCGAAGCATCACTGTATATCACTAAGTCGTCATTTCCATTTGGTAACGCAAGAATAGGAGCCGTAGTTAATCTCTTCTTTAATTCATCAAAGCTATTTTGACATTTTTCACTCCACACAAACAGTACATCCTTCTGGGTTAACTGAGTCATCGGAGTAGCAATCCTCGAAAACCCTTCTATAAATCTCCTGTAATACCCGGCTAAACCCAGAAAACTCCTGATCTCGGTCACTGACTCGGGTCTCTTCCAATCCACTATGGCTTCTATCTTTGAAGGATCCACAGAAATCGCATCTTTAGAAACAACATGACCCAGAAATGAAACCTTCTCGAGCCAAAATTCACATTTACTAAACTTCGCAAACAACTGCTCCCTCGCAAGAATGGATAAAACTGTCCTCAAGTGTTGCTTGTGCTCCTCTCGAGATTTAGAGTAGACAAGAATGTCGTCGATGAAGATCACCACGAACGAATCAAGATAAGGATGGAAAACCCGGTTCATCAAATCCATAAACACGGCAGGCGTGTTAGTCAACCCAAACGGCATAACCAAGAACTCATAATGATCATAACGAGTGCGAAAGGCAGTCTTCGGAATATCCTCCGATCGAATCTTCAACTGATGGTACCCACTCCTCAAATCAAGTTTAGAAAACACCACGGACCCTTGAAGCTGATCAAATAAATCATCAATGTGGGGTAGAGGATACTTGTTCTTCACTGTAACCTGATTCAACTTTCGGTAATCAATACACAATCTCAAAGAACCATCTTTCTTCCGCACAAACAAAACCGGTGCTCCCCACGGGGAAACACTAGGGCGGATAAACCCTCGATCAAGCAACTCTTGCAACTGAACCTTTAGTTCCTTCAACTCTGCGGGAGCCAACCTATACGGTGCCTTTGAAATCGGAGCCGTACCCGGCAAAAGGTCTATACAAAACTCTATCTCACGATCTGGAGGCATATCATATTCAGAAGAGAAAACATCGGGAAATTCTCTAACTACCCGAACACTCTCCAAACTAGGGGATTCTTTCCTAGTATCAAGCACACTAGCCAAGTACCCCTCACAACCACGGTGCAACAATCTCCTAGCTTTCACATAAGAAATGATACGAATATTCCTACCCAAAGGCATAGCCTCGAAAACAAATTTAGGCACATTAGGAATAGAAAAAGTAACAACTTTCTTACGACAATCAACAGAAGCATGAAACTTGCTCAACTAATCCATACCCAAAATAACATCAAAATCTTGAATTGGAAGGACTACCAAGTCCGCACACAAGACACGACCACAGATAAGCACATCACAAGCACGAAAGACTTTATCAGTCACCAAACACTCTCCCACAGGAGTTGACACCTCTAACACATAGGGCAAAGACTCAGATTCAGCATTTAGTAAAGAAGCAAATTGCACAGAAATGTAAGAATGAGATGATCCTGGATCTACTAACGTACGCGCGCTCACATTAGATATAGAAACAATACCTCCAATCACTGAGCGGTCATCTGCCTGATGCTGATTCATTGCAAACACTTTTCCTTGGACTTTGGCCTTTCCCGTAGCATCCCTTTTCTGACCCTGTGGAGCCCCAGTTCCTACCCCAGTCGGTTGACCCCTACCTCTAGTACAATCCCTTGCAAAATGCCCCATTTGACCACAATTGGTACACTTGCCCTGTTTCTTCCAACACCGGTCCTCTGAATGGCCTTCCTTTTGGCAATAGGAACAAAGTCTCCTATGATGGTCCCCTTGGTTCCCGGCAGTAGTGCCCGGGTTCCTTGGGATTGGTTGCCCTCGGGACTGGGATTGTCCCCCAAAATTACCTCGGTTATCTGAACGGATTTGTGGCTTGCTCTGCCCTCCCTGCTTGCTAGTGTTAGTCACCTCGACCTTCTTCTTGTGCTCCCCTATATCTTGCTCGATCAAGTAGGATCGGTCCACCGCATCCTGATAAGTTTGAATCCTTTGGGCTATAAGCTGAGTACGGATGGAAGTCTTCAAACCCCGGATGAATCTCATAGCTTTCTGTTCTTCGGTCCTCACAAGATAGTCACACTACCGGGCTAATTCTGTGAACTTAGCCGAGTACTGAGCTATAGACAACAAACCTTGCTCCAAGTTGAGAAGCTCGATCTCCTTTCGGTTTTGATCTACTACCGGAATGAAATGCTCTTTGAACTTCCCCACAAACAATTCCCATGCATACACTGTATGGGTATCATCCCAACTCGCCTTAACTCCTTTCCACCAATGCTCGGCGGCCCCAACCAATTTATAAGCCGCAAACCGAACCCTATCCTCGTCCGTGCACCCAAACACATCATAAATTTTCTCCATAGACTCAACCCATAGTTTGGCCTTCTTCACATCGGGTTCACCATAGAACTCCCTTGGTTTTAATTTCAGAAATTGTTCCAACCCGTATCGCGGAGGTGGCACATGCTCCTCTCTTGGCCCTTGGTCATGAATTGCCTTCATGGCCGCCTCAAACATGCCTTGGAACATAGCACCGTTCTCTTCCCGAAGATCATTCTGATTCTGAGCCCCACTAGAACTTTCACCCGTTCTCCTTCTAGCCATTGTGAATAATTACCTGCATAAAACATCAACTGTTACTCACTCCGAACACAACTACCCTCCTAGGTTATACTAGTCCACCTAGACTTATACTTAGAGCTAAACCATAGCTCTGATACCAACTGTCGCGACCCCGACCCCGCGGGCCCGGAGTACGCGAGCTGGACGTCGACTTAAACAATAAACTCTAAAATAATGAAGATAAAAATTTCCTTTTATACCAAAAGATGATAACACAAAGTTTTGAAATCCAACTTGAACAACAAAATATAAACTAGTGTAAGCTCCATAAGCTCACACCCAAAATAATAAAATATACAAATTCTAATGACGTCAAATTTGGTACAACTATTCCCAAAAAGGTTACACATTTATGTAATGTAAACCCACCAATAACAACTTGCCCAAAAAGCTCAACCCTCGCGACGTCCTCCTCGTGATCAGCGAGTCTAATCCTTTCCTCCTGGGGGGGGGGGGGTTAAGGAAAAACAAAGATAAAAGAAAGGGGGTGAGATAAATCTCAATAAGTTACTAATGCAACTACATGACATACTATGATGCAATAAGCAATAAACAATAATAAATATCACTTAGCACGTAGCATTTATCAATTAACAGATAGCAGCGGAAATAAACAAGTAACAAACGATATTAGCCAAGGTTTCCCAATTGATATAACCAAATAAATGTCGCTGCGCAGCTTCAATATTCAACAATCAACATCTTCATAGTAGCATGAAAGCTTGAAGAGAAAACCCCCGGTACCGGAACCAATAATAATGAGGGGACAGTGACACACAGTCAAAGCCCAAAACCAATAGCTAAAATGCTCACAAAGGGGCTAGCTCATCTCACATCCAAGGCCAATCTAGAGGAGGGAAATAATGGGGCAAAACAATGGTCAACATCATAATGGACTTGGCTTGTGCCATCATAATGTTTCGCATCGCCCGAAACACACACAAATACCAGCTGGGCTTTCAAGTAAAGGTTAAGTAATAAAATACTAGCACGATAAAAAATTAATGATTCCAAAGTAGGGAACCATTCTAAATAAATCACCACAAAGGTAAACCGATCCCAACAACACATCAAAGAGGGACCACATTCCCAAAACGATACTTAATCAAATTCCATAACATATTTATTCACAAAAGAACCAATTCCAATTAATAAAGTGTTCCACAATGTTAACTTAAGTTAATTTGAGTAAATAAACTTAAACTAGGAAGCCACGTAGTCTTAAACAAGAAAAAGACAAAATTCCAGAGCAGACGGGCGGGCGGGCGCGCGCATAGGGGCAGGCGGGCGCTTATTTGCCCAGAAGGTTTGGCCGCAAGAAAAGGCTAGGCAGGCGGGCGCCTGGTCCAACCCGGGCGGGCGCTCGGTCGACGGGCTGGGAGGGATTTCAGCTGGGTTCTTCCAAGAATTCTTACCATTTTCACAATTTCTCAAATCAACCAAAAATCAACATTTCCAATGAGTGTAGTAATGTACCAAAACGCCATACAAGCTCGTAAGGGAGCTAAACAACACCATCCATTAACCCCAAACAAGATTTCAATCCCCACATTTGATTTATCACAAAAATCACCCAAAAGAACAATAAATTCCAAATAAATTCTAAACCTTCACAAATCATCAAATAACCACTTCAAAGCTTCATATATCATCATACAAAATGGAGATGAACAATTTTAGCATATAAAAGGGGGGAAAGCAACTTACTCGGATTTCTCAAAGGTGACGGAATTCGATTATTTTTGGTTCTACGCGATCCTATCGACGATCTAGACACATTTCATAAAATGAGTAATAAGAAAAGATGATAGGAAGAGGATGAAAATGAAGAGAGAAGGGAGAGAGAAATCTTACCTTTCCTTTGAGAGAGAGAGAGAGAATGCTGGGAGGGAGGGAGTAGGGTGAGGAAGAGAGTGAGGGAGAAGGAAGAGTAGGGAGGGAGTTAGTAAAAGAGATTTAAAAAAACTTACACTTAGGCCCCCTCACACTACTAACAATTAACCCAATTAACCCCTCTAACCAATAATTCCCTACTACCCACTTAACACAATATCAACCAAATAATGCTAGACACAAATTAATATTATGAGATATAAAATGCGCACATAAATAATTAAATCAAATAAATAAATAAATAATTATTTATTAAGAAAATAGAGACGGGTTTTCGGGTCGTGACAGGGGTCGACACCTCTAGCACATAAGGTAAAGACTCAAATGCAGCATTTAGCAAAGAAGCAAATTGCACAGATATGTAAGAATGCGATGATCCTGGATCTACTAACGCACGAGCGCTCACATTAGACACAGAAACAATACCTCCAATAACGGAAGGATCATCGGTAGCTTGTTGTTGATTCATGGCAAATACCCTTCCTTGGACCTTGGGCTTTCCCGCAACATCTCTTTTCTGACCCTGAGAAGAACCAGCTCCTGACCCTGATGGTTGGCCTATGTACCTCGGGAAATCTTTCGCAAAATGCCCCAACTGGCCACAATTAATACACTTCCCTTGCCTCTTCCAACACCGGTCCTCTGAATGGCCTTCCCTCTGACAATAGGTGCGTATCCTCTTATTTTGGTTCCCCGGAGTAGTACCCGGATTCCTTGGTACGGTTTGTCCTTTAAACTGAGATGGTCCTCCCGAATTACCTCGGTTATCTGAACGCTGATGTGGTTGTGATTTGGTATGACTTCCTTGCTTACCCGTGTTCGCGACCTCGGTCTTCCTCTTATGTTCCCCAATGTCTTGCTCGATTAGGTATGCACGATCCACGGAATCCTGGAATGTAAGAATCCTCTGAGCTATAAGCTGAGTCCGGATAGATGTCTTCAAACCTCGGATGAACCTCATTGCTTTCTGCTCCTCCGTCCTCACAAGATAGTCACAGTACCTGGCTAATTCTGTGAACTTAGCTGAGTACTGAGCCACGGACAACAATCCTTGGTCCAAATTGAGAAGCTCGATCTCCTTCCGGTTCTGATCAACTACCGAAATAAAATGCTCTTTGAATTTCCGCACAAACAATTCCCACGCATACGGTGTATTAGTCTCGTCCCAACTTGCTTTAATCCCTTTCCACCAATGTTCGGCGGCACCCACAAGTTTATAGGCCGCAAATCGAACCTTATCCTCACCAGTGCAACCAAAGACGTCGTAAATTTTCTCCATTGATTCGATCCATAGCTCGGCCTTCTTCACATCGGGTTCCCCATTATACTCCGCCGGTTTCAGTTTCAAGAATTGCTCCAAACCGTATCGGGGTGGTGGTGCTTGCTCTACTCTCGGTCCTTGGTCATGGATAGACTTCATGGTCGCCTTAAACATACCCTGAAACATTGCACGGGCTTCATCTCTTGTTTCATTCTGATTTGAATTTCCGGCGTTACCTTTACCGCTTCTTCTTCTATCCATTTCGAATAAGTGCCTGCATAAAACAACAACCGTTACTCACTCCGAACACGACTACCCTCCTAGGTCATACTAGTCCACCTATACATAAACTTAGAGCTAAACCATAGCTCTGATACCAACTGTCGCGACCCCGACCCCGCGGGCCCGGGACTCGCGAGCTGGACGTCGACTTAACACACAAATACCAAAATACTGAAGATAAAAATTTCATTTTATACCAAAAGATGATAGGACAAGTTTTGTAAATCCAAGCTTGACAACAACAAAATACAACTAGCATAAGCTCCATAAGCTTATACCCAAAAATTACAAAATACACAATTCTTTATGACGTCAAAGTTTGGACACTATCCCAAGGGTTATACATTTAAATAATGTAAACCGAAACAACCTTCCCAAAAGCTACTTCCACACTCGACGTCCTCCTCGTGATCAGCGAGTACTAATCCTTTCCTCCTTGGGGGGGTTAAGGAAAAACAAAGATAAAAGAAAAGGGGGTGAGATAAATCTCAATAAGTTACTAATGCAACTATATGACATGCTATGATGCAATAAACAATAGTAAACCACATATAGCACATAGCAATTAGCAGTTAACAGATAGCAGCGGGAATAAACAAATAACAAAGGATATTAGCCAAGGTTTTCCAACTGATAGAACCAAATAAAGGATCGCTGCGCAGCTTCAATAATCCACAATCAACATCTTCATAGTAGCATAAAAGCTAAAGAGAAAACCCCAGTACCGGAACCATAACCAATAGTAACATGTCACAAAGGACGGGGGAAATGACACAAAGTCATACCCAAAAAGTTAGCTAGACTACTTCTCGAAGGAAGCTAGCTCATCTCAACCAAGGCCAATATGGATGAGGAAATAAGGACCAATGGGCGATGCTATACTGGACTTGGCTCGTGCCATTATAGCATTATCTATTGCCTGACTCGAACACAAATAACCAGCTGGACTTTCAAATAAATGCTAAGTAATAAATACTAGCTTAAATAAACAACTAATGATTCCAAAGTAGGGAACCATTCCAAATAAATCACCAAAAGAATGAATCGATCCAAACAACACATCAAAAGATGTTCAACAATCCCAAAACGATAATTAATCAAATTCCATAACGCAATTGTTCACAAAGGAACCATTTTCCACATTTGAGTATTTCACAATGGCCATTTCAATCTATTAGTATCATACTCCGAGCCTAGACTAAGCTTGATTTCAAAAACAATTAAAAACAATTATACACAGGTCAGCTGCTATGGGCGGTCGCCTATAACCAGCCCGGGCGGTCGCCCAAAACCACAACCCACAACCCATCAGACTGACTCCATGGGCGGTCGCTCAACCCATCAATGGGCGGTCGCCCAAAACCATCTACTCCAACACTCCGGACCAACTGATCTCATGGGCGGTCGCCTGACCCACCCATGGGCGGTCGCCCACGAGCCCTAACTGCCGGAATTCGGCAAGATTTCCTGGGTTCTTAAAAAATTCCAACCAAAATCAAAACCAAACCAAAATCCAACCCTCTTAACTAGCATATTCAGGTACTAGAACAACTTATAGGTCTAAAAGAACTCATATAACAACATCTAGCAACCCAAGTCAAGAATTGATTCAAACATCAAAATTTCACAAAAATGGATAAAATGCAATTAAATTCCAAATCAAACAAAGAAGCCATATATATCAACTAGAGCATTAATGGAGTTAAAGATGAACATTTTTAGCATAAATGGGGGAAAAGCAACTTACTTGAATTTTTGAAAGATGACGGAATTCGAATATTTTTTGCTCTACACGATCCTATCGACGATCTAAACACATTTCATAAAATGAGTACAAAGAAAAGATGAGAGGAAGATGACTAAAATGAAGGAAGAAGGAGAGGAGAAATTTACCTTTTCCATGGAAAGAGAAAGAGAGAGAATGCTGGGAGATGAGAGTAGGGTGAGGAAGAGAGTGAGGGAGAAGGAAGAGTAGGGAGGGAGTAGTTAAAATTATTTCAAAAGGTTACACTTAGGCCCCTTCATCTACTAACACATAACCCAAACCAAATTCCCTACTACCCACTTAACACAATATCAACCAAATAATGCTAGACACAAATTAATATTATGAGATATAAAATGCGCACATAAATAATTAAATCAAATAAATAAATAATTAATTATTTATTAATAAAATAGAGACGGGTTTTCGGGTCGTGACAGGAGTACTTCCTATTTGTTTTATTCCTTGCTTTACTTATGTTTGCCTTTATGTGTCAACTACGACGGCCTGATTTCCTCAACAAGAGGGAAACGTAGGCAGCCACTTGGCCCGGCCATTGCATGTTTTTGTTTTACTTTTAAAAAAAAACTCTCTATTTTCTCCTTGTCACCTAGATCTTGACTCTCACACACGTGCACACATGTAGAATAATTGCACTACATACCCTATAAACCCGGGTCCCAATCGGAGGAAGGATGTTGGTCAGCACCCCCATTCTAACGAATGGCCCTCGATGTTCTCTCCAAAGATGGTGTAACCACTCCGTAACACTCTTCTAGACTGTGTTCATGGGGAGCCTTAGCCGTAAGCCTTGCATCAACCTCATGCATACATACTAGCTAATAAGACACTCCTCGAGACCGGTGGGTTCGATTCTTAGGGCTGTTTTTATCTTTGCCCAAGATAACGCATCTTTACAATCTATAATCCTCCCTTGTGAATATGACGAATGTCCCTTCGGTAAAATGTTGAACAAAGGATTTTGAAAGAATTGAGAACCTCTCTACGGAAATTCGAGTTTGTGTTTTCCTACTTTCATTATTCTGTGCGGGATTGTGGATGCCATTTTGGCTTAGTTTCGACCGCACCGTTCAACATGTCCCTTTCGGTTGTCCCTTAAAATTCACGAGGTTTGATTGCATTAATGCGTTGTTTAACAAAGTGCAAAACAACTACGGAATCACCTAGGTTTGGTTAATTGAATGGTGGATTCCGATGAGAATATGGGACCCTTGCCCGAATTGTCCGTTTGGGAGAGTGCAATACAGGTGAAAAACAAGGGGCTCATATTCTAGGGTGACAGAATCCACTGTTCCAAGATGAACTAGAGTAGTAACCTTTTAAAATGGATTGAATTCCATCCGACCAATAGGATTAAAATCTGCAAATATGACTGTTAGGATGGATGCCTCGTACGAGACATCCATTGTCTCGTACGAGACATCCTCCTTTTTCTGTGAATCTGTCGTGTTGGTCAACCCCTATTTCATAAAGCCGACTTGTTGGGACCCTAGCCTGGATTTGACACAGTTTCTGCACTCTAGGTCCGTTCGATCAGCAAAGTAGCTCCACGCTCCTGACACAATGCCCGCTCACACGAAAATGTCTCTCAGAGAAATCTCACAAAGTCTGCGCTTCAAGATGGAAGCCACCGGAGGTTGGAAGGAAGGCCTACCCAACGGAGAGGCCCCAGAGATCAATATCATGCAAGGATTTCCCTTCAGAAGGCTCGACCATGCATCTTATTATGCTCATGACCAAGTCAAAGAGCGTAACGAACAAAGCGAAAAAGATTGGGCTGAAATCGAGAAGATGATCGACGGCAGTAAGCTTGAGATATTACAAGCCGAATACAATGAAATGAACAAATGGTACAATGCCGCTGTCAAGAAAGCCCAAGATTTGGAGGACAACCAAGAAAAGGTCATCAATGATGAGGTAGGTAACTGCATCAGCCTGTTTTATCAAGACCTAAAGAACCAAATGGAGGAGGAACATAATCATCACCTCAATGTCATGAGGGCCCACTATGAGAGCATCATACAAAGCCTCCAACCCAAGCCACAAAGGGTCTACACCGATTTGAGCCAAATCTGACTTGGTAGGGTGTTCCGAGAGCTTTAGAGGGAAGGCAAGCTAGCAACTATGAGGGGGTACAAACCCAAGTATGAGGGAGCCGGAAGGGCCTTCCACCTGTATTGCTACTACCATCAGTGTCGCGGTCATCACACCGACAAATGCAACAACCTAAGGGATAAGATCCAAGATCTTATCGACCAAGTCACTCTACAGATAATAGGCAATGGAATCGGCCTCGTATTGAAGAATAAGGGATCCAAACCTCAAGCTCCCCTTCCACTACATTAGTTAGTAGTTAATAGACTAGTTTTTATAGCTTAGACGTTTCTTTCCTTTCCTTTTAAACTAGTTTTTTTTACTCTTTAAGGGATCCTACTCACCCAAGAATCATTGTGGGTGAGAGCATGCCCTCCTATCAATTTCAATTTTTAGTAATAGTTAGTTTCTTTTAAATTTCTCACTTTTCCGTACTTTTCCAAAAAGCGAAGTAGTGTAGAGATGGTAGAGGTGCACAATGAAAATACTATCCTAAGACGATTCCATTCTCCGGAACACGTCCAGTACTTAACATGATGCTAAAGGAGGGATACTTCCCCGGTCTTGGACTTGGAAAACATTGGCAAGGGATAAAAGAACCACCACCTGTCGTTCTATACCCCCCAGAATATGGTCTAGGGTATGTGTCACCATTAAAGGGCATCCCTAAAGATGAAAGGGATTGGACTTTATACATAGTACCACTAGCACCGCCCTATCGAAAGACTCTAAACGGGTACTTTGTACGCGAGGGGGAAAACCTGCTTACTTCATGTTCCCTGAACCATGGATCGACCATAGGGGGAAGCGCCAACCGGGCTTCAAAATCTTCACTGACTGTGATCCATATTCACTTGAGACAGAACCAATACAATTCTCATGGCCATCTCGAGAATTAGGGGGTACCAAGGCCGAAGCATTCAGTGAGTGGGACTTTGTGTTGGGAGAAGACCTACTGCGCCAATTTCTCAACCTTTGCAAGCTAGAGGACACTCAGATTAATGCAATAGACAAGGGGGACGCTCCGAACTGAGACTACACCAAGCTCATCAAGAAAAATGACGAGCCTATCCAGAATTGGTACACAACTGGGGAGGGGACCCATATCAAGTGAAGACTTCCTGATCAAAGAATTAAGATGTACTCCCCATCCCCATAGGGCAAGAAAATTTATAACTCTTACCTTAGAGTCAGATACCGCTACCGATAAGCTCACCCAAGAGGACTTGGATGCCATCGCGGAACATGTATTCCTCTACTTTCTTAATGAAATGGATTAAAGTGTACTTTGAATGAAATAGATCAAAGTAAAGTGTGCAAGTTAGTAAAGTCACTAGATGATTTGAAACAAGCACAAAATAATGACATCAAAGCTTGATTTTGCCATGAAAGAAAGTGTATTAATAAAAAATGACATGAATGGAAATGTCATAGTATTGATTAAATCTATCGAAGATATGTTGAACTTGAAAGAAGTTGCTAATTTGACCGTTGGATTTAAAACTTCAAGAAGAACTCATAAATTTGCATTAAGCAAGTTATGATATAGTTCTTAAAAGTTTTGAAAAGGTCAAGAGATATGGGTTTAGCGGATGTTATCCTTGAAGTGAAAATTTCTAAGAAATCTAATGGATAATTCTTGAGAAATTAGCAAGGATAATTTTACAATGGCTCGAACCTAATATTCATGAGTCAACATCTATTGAAAAATAGAGCTGACGTTGTTTTTCAAATTGAACACTCGAAGTCTAGTGAATTGGTAATCCTAAATGTATAGTGAGAGTACTAAGGTACTTGAGATACAATCGAGATCAAGGATTACTCTACACTAGATATCTATCGGTATCTAAAGGATATAGTAATGCTATATGGATATACGAAATCAAAGACTCAATGTCTACGAGTGGATTCGTATTCTTATAGTGGGAACAACTATATCATGGAAATATTCTAAACAGACTGTTAGAGCTAGATCCACGATGGAATCTGAGTTTATAGCTTTGGACAAATGTGGGGAAGAAGCGGAATGGCTACGCCAATTTCTAGAAGATATTCCAAGTTGGACAAAGCTAGTGCCACCAATTTGTATACACTGTGACAGTCAAACTGCAATGGTAAGTCGAGACATATACGTTCGAAGACATAAAACCATTAGAACTACACTCTACTAATTTGACTATGTCAAGTCAAATGATAAAACGGATCCGTTAACCAAATGGTTAAATAGAGAGGTAGTTGCGAGATCGACAAGGGGAATGGGTTTAAAGCCTCTTGAGAAGTTAACCACGGCGGAAAACCCAACCTAGCTGACTGGAGATCCCAAGATCTAGGTTCAAAAGGGACCACCTAACCGTTAAAAGACTTGTAACGTCACTATGGGGATTAACCTCATACCCATTCCTAAAAGTGACATCCCGAGATGAATAAGGTTAAGCCTATGGATTTTAATGATTCTTATGGAGTAAACCGGGTTACTTAGAAGAATCACCTATGTGGGAGAGAAGTGGGGCCGCTTCGAGGAGAATTGTGTGAGGCTCAATTCTTAGACCCTCTCACAGAACCAGGCATTGTGTTCCACGGCCACAAATGGACACAGCTATGATAATTGAATTGTGTTAGAGAGATACCTGTGTAACGTATATGACTGGCTACACAAAAAGCTGACAGTTCAAGGACATCGCGTCTACTGATTAGCGAGTAGAATAAGTATACGTCTACAAGGGAAGGTTCAAAGGGCAATCCCATACCTATCCTATGCAGGTTTTCAACTGTTGGACTTTATCACCAAAATTCCTCATCATTTCCTTCATGTGGGGAATTGTTGAAAAAATGTGAAGGAAATGAGTATTTTCCTTAATTTTGTGTATTAATTAATTGAGAAATAATTTGTTGAATGACAAAGTTGTTTATGGGTTTGTGTTCTACTCCATGAGAACATTGAGATAATGTATTCATTTGTCCAATTTGGAGTTGGGATGAATGAGATACAAAGGCTTGAAGTTGGTGGGTTGAAATGGGGATATTGTGTTTTATCCCACATTGGAAAGAAAGGTGAAAGGAAGCTAATATAAAGGCTTGGGCACTTTAGTAGTGTTCAAGCTTGTAGGGCATAGAGGCTCTCTCTCGCGCGCAGGGGGGGTGCAAATCATGGACCCAATTTGGCTTGCGAGGTCCGAACTCATGTGTGTGCGCGTCCTGCGGACACGAATGTAGCACTTATTTGGCTTGTCCGCGCTAGCTCACCTTTTGCTTTTATTTTTGACTTTAACAGTCAATTTTTTGCTCAAAAACAGATTCATCCCATCTGTATGGAATACAAAATGAAGGGCCAAGCCTTATCTTCTTTTTATCTCAAGTAATTAAACAAAGGATTAGGCTTATCCTTTTTTTTTAATTAATTTTGGCTATTGAACTGCTCATGGACTAGTATAAATAGAGCATCAAACCAGTGTATTCAAACACACGAAAAATACAGAAAAGAAACACATTTTCCAGCAACATCCACAGCATCTGTTTTGTTGCATTTTTTTTTCATTCCTCCTTTGGCCTCCTGCATTTGCATTTGTGGTGATACTATCCAGGCACAACCTCAATATGCCGGAGTCTCTTAGTGCAGGGAAGCATCCGGTTCGTGCGAGTTATCCTGGGAGACTAGCGTCCAAAAGCAACCTCAAGCACTCACAGTGAGGGGGCGAATAAGTGTTAAGGACAGTGTGTTCAACACACGGCTCGGCACAAAACATTCAGTCTACTTTCTGTTTATCCATTCTCCAGTTTATTAATTTATTAATTTATTATTTATTCTGTAATTCGAGTTCTTTTTTGTAGAATTTTCATAACATTATCTTTTAAACTTGCCATGTGTCGCGATCTGAGAGAGGGAAATAATGGACCGGGCGGGTTAAACCGTGCGTATGCCCCGCCGCACATGGTGCAACGGGTGTGTACAAGAATTTGTCAAAAAAAAAAAAAAAAATGAGGTTAATTTTATTTTTCTTTCTCGAATAAGAGGTTAATTTGACTGATCTGAGTAGTGTGAACCGAGACTACTTTGGCTGGATTCAGACTTTTAAAGAGTTAGGTCCAATGAGGAGAGGTGGAAAGCTGTGTGCTAATTCAGTGTACGTTATGTGACCCCTTTCACAGGCAAAAAAGTGGCACCAAAACCCATATGTTATTTGTCTTCTTTGCTCTTTCAATTTCTTTGGTTATAAGGTAAATGCCAAAACAAATTATCACTTTTTTCTTTCAACTTGCTATTATTGAAAAATTGATTATACGAGACCATTATTATGGCCAGAGTAATACTAAAGTCACAAAAACTGCTCATAAAATTGAAGTCACAAACTGATTTGACATTGGTTGATTGGGTGTTGTGTTTGTAGGACCAATTGTTTATTATTTCAATGTTCAATCAATGCCTGACAACTCATTTTTTGACTCAAATTTTGTGAGCTTTTTTTTGCCCCTAGCATTGCTCGGCTGACCATGTGCACGACACTTTTTTCATCACCTTGATTAAGTTTGTTCTTTTTTTTTTTCTTTTTTTTTTAGTGAATAATTAAATTATTGACACATAAAAGAGTTTTTATAAAATTCAAAGATGTGATCGAGGGAGCAAAGATTTTTTTTTAACATACTGTTAATTATACTTTTATTTTAAACACAAGAATTTCGTAAATGTGTAATTCTTATGATAACTATGTGAGAAGGTGAAATATAAAATAATAAATGAGTGGTCGTTGTACGTATGTTTTCATTGAATAAAAAAACGTATTAAATATTTAGTATAAAAATATGTAAATTTTAGTAAAAAACTCGTATACATAAAAAGCGTAACTTATAATAGGACGGAAGAAGTTAGTAGAGATTGTAGTGAGACGGAAGAAAGGAGTAAGTGCATAATCCAATCTTAAAAAATAAATACTTCATCCGTTTTAGGTTAAAAGTCTTACTAGTACGTCATAGATTAAGAATCCTTACCCAAAATAGTAAAGATGGGACATATCAAATAATTTTACCTCAAACGGTACCCAGTATTAGCTTTTTATGCGGAGGTTACATGTTCGAATCCCACTAAAGAGATTTGTGTTAGCCTATTTATAGGCTCAGTTGTAGCCTTTATGGTGTTATGAATTAATATAAATAAATAACTCAATAACTAAAGTAAAACTCTTACTCTCTCAGATATCTCAGATAAATGGAATACATTTTTAACTTATTAATATTTTAAAGGAATTCATTGTACTCCCTACGTCTCATTTTAAGAGTCAAAAACTTCTTGGGTTCAAAAATTAAGAAAGAGATATTTTTATTATAAAATATAGATAGTGGGTAGAGTGTTGTGAGTGTAGAAAGTGAGTGGGAGAGAAAAAGTAGTGTAGAGAATAGTTAGTGGATAGTTGTTGTGTGTATGATATGTAGGGCCCACCAAATAAAAAAAGTATATAAAACTTTCTTTTTTTTATTTTAACTCTTAAGTTGGGACACCCTTTTGGGAAATTTTTAACTCTTAAAATGGGACGGAGGGAGTATTTATTTTTTTACTGCTCGAGTTATAGTAAAACTGTACTAAAAAGATTTATTACGAGACTGAAAGGTAATGAAAAAGAGAAAGAGGTTTGTACTGAATTTGTCCACCGGTGTACATGAGACTCATGAAATAAACCACAGTTTCAGATCTACATAGACAGGTAAATCTGGGTCAGATTTTAGTCGCCAAATTGGTGAGTAGCTCTAAAGGGAATGTCCAGCAAAACTTATATCACTTGTCACCAAGCTGCTCCTCCTAGCACTCAAACACAAAACCTCTCTTACCATCCCTTACCTCCTTACCGCTGATCTACTTGTAGAGGGCCCCTTCTTTCATTTTCTGTGTGGAAGTTTTATCAGTTACAAATTACAATAAATCTACTTTCCTCCATATTTGGACCCATGCAGTTAGTGACTCATTTCTTGTATTCCATTTGTATTCCTTTTTTTTTCCTCTTTGAACAAATATTATAAACATTATAATAAAAGTATATTTTTTATTTATATTTTTAAATAAAAGTGTTGAATGGAATCTAAGATTTCATTAAAAAAAAATCATGTTTGTAATTTTAAATTATGATTTTAGCATATTATAAATTATTAACAAATACTCCCTCCGTTTCATGAGAACTGAGATTTATTTCCCTTTTCATCCGTTTCACCTCAATTGAGACTGCCCAAAATGGCAAACTTTTTAATATTTTATATTCACCCAACCCCACCACTCATTCTCTCTCTTCATTCTCCCCCACTCATTTTATTCAACCAACACTACTATTTACCCCACTAATTCTCTCTCTTCATTTTCTACCACACATTTTCCTTATTTTATTAGTATTCCTTAGTTCTTGTGTCATTTCCTTTAGTCTCAGTTCTCATGAAACGGAAGGAGTACATAAAATATATGTATATAAATGTTGATTGATAGTCAATTATATAAAATTAAAATGAATTTAATATGAGAAGAAAAAAAGAAAAAGAGATTTGTATTGAATTGGTCCACGAGTGTACTTGAGACCACTGAGATAGACTCGTGAAGAAAAGGCAACCCACTAACTAACCACCTCACATCTCTATCTCACCGTCATCCTTCCCTTTCTTTATGACTTTATCATCAGATTAACACAGTCCAATTTCAGATTGTTTTACTAATTCTTCGGTTTCATATTATACTCCCTCCGACTCATTTTAATTTAAAAGTAAAAAAATAGATGGGTTCAAGAATTAAGAAAAAGGTAATGTGTTGTGAGTGTTGTGAGGTGGGTAAGAGAGAGAAAGTGAGGTAGAGAAGAGTTACTGGATAATTATTGTGAGTATGACATGTAGGATCCATTTTCTATTTTAGGATTTTGACTCTTAAAATAGGACGCCCTTTTAAGAAATTTTTGACTCTTAAAATGGGACTGAGGGAGTACAATTTTTCCCTCTCGTAATTATAATTATGTGGACAATTTTTTTTAGTCGTCTTACAGTTTTTTTAAGGGGTAACAACAATTTAGGGTCCAAAGTTTGGGGGATGTGTGCCAATAGAGGTCTGATGTATCAATTTTGTCAATTTAGAGTCTAAAGTTAACAACGTTAGTCAATTAATGGTTTTTGGACTAAGTTGCAAAGAAAATCCAGTTAAGTAACAGAAGAACTTAACTGAAGTTTGTTTTGGATGTTCGCCTGGGCTTTGTGTCATTTCACACACCCTTTATACAATACTCCCTCAGTTCCAGCTCACTTGACATTTATTGCCATTTTGGACTATCCCAGCTCACTTGACACTTCCAAAAATAACATACTTTTTATTATTTTATATTCACTCTACCACACCACTTATTCTCTCTTTATTTTCCACCACTCAATTTATTCAACCAACACTACTATTTACCCCACTCATTATCCCTCTTCATTTTCTACCACACATTTCCTTATTTTATTCATTATCCTTAATTATTGTGCCCACCTCATGGGTGTCAAGTGAGGTGGGACGGAGGGAGTAGACCCTAAGTTTTCTTTTACTCATATTATTATATTTTCGAATAAAAAAATAAGCAAATAAAAAATTAAAGTGTTTTTTTTTTTTTTGAAACCACAAAAATGAAGTTATAAACAAGGGAATGTTATAAAACTGGAGAACCAAGAGCATAATCTCAATAGATATTATTTTATTTCAAGACTATTATAGAGAGAGTGTACAAGAGAGAAAGGTAGAAGTTAAGAACTTCTGAAGTCTATTGAAATGAAAACTAGAGCCTACTATTTATAGGTGGAAATTAGCTTCCTCTATAAGCTTTCATAAGGATAAACACTATCATTTAGTAAGGCTTCCTTAGTAAGCTTCTCTGAAGATATTTACCAAGCTTCTCGAGTAAGCTTCACTGAAGATATTTACAAAGCTTCCTTAGTAAGCTTCGCGAAAGATAATCTTGCAAAGCTTCTCTTGTACACTTCTGGAAGTATTTGATCATATTTGTCATGTATCTCTTCAAGAGATCTATTTACCTCGACGGGGCTTTTCTCATAATTTGCTCATTTTCTTTTTCGAGGATTTTTGTCTTTAGAACCGATAAGCCTTCCACGCTTCAGGCATGTTTTAGATTCATTAGCGGATTGTCCAATCGGGACATCAATCCGTATAGGAGCATTTATAGCGGGAACATGTGACTTTGTCACCTTTTTTAGGTCAGTAAATGCGTCTGGCAATTGATTCGCTATCTCTTGCAAGTGGATTATCTTTTGAACTTCTGGTTCACATTGCTTTGCACGAGGATCAAGATAATATTTCAATATATTCCACTTGATTTCTTTTTCCAGCTTATTACTTTCTCCCCCTAATGTTGGAAATATTTTTTTTCATCAAAATGACAATCGGCAAAATGTGCCTCAAATAGATCTCCTGTTAATGGTTCAAGATATCTTATAATAGAAGAAGAATCATACCCAACATATATCTCCAATCTACATTGGGGTCCCATTTTGGTGCGTTGTGGTGGAGCAATTGGAACATATACCGCACACCCAAAAATTCTTTGATGGGAAATATTTGGCTCCTGACCATAAGCCAATTCTAATGGGGAAAACTTATGATAACTCGATGGCATGATGCGTATAAATGCTGCTGCATATAAAACAACATGTCCCCAAGCTACAACAAGTAGCTTTGCTCTCATAAGCAACAGTCTAGCTATTAACTGAATTCCTTTAATAAATGCTTCAGCTAAACCATTTTGTGTGAATGAACATAAGCAACTGGATGTTCAACATCTATTCCAATAGATGTTCAATAATTATTAAAAGCCTCTGATGTAAATTCACCAGTATTATCAAGGCTAATTGTCTTGATCACATAATTTGGAAATTGTGATCGTAATCGAATTTCTCGCAATACCAGGTTGTGAGTTGATAATAAACTTATGTGTGACCATTTAGTAGATGCATCTACTAAAACCATAAAATATCTAAATGGTCCACACGGTGAATCAATCGGTCCACATATATTACCTTGAATTTGTTCAAAAAACTTTGGAGATTCAACTCCAACTTTTGCTGGTGATGGCTTAATTATCAATTTACCTTGAGAGCAAGCAGCACATGAGAATTCATTAGATTGAAAAATCTTCTGGTTTTTCAATGGATGCCTATGTGAATTTTCCATAATTCTTCGCATCATATTAGAACCGGGATGCCCCAACCGGTCATGCCATATAGTAGAACCATTTATATCAGTAAACTTCTGGTTTACTGTTAAAACCATTTATATTAGTAAACTTTTGGTTTATTGTCATTTGTACTTCAATTATGCTAATCTTTTTATAGGATACTTTAGAAGAAAATACAGGTAACTTTTTTACCACATATTTGTTACCTGATTCAGTCTTTGTAATGCATAAATATTTTATTTCTCCTTCATTACTTGTCTCAATATGACATCCATTTTCTCGAATATCTTTAAAGCATAGTAAATTTCTTTGAGACATAAATGAAAACAATGCATTTTTATACTTATTTTTGTTCCTCTTAGTAGTACTATATTAGCTCTTTTGGAGCCATCAATTATGTTTGTACTACCTCATATTGTACTAATATTAACATCATTTACAATCAAATATACTTATAAGTAAAAGTTAAATATGTTAGAACACACACACACTGAAATAATAGAACACACTTAAGTAAATTATAATGAGTCAGATACTTTAGTTAGTTTGGGTTTCTCCCCCATTAAGTATGTAATCATTTACATCTGGATTGAGAAAATCTGATATATCCAGATGTGTACTTGTAGATGGATCTTGATTCACATCATCGTTTTCATAGACAAAATTTGTTTCAACATCTTTCCCTTTATTCAACATTGATGCTTGATACAACTTAACAAGATGTTTAGGCGTACGACAGGTACGGGCTCAATGAACTTTCATTCTGCACCGATAACATAAATTCTCAATTTTTATCGGTTGCTTAATTTGTCTAGTCGATGATATTTCATTCTTACATTCTCTATTCCACTTCTGGTGGCGAGAAATTTTTTCATCATTATTGGGGTGATTGTCATTATGATACCGATTATTAAATCTCCCCCGACCACGGTCGCGATTACGTCCACGACCACGTTCTCGGCCTCGCTCAGTATTATCATATATACTCGCGTTCACTTCAAGGAACGGAGTAGAGCCAGTGGGGCGGGCTTCGTGGTTTTTCAATAAGACCTCACAACATTTATATTACTTTTACTATTTCTTAGTCTCCGTGCAAATGAGAAGGTGGACATATACTTTGGGGACAGAGGTAGTATTAGTTAATGAAGCAATCTAATACAAGAATGCAACTTTTTAAAGTAAATAACGTAGATGCATTAATGTGTTCAAAAAAGAAAAAACGTAGATGCATTAATAAATACAAATAAAATTGGCACTCTGCAACCGTCGAACACTTATCTTAATTATGAATTTAATTATGAAGATGGCTATGTAAACATGTAATTTTCAATAAAACAATTGAACTGTCTACTTCGAACCTCACCAAAATCAAACTTTTGGTTATATCTCCAAAGTAAATATATATATATATATATATATATATATATATATATATATATATATATAAAAGTTGGTGAGGAGAGTTAAAGGTGTTGCCATGTGGACAAGTCAGGGAAGAAGCTTGAATTTGGTGATGCCACATCAACACTACCCTCTTAAATAAGTGATTTTTCATTTTTTTTTCTATTAGCTAATAGTATTAGCTAATAATATTAGTTACTATATAGGGTAACTATTATAGTTAACTATAATAGTAACTATTACTAATAATAGTAAAAGTTAACTATAGTAGTTAAATACAATAGTTAACTATTACTATTATTAGTAATAGTAGTTAAGAACTATAGTTAAGTATTACTATTATTAGTAATAGTCACTATTATAGTTTACTATAATAATTACCCTATATAGTAATAGTTACTATAATAATTACCTTATATAGTAATTAATATAATTAGTTAATATTGTTAAAAAAAATAACAATTGACTATTAATAGTTAACTATCATTATAATTAACATTTATATTTAACTATTAAATAAATTACAAATTAATCTACTATTAATAGTATTAGTTAATCATAATAGTTGCTATATATATTAATTATTACTCTTAATAGTATTATTAGTTAATCACAATAGTTACTATATAATTTAAATATTATTATTATTATTAATAGTATTAGTTAATCATTATACAATAAATGTTAATATTTAATATTACTAATACTCGCTCCGTTCGAGAGTGAGAGTCCTACTTTCTACTATTTTTGTACGTCCCACTAAAAGTCTATTTCCTAAAAGGACAAATGATGAGAAAGAATGAATAGTATTTTGGACAATTATACCCTCAACACACTTGCAATGTTTACCAATTTTCTATTGTCCTTAATAAGTGTGCACAAACAAGGTAGGACTCTTACTCTAGGGCGTAGGGAGTATTAATTAATTATAATAGTTAATATATAGGTTAATTATAACTATTAGTATTATTAGTGAATAATAATAGTTATTATATATGTTAATAAGTACAATTAATAATATTAGTTAATTATAATAATTATTTAAATTATTACTAAAAAATTAACACAATTTGCCTAAATTTATAAGCAAACATTTTAATTCATACTCCCTCCGTCCCATCCGAAATATGATTCTTGGTCCCAACACGGGGATTAAAGAATAATAATATTTTATTATAAAAAGTTGTTTGAAAAGTAGGTGTTGTGAGTATGAAAGAGAGAGAAAGTGGGTGGGGAATAATAAATGAAAAGTTGTTGTGAGTATGACAAGTTGGTCCTACTAATAAAAAAGTAATAAAAGCTTTCCATTTTGGGATGTCCTATTTCGAATGGGACACCCAAAACGGCAAAACGTCCTATTTCGGGTGGAACGGAGGGAGTATACAATATAGTTATATTAAAAAAGTTATTATGTTACATTACTAAATAAAAACATAAAAAAAAATATAAAAAATAGTAAATTAGTTTCCCGTGCAAAGCACAGATTACCCACTAGTTTCCATCAAATGCCTTACGGATAATGACTTGGAACGCCTAAATGCAACTCAAATTATTATTCAGACACTACCCAAATCCAACTTACTGCAATACAGACAGGATATATTTAACATTGGAACATGATAAATTAAAGTATTTCAGTGGGCAAAAATTGCTCAGTTAAGTATCCAAAAGATTGCAACAATAAGTAACACTACAAGAATGTCACTTTAAAGAGTTAATTTTACTACCTCTGTGAATATAAATACGCGATGACACTTTAGGTAGAATTGTTTTTTTTCATGAAAAAGAAAATGAATACTGTAATAACCCGAACCTACCTTTTTATTTTATTTAATTTAAACTCTTAATTATTAATGGGCCAAACTTTAATAATTAGTTTAGTCTAGTTATTGGGTCAAAAGTAGAAAGCCCAATTCATTAACTAAGAAGGATTAGGAGTCCAATTTAAAGTGGGGATTTGGGAAGTCCCATTAATATAAATACTCCCTCTTAAACCCTAAGGCTTTCTCAGTTACCGCAAAGAAAAAAAAAAAAACGGGAGAGTCGAGAGAGAAAGAGAGCGGCGGATCAAGGAGCCGGCGATCAAGAAGCCGCATAGAGAGAAAGAAAGAGCGACCGGGAGCGAGAGAGAGAAGGCGATCGGGTTCGCAAAGGTAATTCTAGAACCCCCTCCAACTTTTCTCTTCATCTTTGTAATTCAATTTGTGTATCAAGAAACCTCACGATAGCAATTGGGCAACTAGGGTTTAATAGTATGGGATTAAGAAGGAAGAAGAAGATGGACTGCTTGTGTGTGTGTGCGGCGTTGGGTGTCGCTGAGGTGTGTGTGTGTGCGTGATGTGTGTGTACTGTGATGTGTTTGTGTGTGTGCGTGTAAGTGTAATAGCTGGTGGGTGTGTGTGTGTGGGTTGATGGTGGGTGTGTGTGTGTGTCTGAGGTGTGTGTCTGAAGTGTGGGTGTGCTGATGGTGGGTGTGCTTATCTGAATGTGTGGGTGTGTTCAGAGTGGTGGGTGTACCAGAGTGTGTGTGAATCAGAGTGGTGGGTGTGCCTGTCAGTAGGTGTACTCAGTAAGTGTGTGCAGAAAGTGTGAAATCAGTGTGTGTAATTTGTGTAGTGAAATTGAGAATTGGGGATTGACTAATAAAAACCCTAGGGGTGTTGTAGTCATTCTTAAAGTTACTGGTTAGCTAGGAAAGAGTTGATAGATGACTAAACCCTGAAATTAATTGAGTAAAAAGAAGTAAATTGGGACGGAAGTAAAATAGTATTGTTCTCATGTCTAAGGCTAGACTATTTCATGTTGTAGATTGTCCAAGCGGAGTAAAGCAAGCTAGTAGAACACGAAGCTAAGGTAAGGGATTACTCTCTTAGTTGTGTATTGATTCTTAATCCTTTGTTAGGATTCCCAATCTCTGTTTTATAAAGTAAACTATCTGTGTGGCTAGATAGTCTTTTAAACTATTCCGTTCTGCGAATTGTTCCGTCTTTTGTTATCCACTCTATTGATATTGTTATTGTTCAATAGGGGTATCATGTGTATGATTGATTTGGTAACCTTGGTGTCCAAGTGAGATGTGTATCTTTTAAAAGTGATCAAGTAAAGTTGTAAAGTTAAGCTTTGGGTTGTAAAAGCTCTTTAAAGTGAATTTTTATAATAAGTAAAGTGACTACAGTTATCCATAATCCCGAAACGGATAAGTGGACCCCTTACAGTTATCCATAGTTCTAAGTTGAACATGTGGACCCTTAGCGTTGCTTGATGAAGTAACGTAGGTTATCATGATATACCGATTTTGGGTGCGGTCAGTAGAAACCCGAGCCCTGGGTACAGCACGTGCTTAATCCCTAAATGAAGTAAAGTAAAGTAAAGAAAAGTAAAGTGTGAGTAAGATGTTGTGTTTTGGAAACTGCCTCTGAAGCCACGTGTTTTCAAGTAATGAATTGTTTTTCATCAAGTAAATGTTTCTTTTCAAACTGAGTATTAGTTGATCATTGAGTTATATCCGTTCATTGTAATTCATTGTTACCGTTCGTTTCGGTCATCTCCTCTTAGTACCCGAGGGGATACCGTATGAACTTACTGGGCATTGTTCGCTCATTCCTTTCATTTTTTTCTCTCTCCAGGTTATAAATAAGCAGATCAGGAGTCGCAAGGTTTGGCGGCTTAGGAGTCATCTTTTAAATAAAGTTAATTAGTGGTTATGTTTCCGTTATGGTTAGGTTATAAACTTTACTTTCCGTTAGTTACCGTTTGAGCTAGTGGTTTGTACTAGCCGTTGCGGATTTGAACGTTGGTTAATGTTTGAATTGTGGTTATTTGTAGCCGTTGGGCATTCTGATTATGGGATTTATTCGTATTAAGTTATTACTTAATTGTAGTGAAAAGTTGGGGTGTTACAGTTGGTATCAGAGCCCCGGTTTAAGATTACTTGGGAGACTCAGAATTAGAAGTTAAGACTATTGAGAGAAGTAGTACTTAACTATTGTGGGCTTTAGAACTCTGATAAGAACAAAGTACTTTTGGGAAGCACTAATGAGGGGAAGCTGCTATTTAGGGAAACTTTCCATTTTAGGAAACTTTCTAAGTTAGGAAACTTTCCTTTTATAGAAATTTGCTATTTTAGGAAAGAACCTAAAGGGAGGTTCTAAATGAAGATGAGTATGTACTCGAGTATGGCTTGAGTGATTGATATTTCCTTTAAGAATGAATTACGCTATGGGATACTTGTGATTTTAATGCTTGTGTGTTTACATTGTAGATCATGGACGGACTGAAGACAAAAACACCCAAGGAGAGAGCAATCGTAAGGGGTGCATGGACGATTAGGCAGCTTAAGGGACAATTGACAAAGAAAAAGAAGGAAGCGGACTATACCTTTGACAAATGGATGCAAACTAGAGGTTTGTGGTATAAGGCTCGAGAAGAAATAGAAAAGCTAAAAGAAGCAATGAACAAAAAGGATGAAGAAATAGCCAATATCAGGGAAGAATTTTATAGGAATTTCTACAAAGAACCAATGGCAGAAAATGTGGTGACTGAAGAAGAAGCCACCGAAATTGACATTATTGTGGAGGGCAGTGAAGCTGCCCCGATTATGATTGAAGATGAAGTACCGGAGGAAGAACCGGTCTCTAGGCCGAGAGGAAGGCCAAGAGGTTCAAGGAAAGTTTATGTGCCTACTGGGAGGCCTAGGGGTAGACCTAGGAAAAATGTAACCCCATGATTATGAGGGGAGTAGCCACTTATTTAGTATTCTTTTTAGAAGTTAGCATTCTTTCATTAAAAAGGTTTAGTATTATTTTTTTTGTTCTATTAGTAAAGAACTTAGTGACTATTCTAGTTTAGTTCAGTTAAATAAATAAAAGTTATTTTTAAGTTAAGTTATTTCTTGTCATGTAATTCCTTAAGTTAAACTATGTTTGAATAAACTTAGTGAATGCGTTAAATTATAGTAATCAGTTCTGTGGGGACGGCCTATAAAAGTATAAAATTCGTTTGAGTACAGCGACTAATACAGTTAAAGACCTAAAGTAAGGTCGATGCAGTCAAAGGTCTAAAGTAAGACCGATATATACATATAAGTATGTACGTGAAGTTAGTATGAGACCAAGTTAAGTATAGACTCTCGATGAAACAGTAAATTGTGAGGTCAAGTAACCGACCTAGTTAAATCAATTGTCATTAATATGTAAAACCCGTTTTCGTGGTGGGTCATCAATCAGTGATAATTCAATCTTTCTTAACTTCAGATGTCTGGAAGAGGAAGAGGAAACCGTGGAAACGCTCGCAACGCGGGAAACCAAGGTAATGTTGATCCGAACATGGCGAACCTTCTGCAAACGCTGAACCAGACCGTGGCTGGAATCGGACAGGTGGTGAACCAACTAGCACAACCTCAAAACCAACCCCAGCAGGTACCAATGAGAGATCCGCTGGAAATGTTTCAAAGGAGGAAGCCGGACACTTTCTCCGGTACCTCAAAGGAGAAGCCGGAGGACTGGGTCAAGGATATGGAGCACATTTTTGAGACTTTGGAATGTACCACAGAGCAGAAGGTAGTTTTTGCAACATTTATGCTAAGGAGTGCGGCTCGCACTTGGTGGGATGCAGAAAAGAGAGCAGCTTTGGCTAGGGGTGAAGGAAATTTCACCTGGGAAAGGTTTAAAGTGGTATTCAATGAGAAATACTACCCGGCTAGTGTACGTCACGCCAGAGTGGCAGAGTTTTTGAATTTAACTCAAGGTGACAAGACGGTAGACGAGTATAGTGAAAGGTTCACAGATCTGCTGGAATTTGCACCAACCTTTTTCGACAGCGAGGAACAAAAGGCCAGGAAGTTCGAAGCCGGACTGAGTGATCGGATTCGATACAGAATCACTCCTCTGCAGTTAGCGACATATGGGTTAGTGCTAGACAGAGCCAGAATTGTAGAAAGGGAGTCTGATGAGTACCGCAGCAAGAGGGATGAAAAGAAGAAGTCTGGAGACAAGTCTACTAATAAAGATTCAACTGGGAACAAGGGACAGTTCAACGACCGAGACCGTGATAATCATGGGAAGAGGAAAGCTGAGGGAAGCTATGATCGTACAGCAAACAAGTACCCGAACAGAAACTTTGGAAACCGAACCGCGTACGATAAAGGAAAGGCTAAAGAGCAGGGGACCGCCGAAGTATGCCCTGCGTGTGATGGCAATCATAAGGCTGATGCGTGCAAATACAAGGACAGAAAATGCTATAACTGTGAGAAGATTGGGCACCCGCAGTGGAAGTGCCCAGAGCCGAAGAAGAATGCACAAACTCATGGGGTGAAGGCAGAAGACAAAAGTAAGACTGGTGGTCAGGGGCGTGTGTTCACCATGACTGCTAGAGATGCTAGAGCCACAAATGACTTGGTGGCAGGTACGCTTCAGTTATATTCTCGCAACGTATACGCTTTGATAGATTCTGGTGCCACTCATTCTGTGATTAGTTCTAAGTTGGCAAAACAGTTAAAATTGTCACCTAAGGCGTTAGAAGTGCCCTTGATAATTGATACCCCGACTAAGGAGTCGATCCCAGTTACTTCAGTGTTTCAAAGTTGTCCTTTAAGGATAGGCGATAGAGAACTCGAGGTTGATCTTATATGTCTGGATCTCAGTGATTTTGATATCATCCTAGGTATGGACTGGTTGGCTGCGTATCATGCCAAAGTAGACTGCTTTAGAAAAGAAGTGAATTTTGAATTACCCTCTGGAGGAGGATTTTGTTTTCAAGGGTCGAAACCAAGAGTCCGAACGGGTCTGATTTCCGTAATGAAGGCTCGTAAACTGTTAAGGAAAGGTTGTGAGGGATTTCTTGCGTATGTTGGTGAGTCAAACAAGAAAGAAGTGACCATTGAATCCCTCTCCATAGTAAAAGATTTCAAGGATGTTTTTCCCGAGGATTTGCCAGGAATACCGCCGGAGCGAGAAGTGGAGTTTTCGATAGATCTAGCACCTGAGACTGCACCGATTTCAAGAACACCATATAGGATGGCTCCGCCGGAACTTAAAGAGTTAAAGGAGCAGTTACAAGAACTGTTGGACAAGGGCCTGATTAGACCGAGTGCATCACCGTGGGGTGCGCCGGTATTATTTGTAAAGAAGAAGGATGGGTCGATGAGACTATGCATTGACTATCGGGAGTTAAACCGTGTGACAATTAAGAATAAGTATCCTTTGCCAAGGATCGATGATTTGTTTGACCAACTCCAAGGTGCATGCTACTTCTCTAAGATTGATCTGCGTTCTGGTTACCATCAGTTAAGAGTGAAAAAGGAAGATGTAGCAAAGACGGCTTTTAGGACAAGGTATGGACACTACGAGTTCTTAGTAATGCCGTTTGGGCTGACAAATGCGCCTGCTGTGTTCATGGAGCTTATGAATAGAGTATTTCAAGAATATTTGGACAAGTGCGTAATAGTATTCATCGATGACATCTTGGTGTATTCGAAATCAAAAGAGGAGCATGAAGAACATTTGAAATTAGTACTACAGATTTTAAGGGAGCAAAAGTTGTATGCCAAATTTAAGAAGTGTGAATTCTGGCTGGAGGAAGTAGCGTTTTTGGGACATGTGGTATCTAAGAATGGGATAGCAGTTGACCCTGCAAAGGTTGAGGCTATAGTTAATTGGGAGAGACCAACTTCTGTTAGTGAGATAAGGAGCTTTTTGGGTTTAGCAGGGTACTACCGTAGGTTCGTGGAAGGGTTTTCGAAGTTATCTCTACCATTGACCAGGTTAACCACAAAAGGGACAAGATTTGTGTGGTCAGACGATTGTGAGAAGAGTTTTCAAGAATTGAAAGGGCGATTGGTGTCCGCGCCTGTTCTTACGTTACCAACAAGCAGTGATGGTTTTGTGATCTATAGTGATGCGTCATTGAAAGGTTTGGGTTGTGTGTTGATGCAAAATGATAAAGTGGTAGCTTATGCGTCTAGGCAACTCAAGAACCACGAGAAAAACTATCCTACCCACGATTTGGAGTTAGCGGCCGTAGTGTTTGCATTGAAAATTTGGAGACACTATTTGTATGGGGTACCTTGTGAAATTTACACCGACCATAAAAGTCTTAAGTACATTTTCACTCAGAAAGAGTTGAATATGAGGCAAAGGAGATGGCTAGAGTTACTTAAAGATTATGATTGCAAAATCTTGTATCATCCTGGGAAGGCCAATAAGGTGGCTGATGCATTAAGCAGAAAGAACCATGGAACATTAGCGACTATGATTTCTAAGGGGGTAAGTGAACTGAGAGATAGTGAAATAGTAAAGCTAGAGGTTAAAGTTAAAGGCTATTTGGCTCAGATGAGTGTCCAACCAACACTGTTAGTGAGAATCAAGGAAGCTCAGAATGTGGATGACGAGTTGGAAGCGATTCACAAGGTTATCAGTAAGAAGGGAATGGTAGACTTCCGTGTTAGCGACGACGGGATCATGAGGTATCGATCAAGGATTTGGGTGCCTAATAATGATAGTATCAAGAGGGAAATTCTTGAAGAAGCTCACTGTTCAAGGTTTTCGGTCCACCCTGGGAGCACTAAGATGTATAAAGATCTAAAGGAATCCTTTTGGTGGAACAATATGAAGAGTGAGGTGGCGGAATTCGTTTCTAAGTGTTTGGTGTGTCAGCAAGTGAAAAGTGAACACCAGAAACCCGCGGGACTACTACAATCGTTACCTATTCCAGAGTGGAAGTGGGAACACATCACTATGGACCTGGTGATTGGACTTCCCAAGACGTTGAAGGGTCATAACGCAATTTGGGTCATAGTGGATAGGCTCACTAAATCGGCTCACTTTCTAGCAATCAAGGTGACTGATTCGTTGGAGAAGTTAGCTAAGTTGTACGTGGATGAGATCGTAAGGCTACATGGGATACCGGTCTCTATAGTGTCAGACCGAGATGCGAGGTTCACATCAAATTTCTGGAAGAGTTTACAGAAAGCGTTAGGGACGGAGTTAACTATGAGTACAGCGTTCCACCCTCAGACAGACGGACAGTCAGAAAGGACGATTCAAACTCTCGAAGACCTACTGAGAGCAACGTCGTTAGATTGGCAAGGAGCGTGGGATGATCATCTACCACTAGTGGAATTTGCCTACAACAACAGTTACCACTCTAGTATTGGAATGGCGCCGTATGAAGCTCTTTATGGGCGGAAATGTAGATCGCCTGCGTGTTGGGATGAAGTAGGCGAGAGAAAGTTAACTGGACCCGAGATTGTTCAAGTAACGGCGGATAAAGTTCAACAGATTCGCAAGTGGTTGTTAACTGCGCAGAGTAGGCAGAAATCGTATGCGGATAATCGAAGGCGCGATCTGGAGTTCCAAATAGGGGATCATGTATTCTTGAGGATCTCACCGACAAAAGGGGTCATGCGGTTTGGGATTCGTGGGAAGTTAAGTCCTAGGTACGTGGGGCCGTTCGAGATTCTAGAACGAATAGGGGCGGTAGCCTATAAGTTGGCTCTACCTCCTGTGCTATCTGGTGCGCACAATGTGTTTCACGTGTCGATGTTGAGGAAATACGTAGCTGACCCGAGCCACGTCATAGAGTACAAACAGTTACGTTTTCGTGAAGACTTGAGTTATGATGAGAAGCCGGTAAAGATTATAGACCGTAAAGATCAAGTTTTGCGGAAGCGAGTGATTCCGTACGTAAAAGTGCAGTGGAGCAACCACACGGAAAGAGAAGCCACGTGGGAGCTCGAAAGTGAAATGCGTGATATGTATCCCGCTTTGTTCGAAGATTAAGGTACGTTTAGTTTGGAGGACCAAACTCTTTTAAGGGGGTAAGAATGTAATAACCCGAACCTACCTTTTTATTTTATTTAATTTAAACTCTTAATTATTAATGGGCCAAACTTTAATAATTAGTTTAGTCTAGTTATTGGGTCAAAAGTAGAAAGCCCAATTCATTAACTAAGAAGGATTAGGAGTCCAATTTAAAGTGGGGATTTGGGAAGTCCCATTAATATAAATACTCCCTCTTAAACCCTAAGGCTTTCTCAGTTACCGCAAAGAAAAAAAAAAAAACGGGAGAGTCGAGAGAGAAAGAGAGCGGCGGATCAAGGAGCCGGCGATCAAGAAGCCGCATAGAGAGAAAGAAAGAGCGACCGGGAGCGAGAGAGAGAAGGCGATCGGGTTCGCAAAGGTAATTCTAGAACCCCCTCCAACTTTTCTCTTCATCTTTGTAATTCAATTTGTGTATCAAGAAACCTCACGATAGCAATTGGGCAACTAGGGTTTAATAGTATGGGATTAAGAAGGAAGAAGAAGATGGACTGCTTGTGTGTGTGTGCGGCGTTGGGTGTCGCTGAGGTGTGTGTGTGTGCGTGATGTGTGTGTACTGTGATGTGTTTGTGTGTGTGCGTGTAAGTGTAATAGCTGGTGGGTGTGTGTGTGTGGGTTGATGGTGGGTGTGTGTGTGTGTCTGAGGTGTGTGTCTGAAGTGTGGGTGTGCTGATGGTGGGTGTGCTTATCTGAATGTGTGGGTGTGTTCAGAGTGGTGGGTGTACCAGAGTGTGTGTGAATCAGAGTGGTGGGTGTGCCTGTCAGTAGGTGTACTCAGTAAGTGTGTGCAGAAAGTGTGAAATCAGTGTGTGTAATTTGTGTAGTGAAATTGAGAATTGGGGATTGACTAATAAAAACCCTAGGGGTGTTGTAGTCATTCTTAAAGTTACTGGTTAGCTAGGAAAGAGTTGATAGATGACTAAACCCTGAAATTAATTGAGTAAAAAGAAGTAAATTGGGACGGAAGTAAAATAGTATTGTTCTCATGTCTAAGGCTAGACTATTTCATGTTGTAGATTGTCCAAGCGGAGTAAAGCAAGCTAGTAGAACACGAAGCTAAGGTAAGGGATTACTCTCTTAGTTGTGTATTGATTCTTAATCCTTTGTTAGGATTCCCAATCTCTGTTTTATAAAGTAAACTATCTGTGTGGCTAGATAGTCTTTTAAACTATTCCGTTCTGCGAATTGTTCCGTCTTTTGTTATCCACTCTATTGATATTGTTATTGTTCAATAGGGGTATCATGTGTATGATTGATTTGGTAACCTTGGTGTCCAAGTGAGATGTGTATCTTTTAAAAGTGATCAAGTAAAGTTGTAAAGTTAAGCTTTGGGTTGTAAAAGCTCTTTAAAGTGAATTTTTATAATAAGTAAAGTGACTACAGTTATCCATAATCCCGAAACGGATAAGTGGACCCCTTACAGTTATCCATAGTTCTAAGTTGAACATGTGGACCCTTAGCGTTGCTTGATGAAGTAACGTAGGTTATCATGATATACCGATTTTGGGTGCGGTCAGTAGAAACCCGAGCCCTGGGTACAGCACGTGCTTAATCCCTAAGTGAAGTAAAGTAAAGTAAAGAAAAGTAAAGTGTGAGTAAGATGTTGTGTTTTGGAAACTGCCTCTGAAGCCACGTGTTTTCAAGTAATGAATTGTTTTTCATCAAGTAAATGTTTCTTTTCAAACTGAGTATTAGTTGATCATTGAGTTATATCCGTTCATTGTAATTCATTGTTACCGTTCGTTTCGGTCATCTCCTCTTAGTACCCGAGGGGATACCGTATGAACTTACTGGGCATTGTTCGCTCATTCCTTTCATTTTTTTCTCTCTCCAGGTTATAAATAAGCAGATCAGGAGTCGCAAGGTTTGGCGGCTTAGGAGTCATCTTTTAAATAAAGTTAATTAGTGGTTATGTTTCCGTTATGGTTAGGTTATAAACTTTACTTTCCGTTAGTTACCGTTTGAGCTAGTGGTTTGTACTAGCCGTTGCGGATTTGAACGTTGGTTAATGTTTGAATTGTGGTTATTTGTAGCCGTTGGGCATTCTGATTATGGGATTTATTCGTATTAAGTTATTACTTAATTGTAGTGAAAAGTTGGGGTGTTACAAATACTCTCTATGTCCGACTTCAAAGTGCAAAACTTATCCTATTAGAAATTGTAAAATCCAAAAATAGATGGTATTCAATACTCCTTCCGTCCCAGTTTAAGTTTCTTACTTTCTTTTTTGGTCTGTCTCAATTTAAGGTTCTTAGTTGCTTTATTCCATAAAAAAAAAAATGAATAGTGCTTTTGAGAATCTTACCCTCAAAAAGTTCATTTAATTACAAAAACTATTACTCCCTCTGTCCCTAAATGAGTGTCCAAATTTCATTTTAAGGGACACTGAAAATCTCAACTTTTTGAACAATTTGGTAACAACGATTCATATATAATCTTGTAATCTCCTTTCAAAACCTTTAGTTTTGCACGTATAAAGAAACCGGTGAAAAAAAATTCGAAAAAAAACGTTTAGGGAGAAAGTTATGTTCAAAAAAGACACTCATTTAGGGACAAAGATTTTTTGAAAATAGACACTCATTTAGGGACAGAGGGAGTACTTTCCTAACATACTTTCACCCACTTGCTTCATGAATAGTATTTTGGACATTTATATCCTTCACTCTCAACTTTCGGTTGACTCATTTCCTTTGTTTTTGCCTTATTTTCTTAATAAGCGTGCATAGTCAAACTAAGAACCTTAAATGGGACGGAGGGAGTACTTTTGAATTAATGACAGTCACTGGTCATACTCATTAGATCAACTAACACATTATTTTTTACCCCACTTTTCTTCTACTACTCAACTATCTATCTTCACCATTTAATTTTGTTTAATTAATATGCACAAATAGTTATTTTGCAATTTAAGGTGGGACGGAGGGAGGAAGGGAGTATGTAATAGTGAGAATAGGAAGACAATGATATCCAAAATCTAAGATTCAGAGATTCCAAATCCATACAGAAAATGTAAATCAGCAGCAAATTTGACGTCTTCCTCCTCTACAAACAATACCCTCAAACCTCATTCATGGCTTCCTCCAAAAACATGGCCGTACCAATATTACACCTCCTAATGATATGCTCACTATTCTCAGTCAAATCTTTAGCTTCTTACAACCTCCATATCAATTCTACTAATAATAACATTAGTAGTAATAGTTCTTCTAACTTACAAGTAGTAAGATCTCTTTGCAAGTCCACTCCATATCCAGATTCTTGTTTTGACTCCCTCAAACTCTCCATTTCCATAAACATCTCTCCCAACATCCTCAATTTCCTCCTCCAATCCCTTCAATCAGCCATATCCGAATCGTCGAACCTTTCTCTCTTACTCTTCAACAATCAACTCAACATCTTTGAGAAACAAAAGGGTACTGTCCAAGATTGCAAAGATCTCCACCAAATAACCGTTTCCTCGCTTGAGAGATCTCTCAAGAGAGTGAATGCTGCTAAAGGCGCTGGTGTCAGTGGCTCCAAGAAGCTGCTGGCTGACGCCACCGCCTTCCTTAGCGCCGCGCTTACTAACAAGAATACGTGTTTGGAAGACCTCGATTCAGCATCGGGGCCTTCCAAACCGGCGCTGGTCAACTCATTGAACAACGCCTACAAACATGTCAGCAATGCCCTGTCCATGATCCATCAACCAAAGAATGGTGTGTGGTCCAATAATCATGGACGGCGCCTCCTCACGGCTCGGGAACCGAGGTGGCTGTCCAAGAAGATTCTGCAGAGCGATGAGTATGACCCTGTCAATGGTATAACCGTGGCTGCAGACGGGTCCGGGAACTTCTCCACTATCACTGAGGCGATTAATTTCGCCCCAAACAATAGTGCAGATAGAATCATAATCTATGTTAGAGAAGGTGTTTATCAAGAAAATGTTGAAATCCCTATCTACAAGACCAACATTGTTCTCCTAGGAGATGGAAGTGATGTGACAACAATCACGGGCAATAGAAGTGTGGTTGATGGTTGGACTACCTTCAGATCTGCCACCGTTGGTAATATCTAACTACAATCTTTTTTGGATTTCAAGTAAATAATTAGTTTACTTTTTCAATGATCTTCATAGATATTTTAGTACAATCTTTTTTGGGTTTCAAGTAATATTATTTGTGGTCCAGAATGCCATTGTTTGTAGATTTTGCATTTTTTTTTAATAAACCTTTCTAAAAAAAGTCAGACATATGAACATTCATTTAGATAGAGACGCAATATGTTTTTATGAATTTTTATGATGTTTCAGTGGTGTTTTATTGATGATTTTTGGGTAATCAAATCTTTTTTTTGGGTTCAAATAAATAATTAGTGTTTTTGAATTATTTTTTTGTTAGATAATTTTTTTAATAAAATATCAACTTTCTTGAAAAGGGTCTCTCAAAATGAAAAATGGACATTCATTTAAGGGAAAACTCGGTTTTGGTCCATTGTAGTTTAAGGCGTATTTCATTTTTACCATCGAACTTTCTTTTTTCATTCTTACCATCGTACTACAAACAATTGTGTCATTTCATACCAAATTTTGGTGTAAAATGACACCATTGTTTGTAGTACGATGGTAAAATTGAAACAAATTTGGGTATAAAATATCGAATTTGGCATAAAATGACACCATTGTTTGTAGTACGATGGTAAAAATGAAAAAAATAAAGTTTGATGGTAAAAGTGAAACACGACCCAAAGTATGATGGACAAAAACGGAGTTCTCCCTTCATTTAAAAAACTTAGTATCTGACGAGTTTATACGACGTTTCAGCGGTGTCGGGAGAAGGGTTCTTGGCACGGGACATAACCTTTGAGAACACGGCGGGACCCGAAAAGCACCAAGCAGTGGCTCTACGCGTAAACACAGACTTATCAGCAGTGTACAGATGCACCATAATTGGCTACCAAGACACACTCTACACACACTCCTTCCGACAATTCTATCGCGAGTGCGACATTTACGGTACAGTCGATTACATTTTTGGAAACGCAGCAGTAGTCTTTCAAGGCTGCAACCTCATCTCGAGGCTCCCACTTCCCGGTCAGTTCACAGTCATCACAGCACAGTCTCGAGAAACCCCCGATGAGGACACTGGAATATCGATACAAAACTGTTCCATTATAGCAGAGGAGGATTTGTTGAATAGGTCTGATAATTCTAGTAGAGGTCTGATAACTCAAGTTAAGAGCTACATTGGAAGGCCGTGGAGGAATTATTCTCGGACTGTGGTTTTGGAGTCTTATATCGATGAGTTTATCGATTCTAGAGGGTGGGCCCCGTGGTCGGGGGATCAAGGGTTGGATACTTTGTATTATGGGGAGTATGATAATTATGGTCCTGGATCGGGGACGGATGGTCGTGTTGATTGGGTCGGGTATCATGTTATGGACTATAACGAGGCGTATAATTTTACTGTCTCGGAATTTATAACTGGAGAAGAATGGCTCGATTCGACTTCTTTCCCTTATGATGACGGGGTTTAAGTTTGAAAAAGAAAATATATATCCTTCTGAAATGAAGCCATTGTTAATGCAGATTTGTACACCAGAGAAAGTTGGTCCATATAGCAAAATGAATTGAGTCAAAAAGATTTTTAATCTGATAGCTTGAAAAATGAAAAATTGGGGATTTTTTTTTTACATTGACTACGAATAATATGTAATGCCTCACAATTTACTACCTGAATTATGATGAAATTTGCGCGAAAGAAGAGCAGTTTCAAAGGATGCCGATGGTCAACGTTCATTGTGTTTGAACTTACTATATTTGCCACCTGAAATTCCTCCAAACCAACCTTCTTCCTCTATATTCTGCTGAAAATTCATTCTTTGATATTGATATTTTGTTTTCTAAATTTACAAGAAATATAAAAAATTAAAATAAATAAGGGAGAGAGGGTGAGAGACTTGGGGCAAAAAAAAAAAAAAAAAAAAAAGAGAAGACCACAGAAGAAGATTTGTGTAGTGTTAATATTTTCTTGAAATATTTATCTGCCCTCTGCCTTGGTAGAAAATCCAAGGCAGAGACTAAAACTCTGCCTTACAATTAACACACTACATATCAAATCTTAGCCATGGCATTTCAAGATTTTGATTTGATTTCAGAACGCCGGAAAAATGAGAGAAAACAAAAGCTCAGAAAGAGAATCGCGATTGGCGTGGTTCTTGGCGTTGTCATTATAGTTGGCATCGCGGGAGCCGTCTATGCCCTCACCGACGACAACAACAACAAACAAGAAAAACCGAGCAAGAGCTCAAAAGAAGGCGGTAATACCAAATCTTCAGGAACCCCAACAATAAACACGTCTCAAAAGGCCATAAAAACGCTATGTTCTCACGTCGATTATAAGGAAACGTGCGAAAGTAGCCTTCAGAAGGCCGTGCGTTCCAACCCCTCTGCATCATCCCAACCCATAGACCTTCTCAAAGCGGCCATATCAGTGGCTGCAGACGAGCTCGAAAAAGTTATGAACGATACAACCAAGCTCATCACAGTCGACACGCCAGATAAGAAAGCCGCGCTTGATGTTTGCATGGAAGTTCTAGAAGACGCGAGGGAGGAGTTCAACAATTCTATTTCAAATGTTGGAGGAGGGGGGAAGGATATCGGAGATCTCCCATCACGAACCCCCGATCTCAACAACTGGCTAAGCGCCGTGTTATCCTACCAACAAACGTGCGTGGACACGCTTCCCGAGGGGGAAACGAAGACCACTGTAGAGAAGGCGTTTAAAAGTGTTCGTGAACTCACTAGCAATTCTCTTGCGATTGTATCGCAAATCTCTTCGGTTCTTTCCACGTTTAAAGGAAATGCCACGTCAAGCAGACGTCTCCTTGAATCAACGTCGTTGGATGAGGATGGACTTCCGACTTGGATGGATCACGAGAATAGGAGGTTGTTAAAGGCGGATGATGTGAAGCTCACTCCAAACGTCACTGTAGCCAAAGATGGGAGCGGGAACTTCTCTACCATTAATGAAGCGTTGGCAGCATTGCCTGCAACATATGAAGGCCGGTATATAAACACTTCCTTTCAAACTTTCAAATTCTATGTTCTACAATGAATGACCGATGATATATATCTTACTCGCTTGTTCTAATCAAAGTTTCCATTTTCGGAAAATTTCAGCTACGTCATATTTGTAAAGGAGGGAACTTATGAAGAGAACGTGATTGTGACAAAGAAGATGGTAAACATTACCATTTACGGAGTAGGATCCCAGAAGACGATTGTGACCGGAAGCAAAAATAAAGTAGACGGCGTTCCCACGTTCCAAACCGCAACATTTGGTATGCAATTCCCGAAAAATAATCAAGAAAAAAGAAAACACACCAAAAGAAAATTCTCATCATTTTTCTTGTTTTTTTTTTCCAACTTGCAGCGGCTATAGGAGAAGGTTTTATGGCAAGATCGATTGGATTCAGGAACACGGCCGGACCCGAAAAGCATCAAGCAGTTGCACTAAGAGTTCAATCGGACCGTTCAATCTTCCTAAACTGTCGTATGGAAGGGTATCAAGACACACTATACGCCCAAACGCACAGACAATTCTACCGAGGATGTTACATAATGGGTACTGTAGATTTCATATTCGGTGATGCAGCTGCAGTTTTCCAAAGCTGCGAGATGTTCATAAGAAAGCCAATGGACAACCAACAGAACATCGTGACCGCACAAGGAAGGATCGAACGGCACGAAACGACAGGGCTTGTGCTACAAAAATGCAGCATCATGGCTGATGAAAAGCTCGAGGCAGAAAAAGGGAAGTTCAAGAGTTACCTTGGGAGGCCATGGAAAGAGTTTTCGAGAACCATTGTTATGGAATCAGAGATAGGGGATGTTATACATCCTGATGGATGGTTACCGTGGGACGGAGAGTTGTACCTTAAGACATTGTATTACGCAGAGTACAATAATAAAGGTGCAGGAGCTGATGTGAAGGCTAGAGTGAAATGGCCTGGTTATAAGATTAACATGAACAAGGAAGAAGCAGTTAAGTTTACAGCAGGGGTGTTTTTACAAGGAGAGAGTTGGCTGAAGAACGCAGATATTCCAGTTCGTCTTGGATTGTTCACTTAATATGGCCGTCATGAATTTGAGTATATATATATTTTCGTTTTCTTGTCCCAGTAAAAATGGTTTGAACCATTGATACCGGACTTAAACGGAGGATGATGGTACTAATCTTGTTCCGGTTGTTTTGATCGAATGCAAATCAAGCTGCTTAAGTAAACACTCTATCGATGATCAGATTATGATTGTGAAAATCAATTTTGCTTATAACCAGATGTTAGCTCAATTCAGGATTTGCCAAATTAAAGGATCGATCGGTTCATCAACATTTTTGAAGTATAATCAACGCTATTGTTTGTTTTGTTTTGTTTGTTTTTTTTTTTTTTTTTTCATTTACCCTTTTTATTTTAATTTTCTTCTTTGTTTATTTGTTTATAATTAGAGATTCTTATTCTTAGTTTTGACTACTTCACATTTTTCATAATCAATAAATATATACATGCATATATATAGTATATATATGTGTGTGTAATAGATATATATATATAAATATATATATACTAGGATACCCCTTCAAGAGTATCCTAAGGCCTTGTTTGTTTTTTTCATTCAGATCTGAATGGGGTATGAATGCCTAGCGAATCAGACCTTAGCCAAATTCAGAGTGTTTGGTTTTTTTCAGCTTTCAGATCAAGTTGCCTCTTATTAGCCGCTTAATGGTTCAAATTCAAAATGAAGGCTTAATGGTTCAGACCTTAACCAAACTTCATATTTAGGTCTTTATTTTTAGAGAGATTTTTTTCCAATTAAATGTATTACTTTTTCCATTAAAAATAAATAAATAAATTCAATACTTTTTAAGGTTACAATGGGAATGTAAAAATATTTGCACATATTCAGTCAATTCATTCAGTGATGCTACCAAACAATTTTGAAAAATAAAAATTCAGTCTTCAGACGCTGCATCTTATTAGTTCAGACGTGAAATCAGATTTCAGTACTTAACACTTAAAAAAAAAAAAAAAACGCCACCTAACAAGTGGCCCTTCTTTTTAAGACTAAAATAACCTTATTTTTATACATTAAACATATATTAAATGAGGGTAAAATCGTAAACTACATACTTGTAATTAATTTAAGCAATTTGTATTTTCCATTTTCCCCGTTTCTATACACACAGACACACACAACAATATATTTTTCTGTTGAATCATCTTCTTCTGGGTTCGACAAGGAATCTCTGTAGCATTCCATGGCGTTTTCATTTGATACCCCACCACAAATTGTGCTCCACAAATCATCCGTTATCAATTCTAAGTTGAAATATAAAGAAACATGACTACTTTAAGCAAAGATCAAATTCAAATTACGATTCTCAAACTCCAGTTCCTGCTATACTATTTTGTTCCCTAAATCCCATTGATTCTCAAGCTATCAAAAACCATGTCTTTCACTCTTGGAGCTAAAGCTTCACTCAACCTAATCCCTTTCGATTCCAGGAGAAATTAAAAGACCTGAAATTGACTCCTTGACTGACTTGAATGAGCAAAAACGGAACCCAGATTCCCGCAAAGAATTGATGGTCAACATGGTGTAATAGTAACCTGCTTTGGGGTAATTTTCCAGCTTTCCCAGTAGGAATTGCAGTTAGAACCCAAAACTTGATTGAAGAGAAAAGATGAATTGATATGGAGTTGAGTGCTGGGTTTAAAAATGGGAAAGAGAAAAACTAAATAGGTTTAAATGAGTTTAAATTAATTACAAGTACCCAATTTACTATTTTACCCTCATTTTATAACTGTTTGAGGTATAAAAGGAAGGGTTAATTTTGTCCTAAAAAAAAGGCCACTTGTTAAGATACCCTTGGAGGGGGTATCCTAACAAAACTCATATATATACTCCCTCCGTCCCATTGAGAGTGAGACTAGAGGAGTGGGCACGATATTTAAGATAAAGTGATATATATGTGGTAGAAAATGAAGAGAGAGAATGAGTGGGGTAAATAGTGGTGTTGGTTGAATAAAATGAGTGGTGGAAAATGAAGAGAGAGAATGAGTGGGGTTAAATAGTGGGGAATGATGAATATAAGTATATTAAAACATTTCCATTTTTGGTAGTCTCACTTTAAGTGGGACGGCCCAAAAAGGAAAGAAGTCTCACTTCTAGTGGGACGGAGGGAGTATATATATATATATACAGTGGCGAATCCAGTGTATCGCCAGGGTAAGCAGCTGCATACCCTGGGTTTTTCTGAAATTTTTACTGAGTATTTATAAAAAAAAAAAAAAATTAACTATAGGGGTGCAAAGTGTTATTTTTGAAAGAATAGAGGTGCAAAGTGTTAATATGAGTTAAGTTAAATTTTGTAAAGTTATGAATTTCAAAATAGACCTTCCGTTTTACGCTTAGTTTGCCGCTGGAAGGGTATTTTGCTCAGTCGATCGATTGGGATTTGGGAGAGAGTTGAGAGAGCGACGACGAGAGTCTTGCGGCTTCTCCTTCCTCTGGATCCGCCGGCGCCGCTGCATCTGCCGCCTGCCGGTTCTACTGCTGGTCACCGAAGCATCTGCCGGCCCTCTCGGCTCTCGCGTATCTGGTTCGATCTCAATCCTCTTTTCTGTAGATGATTAGGGTTACAATTTTGATTTGCTTTGTGGTGGAATCTTTAATTGATGTTCTCTGTTGTTACTGATTTGGGGCTTGTGATTAATGAATTTGAAGGACCCCTCTCACGCCGCTGCCAGACACTGACGCATCTCCTTCCTCTAGATCCGGCAATGTCTCAAAAAGGTATTTTTTGTGATTCAATTTTAGGGTTTTAAAAATTGAAAATTGATGATTTGGGGATTTATTTAGCAAATGTTGTTATAATTCATGATAGGTAAGCAATCTAAGCTTTACGGATTCTTCACCAAACGCCCTCGATGTGAGCCATCCGCTTCGGCTGCACTTGATCTTGATCCTAATATTGTCAATATTGAGGCTGATCCGGGTTTGAGATTACCATTGTCTCGCCTTGCTAGTAATCCTAAGGAGCTTGAAATGATTCGTAGAGCCTACTTACTCAAAGGCCCTTGTCAACCGCGCCTTAGTAATTTTCCTCAAACCTTAATTTACAATGCCCCACGTCGGTTTAATGTCGTTTGCTTCATTTGACAAGAAAGCTTTAATTAAGTTGGCCATGTTTTACCCATATGAGTTTGATGATTTCGCTCTTGATGTGCTTGATACTCAACTTGAGAATTACATTCGAGATGTCAGAACTGATGAAGACTTCTCACTTGTTCTTGATACTAGTGGTCTTGCTCAAAAGTTGGTTGCAAAGAACAAACATAAGACTTATCCGTTGGTATATATGTTGATCAAATTGTCATTAATTTTACCCGTTGCAACTGCAACAGTCGAAAGGATATTTTCTGCAATGAAGATTGTGAAGTCCGAGTTGCGTAATCGTATGGGGGATGATATGCTTAATGATTCTTTAGTGTCTTATGTTGAAAAAGATGTACTAGACGATGTAAGCGTTGATGAAGTCATAAATCACTTTCAGGAAATGTCAGTGCGTCGTATATCGTTGTAATCTTTATTTTTATTTATAAAAATGATGCATATTATTTTGTTTTGGATTTTTTTTTATAGTTTATGCATTAAGTTTTGAACCGGTTCGGACCCCAAAAAAATTTTTCGGGGGCTCCGCCCCCGAACCCCCGAAGAAAATGCATACCCTGACTTAGAATCCTAGATTCGCCACTGTTTATATATAGGTAGGTGTTCAAATGAGAACCTAAATATCGTGATAACCATGAGAACTTAATGTATCAAATGATGTATCCAAGTCAAGTAATTTATCAAAGTGAACCATTTGATACATTAGTTTTTTACATAATGTTTTATTAAGGTAACTTTGGACTTTCTAAGTTATAATAATTGGGTAGTCATAATGGCTTGCTAGAGTCCGCTTATGACTTACGAGTTCTGAATGGTTCGGACTCGTTGCCAGCTTAGTATAATCATATTGGATCACTGTAATACCCCATCCCACATCGAAAAGATATGGGCTTTGAGTGTGATATATAAGCCTCCACTATAATACCATTGAGCACCAATAACATCCTTGGAATTTTGGGTGGGCCTGTCGTAAGCCAAGTGGACCCAGTTGTTGTGCTCAATGGGCCAGTTGCGTGGTGCTTATGTAGCGGGTCGGGCTTGCGGGCTCGGGTCGTTACAAATGGTATCAGAGCGGACCCCCGGCCGTAAGGCTTGCGAGCTCGCCCAGGGGGATGATTTGGGTATTGTTTGGGCCTTGCCGGGGACGGCAAGGATTTAAGTGGGGGTGTTTGTAATACCCCATCCCACTTCGGAAAGATATGGGCTTTGAGTGTGATATATAAGCCTCCACTATACTACCATTGAGCATCAATAACATCCATGGACTTTTGGGTGGGCCTGTGGTAAGCCAAGTGGACCCAGTTGTTGTGCTCAGTGGGCCAGTTGCGTGGTGCTTATGTAGCAGGTCGGGCTTGCGGGCTCGGGTCGTTACAGTTACACACAAAGAATGGATTGAAAAGGCTGAAAATCTGGGATTTTGCAATTCTGGTTTGGTACGGCTCTCTGGAAGGAGTACAGCTATGATGGAGTCGTAGGGCTGCCCCTTCATACCTGGCCAGATCCTGCAGTTTTCTTTTTGGAGAAGGAATTCCGGGTCCAAAATGAATTAGGTCAAACCTCTCATATAAAAGGAGTGCCGGGTTTTGCAGCTCCTAACCCCATTGATAACATAGGTTTTTGAAACTTATATCAATTTTTTTTGTGGAACATTAAAATATAAAGAGGTAGGATTATTAATTTAAGATCTATGATCATCAAATTCAATAATCAAAGAAATTAATTCATACGAAGAAAGTTTTTCCTCATCATCAAGCCTTGGATCTCGTAATCAATCAAGAAAGTGTTCTTGAGTCCGTTCGACGTGTGGATACCGGTAGAGGGTGTTTGCTTTAGTACCTAAAGGCCGTGTTCATTGATTCGATCTTCATGGGTTAGTTTCTTTCAACTTGTATTTCATTTAATCAACATGCACGGATCCGGGCTCATGGGTGTTTTATTGCATGTTATTATTTCACTACGCATGATCCATTAAAACCTAATAGTGGTATCAGAACCCGGTTCATCGTTGATTATTTTAACATATCATGTTTAAATTAGTTTATTTGATTATATGATTTTCATGATAATAAGATGAATATGTGATTAAGGTTTATGAGCATGATTAGATGGGGATTATGTGATTGTTGTATTGATGAGATCCATATGAATAGTTACATTTGAGGGTTATCAATAAATAATTGGATTATGTGTATTGATGATTTAGATCTAATTTCTATATGTAATAAATTGTTTATTTATGATATTGATTAGATCTATCTAAATTCGTAATCTGTAAATTTGTGTTGGCTAATCTGATTAATGCATAAACACGATAATGAAATTGATCGAATTTAAGAATTTTGAAAAATATGGAATTCTGGGAATCCGGACCAAGGAACCGTACGGGACACTCAGAGCCATACGGCTGCTGAGTAGCCGTACGGATTGGGGTCTCTGATTCCTAGATATGTCCTGTTTTTTAGTTTTCTGATACTGTAAATCGTTTACAGAATTAGAATCAGGAATTGAATCTGGTTTCAGATGGTAGGTTTTCGAAACCATGTTTCCTGAAATATGATATAATTTAGAAAGCTGCAGAAATCAGAAACCTAAAGAGTTCAGGATTGCTGTAGTCTGTGAAACTGATGAGACAATAAAGGATCTTGAAACAAGTTTATTGTTCTATATGGAATTGTGGTTGCCTCATAGGCTTAGTTTCATCCGTATGGAAGATTCTCTTAGTTTCTTGATTTTAGGACGGAATTGTGGTTACCTTATGACTTAGTTTCGGCCGTATGTTTTGTGCTTTCAAATTTATAGATGTTATGTGGATTCAAAAGTTTCAGAATTTATCCCTATAAATTATTGCAAATTGTTTGAAGAGAAGGAAACTAAATTTGGATTGATTCATCGTGAGGCCCAATTGCAGGCTTACGCTTTGTTTTTGGACACACGGATGAAATATCAAATCTGTAAATTATTTACAACAAATTTAGAATTCGTCCCCATAATTTTGCTACATAATTAAATCACAAGGTTTTGCTTCTGTTAATTAATTAAATTAGTTAACATCTTCTATGCATGATTATATTAAATTATGTGTTACATAAATAAATATATAATGCATGTCTCTACGAAAATAAACTTTCACAAAATCTTAAGTTCAATGTGCCATCCACGATTAAATATGGTTACCTTTGCATAAGCAAGATGAGTGAGTGAATCAGAGTTTTCTTTATGTTTAAAGTGGTTTAACTTAATTAGGCTATCATAACAGTTATGGGCCTAAGACACAAGATGAGATTAAAATATGTTGTGATATAAGATGTCCAAATCACATAAATGATTTAAGAGTCACATATGATGTGATTGATAAGGAGTTATCTACCTAATTAGTTAACTTTTGAGCACTCGTGCCAAAGCCGACTTGAAATTTAATTAAAGTTTGATCTTAGCCCACTTAAATTATAATATACAATTATTGTATTTGAAGGTGTATAATTTAGTGGGAGTATTTATGAAATACTTAAAACATCTCTAAATGATAATGGTATGAAATATTGGTGTATATTTATTTACATATTTGTGTAGAATGTTTTAAACTTTAATCATGTTTAATTACTGCGATCTACCAACTTAATAAGAATAAGAACTTCCTTGAACTAGTCATGAGCTTAAGAATTGTTCTAAAGCAAGAACGGAAGTTATACATTCTTTATAAATCATATTCCTGAGAAACCTAATGCCTTAAGGACGGACGGAAACATAAATTAGAAACATGTGAATGAATCATATGCATGTCCATTTCTTACAACTTGCTACCATACGTAGGAAGCGTTCCTACAAGCAAGAAACGCAAGAAAAGTTTGAGATTGATTAGAGCCTAACATTCATAAGATGACTGAAAGGTATATTAATAAGTTCTTATGTTCTGAACATGGAGAGAATTATTGATCACCTTAAAAGGCTTGGTTATCATGTTAGTTTGAAACTAACAACAAATTTGATATTAATTCATAAGCGACATTTGATATTTAAAATGATAATCTTAATATCAAATAGCAACATTCTCAAACTCTAAGGTTAACAAAGAAAATGATTTAAGATAAAGGAAAGACAAGAGTTGTCAGCCTAAAAGAAATATTTATGGCTAACACCTAAAATCCAAAGGATGTAATTGCTACCATGGCAATTAGATTGACCATTGGAGAAATTACAATTTGAATTAAAAGATCAAAAAAGAAGGGTAGTAGGACTACTTGTAAGTACCCCAATCTGAAATTGACCTACTTAGAGGAATTCTTGGTACCATTTAAGGATAAACCAATGGGCCAGGACCTCACTAGGATAAACCTGATATTCCAGGACTGAACTGGAATTAAACTTAGAAAAATCCAGAAGCTCGCCAAGTCGAGTCGTACGGATGGTTTGGGCACATGAGGTCCCTAGCCGTACGGCTATGTTGGGCACCCTCAGCCTCTATAAATTGAACCCCATGCTAATCATTTCAGGGGGGGGGGAGAAAACGTTTTGAGAGTTGTTACTCTGCCAGTTTGAGAGCAGAAAGTGAGTTATACATATATTTGAGTGATTAGAGAGGAAGATAGGCATAACCATCATAGGTGAAGCCTCCTTCTCCCCATCTTCTTATTCATCTCAAACTCTCTTTTATCTTTGTTAATATTACTTGTTCATCTTGTATTATTTCTTCTTGTTCTTGCAAAGTCTTGTCCATTTCAAGCACTTTACATTTTTTGCAAGTCTTGTCCATTTCAAGCACTATATCTATATATTATACAAGTCTTGGCCTTCTAAGCTATATATATATATATTATGATTATATATGTATATGATCCAAATCATGAGGTGATTCAAGGTGCCCTTCACACCTAGTGTGTGATTTATGGGATAAAACCTAGGATGATCATGATTTGTTACATTTCATGTTGATGTTGTTCTTGTTTGGCCATAAGAGTCATGATTGGGGGATAAAGTTTCAATCTTTATCATCCCAACCATGACCTAGCCATAAATCACCAAGTATGGGACATAAAGATTTGATCTTTGTGTTATATTTGTGTCCCTAAAGGTTTAAACTTGCATAATAAGTCCATTTTGGTGGTAAAGTTTCAATCTTTATCCACCAAAATGGTCATTTTGGCCTAAATGCCATGTTCATCAACTTTTCATAAATTTCTCCAATGATTGCCTTTGATCACACCCAAATCTTTGTTTTTGGGGTTCCTTTGGTGATCAAAGTGCATAGGAATGAACCTTCCAAAGTCTTGTTATTAATCATAAACTGGAAATCAACATTCCAGTCCAGTTTCAGCAAAGATACGCTGTTTTGACTGAAACTGGACTGTTTTTCTGATAAACTATAAAAATGCCCTGGAGAGCCCTCCCCATCCGTACGGCTACTTTGGTCGGGGAGGACATTTTCCTGTTTCTTCCTTTTTGACCAGAAAGTTTGCAAAATAAACCTTTTCTGTTAAAAAATTAACTGGTTTTGTCAAAACAGTCAGTTTCTCCCATTTTGAAAACACACACACACACACACACACACACAAGCACTTTCGTTAAATAAAATTAGGGAGACTCGGCTTTGTCCGAGGCGGCTTGGGTGACGTGAAACTCTTCCCAAGACGTAACCTGACATTCGAACTAATAGAATCTCTAACCTTTTCTTTTGTTGGGTTAAATAATTAACAAAGTGGCGACTCCGTTATGTTTTGTGAGATAACCGTGTTTGGCGTTTCGCCCCCAAAACTCGTCGTGTTTTCTGTGCGCGGGAGCGGGATCCTTACACTACCGCTTCAAGCATTTATGTTAATCTTCTATATCTAAGTTATTGGGTATTAGATACCAGATATGTATCTCACATTTGTATAAATGTGTAAGACTTGAGAAATGAGAAAGACTACTTAAGGAAGGTAAAGATTAACCTATGTGGTATAATGGTGCAAAGGTTGCAACATTAATCATATGGACTTGCGAAGTGTCTTTACCTAGTAGGTTCATATTTGTTTTGAACAAATGGTGTTATGTTCCTATTTAAGTAGAAATATTATTTTGGTTTCTTTAGTAGAAGATAATGGATATTTCTTATTTTGAACAAGAAAGTGCTCCATCAAATATGATTTGCTTTATTGTATTGCTAATCATATAATGAGACTTTATATCCTTATCTTGAAGAACAAAATAATAAATACAACATAAATAATAGAACTCCGAATCAAAGGATGTAAGCGTTACATTCTTAAAGCGTTGATGTCTTTATCAAATGATAAGAAACACATATCTAAAATTCTATGAGACGGACTTTTAAATTCACATGATTTCGAATCATGTGATATATGTGAATCTTGGAAATTGATCAAGACATCTCTTACTAATAGTAGTGAAAGGAAGTACTTTTTGGACTAATACATATTCATATATGTAGTTCATTAAAGTAACAATGCTAGAAAGGATTTCAATACCTCACGGCAAAAGTATTGATGTATTCTGATATGATCGAAGTAATGAATATTTGAATCATGGACTTGATGAGAATTTTGCAGAAGGTCTGCAGAATAAGAAAAACGGGATCTGGAAACGATCACCGTACAAATTGCTTAAAGGTGTACGCCAGCTAACCAGCCGTACGGATTCTCTTCCAGAAGTTTACAGATTGTCTGCAAACTGTAGTTTTTCACCTCATGATAAGTCAAATTGATCTTCAATTGACCTTCTGGATTATATGCTGAAAACAGTTGTGCTTACACTAATTTGAGTTTCATCTATAGAGGTTCAAAGGTTACCATATGAGATATGGAATGAAAGAAAACTTGGTTTATCTTTCATAAATATTTGTGATGTGACACTTTTGCGAAAAGTATTGTCTTGGACAAGATCACACCTAAATCTAATAAATGTATTTTCATAGGATATCTTAAGGATATTAATTTTACATCCCTTTAGAGTACAAATAATTTGTTACTCAAAATAGTACTTTATAGATGAATCATTTATATCTAAAGAACTAGTGTGATTAAAACATATTTCGAGGAGTTCATGCCCAGAAAATTCCATAGAACCTAAGATAGGAAGTTGAACAAAGTTTCACAAGGAGTTGTGGAAATTTGTTCAAGTACACACAAGTTATCTGTATATATGATAGGGTACTATCTATAACAAGAAATATTGATTTCTTGTAATATAAAGTAGTAAGGAAGATATCATTGAGAATGATTGACCTATTACCTATCAAGATGCAATGTCCCCTCCGGATTTAGATCAAGGACTTGGACTCATGAAATCTAAAATGCAATCCATGTATGATAATCAAGTTTGGAACTTGATCGTTCTACCCTAAGGCTTAAAAACCATAAGGTGGAAAGTAAGTTTTCTTGGAGAAAACGGACATGGATTATAAAGTGCATATTGATAAAGCACGACTAATTGAGTAAAGTTAATTCATAATATCGATTATGATGAAACTATGTCGCCAAAGTCATGCTTAAGCATATTAGAATTCTAATTGTCATGACCTCATATTTCGAATATAAAATATGATAAATGGATATCAAAACAACATTCCTTAACAAGAACATAATTTAGGATGTGTTTGATACAACCTTAAAGTTTTGTTAATCCATAAAATTCTAATAAAATATGCAAGTTACATATATCTATGAGAGGGATTGAGGCAAGCTTCTTGGAGCAGAATTTTCATTTTGATTTAGTATTCAAAGAGTTTGAATTCATCAATGATGAAACTTGGGATTACAATAAATTTAGTGGTAGCGTAACATAATTCCTAGTCTAATTTATATGGTTGACATATAATTCATTTTTAAAGAGTTTCAAATGAAAGACTTGGTCAAAGCCGCTTATACCCTTGGAATTCATATTTATGGAGATAAATATATAAGGTCTATTGGTTGAAGTCAAAGTACTAATAGAGACAAGATAGTGAAAAGTTCACTATGAAAGACTCTTGGAGAGGTTACTTGCAAAAGTCTAATGGCATTACTCTTGACAAGATTTAGTCTTGTTGGAAGACTAATGAGCAAGAGTACATGATTAGGATTCCATATGCTTTGACAATTGGATCTATCATGTAAGCCATTTTAATGTACTAAGACAAAATATCTCATATACTTGGAGTATGATGAGATGATACCAATCAGGTCTTAGTGAAAGTCACTAGATAAGAAACATCCATATGTACTTGAAAATAACTAAAGGATGCACTCTTAATCATTGATGGAATATAAGATGTGCTAATAATAATTACATAAATGCATTCTTACAAATCAACAAAGATAAATATCACATTATAAATACATTTTTATGTTTAATAATTGTTTAGAAGAGTTCTAAATATACCATTACTATTCTACAAAAGGTTGACTAACTAGTGGCATGGGATACAACTAAAAAATTGTTTGGATCAAGATACTAATTAGTAAACTAGAAATTGTTTCTAGTGCCACTAATTTAATGGGCTTTCATTGTGACAATAATCGTTATTGCACAAGCCAAGGGACTAATATCTTATCTAGACACATACTCGACATTTCTATCTTATTCGAGAAATCGTCAAACATGGGAGATGTCAAAATGTGCAAAATACCAAATGATGATAAGAAAGATAATCATCTTATATAAGTGTGAGAGCCCGCGCTCAAAACCTAAATTCCGTGCTCGTATCCTCACAATGGTTTCCCTACTTTGGTTTTGAAAATAGAGTCGCCACCTCATTTTATTTTAGGAAAATAGAGATAAAACCTTTTTTTGTTTGAAAAATGAGAAAGTGGGTTTGGGGGCTAAGGTACGAGAGGAGTAGGTGATTAGCAGCACTCTACTCGCTCTTACGGTCTCTAGCATGCTTCTGCCTACGCTTGATTTTATGCCTTTTTAAAATGCCTTGTTATGCCTTAACTTTGAGAAAAAAGTGTGTTTATGTACAAGGTGTCTCCTAGTCTAGGTAATGTTCATTTTGATCGCAACTGGGAATCGGTTTTGTAACGACCCCAAAAATCAGTTTTATTTATTTTACAATTATTTTATATTTTGAGAATTTTAATTTAAAATTATGTGTGCATTTTATTTGTTGCATCATATTATATGAATTGCACATTTTATATGGTTATTTGTGTTAGTTAAAATGATAGTAGTAAAGTTTATTTGGGAAAGTTAAGAGTGTTAGTGGGAACTTATGGGGGTATTTGTGGAATTTGGTGGTTAAAGGGCTTAAATGAATTTAGTAACTAAGGTGGGCTTTAGGGGAAAATGGGAATAACAATTTTACGTAACCTCCCTCACCCCCCCTTCTCTGGGCATACCCTCCCTTCATCATTTACTTTCCCAAATTTTTCCTTGAACTCCATTGTTGAAGAAGAAAGCTTAGGTAAGATTTTGTTTTGTTAATTTTCCCTATTTTAATCTATTACTCCATTTTCAAATCTAATTATATATAAATGTTCAGGGTATTGAGTAGGCCACATCTACCGAACAATATAATTTTCTTGACTCGTTTCCGAAAAATAAGTAAGTTACTAATCCCCCTTTTAAATGTTAAAATGGTCATAAGTATGCTATATATGCTTTATATGTTATAAAATAATGTTTTGGGTATATTTTTATATACTTGTAATTTTGGGACAGAGGGAGTAGTAAAAACTTGTACATAGCTTGTTAGTATTAGGAAGGGTATAGAAGTTGGTGTTTGTATGGTGCTTGGGCTGAATTTGTAGCCTTTGTAAGGGTTGAAAATGTTGAGGGTTGATAAGGTTAGTGTTTTGGGTTGGTGAGATGAAGGGAGTATTTTGTTTTCAGCCAAAATGGGATTTCTGGGCTGATTACACGACTCGTGTAGGGGTACACGAGTCGTGTAAGGAGAGATTCTGAAGGGGTGTTTTTCTACACGAGTCGTGTACTGTTACACGACTTGTGTAAAAATTCTTACACGAGTCGTGTAGTGGTACACGAGTCGTGTAAAGGCCCAAGGTCTGAACTTGTGTATTTTTACGTAAAATCTTCCGGAGGTCATAACTTCTTCATCCGGACTCCGTTTTAGTCGTGTAAACTATCGTTGGAAAGCTCTTCTCGAGTACTACACGATGGGTTGGTTATTGAGTGGGGTTTTGATTTTTATAGTACGTAAATCCAGTAGGTGATTAGTACCAAAATGAGTATCCATGGTTCATTATGGAGAGTTGGTCTTTTGTGATCAAGTTGGATTAATGTGATGGTTTGGATGGTTTGTGTGATGACTTAATGTCAATATGGTGCATACTATTATGAAACGTGTTTACTTCTCTAATATGAGCTTGTGTGGTTCCCTACTTTGGAATCATACCCCGTTTGTTGTTTAAGCAAGTTTTCTTTGCTTCGGTTGTGTCTAAAGTCCAGCTGGTACTTTTGTGTGTGTTGGGCAGTGATAGGGATTATAATAGTCTCCCGAGCCAAGTACATTATAAGGCTCCTATCATTGGTTTCCCATTTTTAAACCCCTTCATTAGGCCAAAGGTTGGGCACTTTGGGTTATGACTTTGTGTCATTTTCCCCCCGTTGTTGTTGTTGTTGTTTGGTTCCGGAACCCGTTTCAGCTCTTCGATGCTGCTCAGTTGATGCCTCTCAGATGGCTATTATTTGGTTTGAGAACCTTGGCTCAGTATCCACGTATGAGTGTTTATTTCCGCTTTATGTGTTGCATGATGAGTTGGTCGTTATTTCCAACCGGTATGGGACGGTTGGCGATAGGGAGCCTCTCATGTTATGTGCTATGTGTTATACGCTTATTTGTTAATATTGTTTCTTTATGATCATCATATTAGCATGTAATGTAGTTGCATTTTAGTAACTTACTGAGATTTATTCTCACCCCTTATTTGTTTACCGTTTTAGATAAGAAGGAGTCCAGGGAATAGGTCACAGCACAGGGAGGACGTTGGAAAAGAGATATTTGGTAAGACTTTTGGGAAGTGATGTGTATAAAGGATACATTATGTAAATGTAATACCTTTAGGGTAGTGTACCCGTGACTCAGTTATTTGTATCATCTCTTTTAGTTGGTGTTCGTGTTTGTAAATTTTATAAGTAGAGTTTTTTATAGCCAAGTGGCTAAGTACTCATTTGAGAAAGTTTGTTTTGTGACTTAAAGTCATGTTTTGGTAACGTTTTGGTTGTGTGAACCTTTTTAAGAAAATATATTTCGAAAAATTTTCTTAGAGTTGCTTTACGACGTCTTCCTCGCGTGTCCCGGGCGTGGGGCCAAGTAGGACCACGGGTCGGGGCGCGACAGGTTTGGGTGGATTCCCGATTGGTTTTGAAAAGAGTTTGAGCGCATTTAGAAAAGGAAAACATGTAAAGGGGAGAGGAGGTTATGTACAAATTATACAAATTATACACACAAAAAAGGAGACAAATCCCATAAATGAATGTCCAAACGAAAGAATTGTGTTGCAAATTTGGACCACCTGCTGTTCACGAAGCTATGTACCTGTCCAAACGTAGTCCAAATACAAAGAAACAACTTGGTATGTTCTCCCAACATGTTAGTGAACATATGTGAATTTATGTAGGATTTATGGACCAATTTATGGAGCTCAAACCATGCTATGAATACATGTGTTAAAACTATCCAGAATCAGAAAACAGAGCACATCTCATTTTGATTCGAAATTTATATCATCAAGACATGCAAATATGGAGAGACTCTGTTAGTACCCAATCTGAAGATTTAGGACTTCCTAGACCTTTAGATATCTCCAAGGACCTTTTAGGTAATAAAAACCTGACAGGGACTTATCCGACAGATTCCCAGACTTCCTGATAGACGAAATCAGTTCTAGGTCGAGATCCATCCGGATAATGGAAAAATCCTGAGAACAAACTGATAAAGATTCGATGAGATCTTGATAACCACGGAATTCGAGGTCAGCCACCGTACGCCCACAAGATCTCCGTACGGCATGGGTATGGCCGTACGGCCATATTGTCTTTTCTTAGATTTTTCCTATAAATAGGGCCCCTCCTCTCAGCTATTGAGGACACCTCAAACCCACGGGAAAAAAGCTAACAAAATCTCTTCCCAGCCTCTCTCTCTCCCCCTCAAAACCCGCTCAAACCCTCTCTTTGATCTTGCTTTGATCATCAAAGAGATTCATCACCGCCATCAACCAAAGGAGTGAAGATTCAACCTTCGAAGCCCTTTTAATCGGTTTGGTAACGCGTTCTTACTACTTGACTACTTAGATATATTATATTCATCCATATATTGTTAGATCTAGGGTTTTGTTCATCATTCGTGTTCGTGACCGATGATGATCTAGGGTTTCCACGAATCCATCACTAGATCTTGGTCACATATTACTTACATAATGCATGTTTTCATTATGTTTATGCATCCATATTCATATGTTATTCATGTGTTCTTGTAGACACCCCGCCTTAGACCTCTCGCCCCGATTGCATACATAGTATTTATATTTAACTTATTTTTGTTGATTTCTGTTACTTCAGTTAAGCTCCTAACTGATTCCGTTAGTTTTGGGGCTAAACTGCATAACAGAGTTAACTTTTAGGGTCATTCTGTCCTTTTCTACCGCGGGCGCCTCCGACACTGTCAGAGGGCCGCGCGCGCGTCTCGCCCCAAAAGCGGGACTCGCGCGCTTCCCATTTTGGCAGTTACGGACTGCAGCCTTTTCCCTCCATTTTCTCGATCACAAACACCTCTTTTCATTACATGTTTTATTCTAGCTTTAAACCCTTTTTATTTGTAACCTCCCAACCCCATATTCTTAGCATCCTCTTAAAAATAAACATTTTCTTTTATTTATTATTTTATTTATCTTATTTTTGATTGGTTAATTCTATTTCATATGGATTGATCATCTTTTCCCTCCAACCTTTCCCTTCTAATTTCACCTATATAAACCCCCTCCTTCTACCTTAAAAAGGGACTTGAATTTTCTTCACAACTACATTATACACATTTCTCTCAAGAATTCTCCCAACAACAATTCAAGCATCAAAACTCTACTCTTTTCAAGTTAAAGTTTAAAGTCCTCTTCTTAAGGTACAACTTCACTTTTCTTCTCTTATTTTATTCTTCTTAATGTATGAAATCCCCATCAAATGGGACATGACTAAATGATCACTTTACTACATTAAAGTTGGTCAAGGTTATCTCCCTACATTTCAATCTTACTTCAATTTATTATTCTTCTCTTAATGATATTTAGCATGAATGAATTAATATAATAAAACAATTCTCTTTCATTTCCCTTTGCAATTCCCATTTTCTTTACAATATAATTGTTAGCACCATTTATTAAAATAAGGACATTTAGAATTAGAACAACAATATTATCAAGACCCGTGTAAGCGGGGCAGAGTGGGTGTTTAAGTACTTCCCACTCCGTCACCTAACCCCCGAACCCTTCTCTTCCCGAATCTCTGGTTTTGTATATAAAATAGGCTATTTCTACGTTTTTCTTATGTTCCATTAAAAACATAGGTGGCGACTCTATAATTAAAACAAGTTAGTCATCCTAGGATGCATCCACCGCTCTAGCCAAGTAGTGGGTTCTCCCGGGGTATCTACAGTGGCGACTCTGCTGGGGAATAACTTAGAGGGTTAAACTTGCGTTTTTGCTTTTGGTGTTCTTATTTCTGCATTCTGGTGGAAAAAGGTGGGACGCGTGCGCCTCTGGCCTTCTTGGCCTAAGGCGCGCGCCTCCGACCTTCACCACCAGAATCGCCCGCCTTCCTTCTTGTCCTTCCATTTCATGTTTCTGTGCTAACAATTACTGCAGGGGAAAGTTTTATTATTTAGGGTCAAGGCAGTCCCTTAAACCCATGAATTTACAGGTTTTACCCAGATTCGGGCGCCTCTGCCCCTCTTTGTCTAATGCGCGCGCCTCCCAAGTAGGCAGCCCAATGCGCACGCTTCTAGGCGCATTTCTAGAACAGAACAATTCATAGAAACAAAATAGTTTTGACAGTGTGTGGGCACCGGGCCTGCACATGAATTCTTTTACTTTCTGTTTATTTTATCGGTCACATGGGTGATTTGAAAGTTATAAATATGTGTTTATTTTGTTTTTTATTTCTTTGAAAAAAAATATTTGTTACTTGGCTTGACCTCACACTACATGCACATATTCCTATGAATTGCTCACTATCGAGTCGCACAAGTCCATAACCCCAAACCCGTCGAGGCCCGTCCTAGAGAGTTTCAAGCTCCACCCGACCTTGACTCTCTCGAAGCGGTAAACCTCAGTCCGTGGCGTAGTTCATGACTACATGCTAGGGGTGACCTTAAGCCTCTCTTTAGCCGAGCACAAGCCAACACAATTCTAGTTAGGGTCTAACACTCCGTGACCAAGTCGGTTTTCATGTGTCGAGAATTCCCTAAACTAATGTCATCAAATCATACATGCCGTTTCCAAAAGAAACAAGTGGTTATTATGGATGAAATAAAACTCCGTCCCCAAGTGGTTATTATGGATGAAAATAAAAAAATCCGTCCCCGCATGTATGCTTTATGACATTAATTTAGTTTAATCCCGTCACATGTAGGTATCACAAGCGTGGTGGAATCCGATGAGTATATGGGACCGCGAGAATGTCTATATACTAGTGTGACGATTCCACTATTTTTCTAGAAACTCCAAAAAGGACTCCGTCCTTCCGACTTTTGTAAATAAGTAAATAAAAAAAAAGTCTTTTTTTTATGTGGTTGAGTCTTTTCTCTTGTTTGTGGGTGACATTATTTTACTCAAAAGGTGTTTGTGAGGCCAACCTAAGACCAACTATGTTCTTCCAATAGGTCAAATGGTCTCAAACGGCAACAACAACAAGGGTGAGAACATTTCTGTGTCCAACGAAAGGCTTTACAACATAATGAGAGCCATGGGGGAACATATGGATAGACTTGCCGAGGATGCCCGCCGAAAAGACGATTTGTGGCAAGCCCGTTTTGATCTCGAGAGGAGAATTCATAAGGAAGAGATTTCCGAACTCAAGGCCCGTCTACAAGAGTTCACCGACAACAAGGCAAATGCCAATGGTAAAACATGCCTAAGTGGCCCGCCCCTCAAAAGTCGAAAAGGTGCCGCCAACAACCGAGTTTTCACTCCTCTCCTAGGAGTAACCCAAGCCGAAGCATTTGAAACTTTGGTGGCAAGAGGAAAGATCAAGCCTTTACAAGGGTACCAACCCAAGACGATCAACGCCAACCATGCCCATCACAAATATTATGGCTACCACCAACATAGTGGCCATCTTACCGAGGAATGCTTTGTCCTCCGTAGCATCATCCAAGATTGATCGATAATGGTGAATTTACTGTGGGTGAAGAGCAACCATTAGAGAGTGACAACATGCAAGAACTCATCAATGAAGAGGCTTGGTTTTGAAATAGGGCTTCAACAAGAGATCATGCCACAAGGAGAACTACAATGACAAAGATGACGACAACAATCTCCGTTTCTCTTTCTCTACCTAGTAATAGGAATAAAAAAATTAAAGGGAGTCAAAAGTCCTCTTAAGTGTGCATTAAGTTTTCTCTTGTTTTGCTTATGTTAAAGTTCGAGTCGGTCTTATCCAATAAAAGTCGTTCTTGTCCTCATACACTCTTCCAAATTATTCAATCTAATTCTTGGCAAAATGATGAAAAGATGTCTAAACAGGTTTTAGAACGAAGGCCATCACTTGAACGCCTAGGGGCTAAACATCGTGACGAAGGCGACAACCTCAACAACAAATCCAAGACATCAAGCGCCAAAGAAAGATGGAGCAACAACCATAGAAAAATCAAGCAATGTTTCAAAGGGGGATTAAAAAAAAAGCTCGCTAGGTTGACTCTTAAAAACAACGAATTTTTTGCCAAACAGACACGCGTAGTATCAGATTATTGAAAATTCCCATTTGTACTGTCAAAACTCCCAATGTAACCTGCGTACATTAGTTTATTAACAATTTGACCGAGTTTTTTAACTGGTGTTAGAAAATTAGCTTGTATACTTTCTTTTCAAATGTGGTCATTGAAGTTTCTTTTATTTGCAATGTCCTCATCCCTCTCACGGAATTGTCAAATTTTAACAAGAGTTGGTCATGTTCTATTACATGATAAACATTCAAGAAAACTTAACTGGTTTATGGTTGAATTAACGCAAAATTAACAAATTAATTTCACAAAAAAATGACCAATATACCCTTCTAAATTTACCAATTTTATGCTCCTACATAGAAACCCCACCCCCAAATCAGTCTCATACGACAACTCCGACGTACGCACCTCTCATGCCGGCTCCTCCTCCATGAACTCTAGGAATACCAGATCTGACGACTGCGAGGATCCGTCATCGATACTCGTCCCCTCCGCCAACCATTATTCCCAATTTCTATTTCCCTTTCCCACCCCTTCAGCGCCATCGACCCTTCCTTTAGGTCGCCCGTCCCTTAAACTTCTTCCATTGTGTTCATCACTATCGCCACCGTTTTTGTGTGTGCGTGCATTTCTGTGAATTCATTTGAGTGTATGCTTGTTGATTGGGATGAAATTTTTAGATTTCAAGATCTGTGTGTGCATTTAAGTAACCAATTTCCAGATCGGATGTTTTTTTTTTAATTTGTGTTTAGATTTGAATTTGAGTGTATGTGGGTGTGGTGTTTTGGTTTATGAATTTGATTTGCAGTTAAGCATTTTGAATTTTGTGTGTGCGTGCATTTCTGAGATTTTTTTGAATTTTCTTTCAGAAATTCAGATTTGAAATTGGGTTTTGAAACATAGGTGGTGGTCATGGTGGCAGTGGTGGTGTTAAAAGGTGGTGGTGGTAATGCTAGGGGTTAGGGATGGTGGTGGTGGTGGTGTTTGTCTTGTTAGTGGTGAGATGAGATAGAGGAAGAAGATGAAGGAGATGAATTGACAAATCAGTTGAGTATTTACCAAATGTTAGTCAAGTAATAGCACATGACCAACTCCAGTTAAAAAATTGACAATTCGGTCGGAAGGGTGAGCTCATTGCAAAAAAACAAACTTTAATGACCAAATTTGAAAGATATTTGCACAATGTGTAGACACCCCCGCCTTGGACCGCTCACCCCGATTGCACACTTGATTTTGTGTTTCTCCTTCTTTTAAGTGTTTTCTGTTAGTTTCTGTTACTCTGGTTAAGTTCCAGACGGGCTCCGTTAAGTCTAGGGACTAAACTGAATAACAGTTCTAACTTTCTAGTCCATTATGTCAGATTTTGCCTTTCAGAGTCGCGCGCCTCCGCCCCTTGAGGCCAGACGCGCTCGCCTTCCACTGCCTAGGTGGGATGCACGCGCTTCTAGGGTGCGTCAGTTACAGATTCTGCCCAAGAATCTCTCCCTTGCTCATTATACATGATTTTGCCCGGGAAAGATTTCTTGGAGACTCCGTTTGGCTCCAATAACTCCCCTCTTTCAACTATAAAAACCCCTCCAATCCATCATTGGAAGGGACCTCTTTTTGGACCTTAAGAATTTTCCACCTTGAACCTTACTCTAGGCAATTTACTAAAGATATTCTCTCCAAGTATTCAACCTCTTCTTCAAGACTTTTCAAGAGGTTCTCTTTGAAGGATATTATAGGTAAAATGTCTTAACTTTATTCTTCTTCTTCTTCTTCTTCTTCTTCTTCTTCTTCTTCTTCTTCTTCTTCTTCTTCTTCTTCTTCTTCTTCTTCTTTTTCTTCAATCAAATGTGCAATCACCCGAAAACCATTTGGGACATGACACCAATGGCCCTTTCATTACATTGAATTGGCCTAGGAGTTATCTCCCTACATTTTAAACAATAAAACCCTTTTTTATCATAATAGGAAGAACACATTTATCTTTAAAGTGAATTATGAACAAACAAGACCGACTTTACTCGGGCGAAATGGGTGTTTAAGTACTTCCCATTTCGTAACCTAACCCCTGAACCCCTCATCCCAAAGAATCTCTGTTTTCGTAAATCAAACTTAGGCTCATAAACATTAGGTTTTCTTACGTTCCTCAAAAACGTGGGTGGCGACTCTTAAACTCAAGTAGACATCCTAGGTTAATTCGCGCGCTCTAGCCAAGCCGCGGTTCCCCGGGGTATCTACAGTGGCGACTATGCTGTGGATTGCTTGAGGGTTAAACTTGTGTTTCTGTTCATAATTCACTTTTCTGGACATTCTGAAAATTGATATGGGAAGTGCGCGCCTCGGACCTTCATTGTCCAAAGTGCGCGCGTCCCACATCAAATTCCAGAATCGCCCACCTTCCATGTGTTCTTCCTATTCTTCCTATTATTTCATGCTAACAAACATTGCAGGGGTTTCATCACACAATCAGGACCAGGGCAATCCCCTGAGTCCATAAGTTTCTGACAATCTGACAGTTCAGCCCAGAAGCGGGCGCCTCCCATATACAATGCGCCAGGCGCGCGCTTTCCACAACACTAGGCTGAGGCGCGCGCTTCTGGGCCAATTTCCAGGACAAGAACAGGTTTCAGGGACTGAACAGAACTGTGGGGTGTGGGTACAGTTGCCTGCATCAGAACAGAATTGGACCCTTAGACTGTTTTAATTTTATGTTTATTTACCGGTCACACGGGTGATTCGGGAGTTGTAATTTACGTGCTTATGTGTTTTTTTATCTTTTCTTTTCAAAAAAAAAAAAAAACTAAATAAAATTTTTTGTCACGTGATAGACCTCACACTACATGCACATTACTCCTATGAATTGCTCACTATCGAGTCGCACAAGTCCAACCCCAAACCCATCGAGGCCCGTCCTAGAATGTTTCAAGCTCCACTCGACCTTGACTCTTTCGAAGCGGTAAACCTCAGCCCATGGCGTAGTTCATGACTACATGCCGGGGGTGACCTTTAAGCCTCTCTTTAGCCGAGCACAAACCACACAATTCTAGTTAGGGTCTAACACTCCGTGACCAAGTCGGTTTTCATGTACCGAGATTTCCCTAAACTAATGTTTTCAAATCATACATGCCAACTTGTTGAAATGAACGCAATAAAAATCCGTCCCCAAAAGTTGTTATTTTGGACGAAAATAAAAATCCGTCCCCGCATGTATGCTTTAGTACATTAATTTAGTTTAATCCCGATACATGTAGGATTCACAAACGTGATGGAATCCGATGAGTATATGGGACCGCGAGATGGTCTATATACTAGTGTGACGATTCCATTATCTTCTTAGAAATCCCAAAAGGGACCCGTTCCCTCCGACTTATATAAAAAAAAAAAGAAGAAGAAAGAGTCTTTTTCTTATGTGGTTCGAGTCGTGTGCCCAACTGTGTGTTCTCAACCTCTTCATGGACCGAAAGTGTGAACCAAGACTGACAAGGGATACTTCTCCAATTATAGGTCCGATTGGTACTCTCCGCGTCTACAGGGATTCATCCAACAGGCTTGTCCGTGAACCGATCACTCCAACAGCTTCTGCATCATCAATGGCCGGCGACTCCAGCACCAACAACGCCATGACTCTCGAGCAACTCTCTGCCATGGTCCAAACCCTTCAACAACAAGTCACCACTCTCAACAACGAGGCTCAAACCAAAGAAGCCTTGTGGAAAGCTCATGTCGACAGTCAAAGGGAGGCCCACGAGGCCGAGGTCGACCAATTGAAAGCCAAGATTCTCAAGATCTCCAAGAACAAGGGGGTTAATGACAATGAGGAATCCGAGTGGACCCAAGGCTTGTTTGAAATCCCATATGTTAGTGCCCGTACAAAAAAGGTGGGGGAACCAAGCACTGACAAGAACGACCACAAAATGGTCGATTCCATCATGGCCTACATTGATCAGAAATTTGACGGCCTCAACATGGGAAAAGGCTCCAACACAAGCCTTTATCAGTCATCCATTCTCATGAGCACAATGGCCTCTCTCCCCGACAAGTTCAAAATTCCCGACATTAGCAAGTTAAAGGGCAACTCATGCCCGATGGCTCACATCGAGACTTACATTTGGGCTATGGTTCCGAAGAAGGTCTCCCCAAAAGTGATGGCTCAATGCTTTCCTCTCACTCTCGAGGGGGCGGCAAAGGATTGGTATGCAACTCTCCCGCTCACTGTCCGTCTTGATTGGGACGCCGCTATGTTTGCCTTCAAAAATCAATATCAAGGCAACACTACTCACCGGCCCACAAGGAAAGAGCTCGAGAACACCACTCAAAGAGACAACGAGTCCTTCATTGACGTCACAAGGAGATGGAATGACAAGCTCTCTGAAATTGTTGAGAGGCCGAACACGAAAGAACAAATGGACATCTTCCTCAAGTGTCTCAAGATTGATCTCCGCACCCACCTAAGTGGGGCTTGCTACTCCGACTTCTCCCAAATGTATGAGGCGGGGGTACACATGGATGACTTGCTCAAGGAGATTAAGAAAGCCACTCCTACTTACCGTTACAAGGCCGTCTCTAATTCAAACAAAGAGGCTTCTGTCAATGCCGTTACTACCGACAAGGGGAATTACAAGAAGGTCCCTCCACCACAAGGCAAGCGGTTCCAAAACGACCGCGTCTACACTTCTCTCAATGGCATGACCATCACTGAGGCCTATGAAGATCTAAAGGCCAAGGGACAAATCACTCCTCTTCAAGGGTACAAGCAACCGCAACCGCTCCGTCCCAACCATGCCCACCACCAGTGGTGTGACTACCATCAATGCACCGGCCACCTCACCGAGGATTGCTTCTCCATCCGCAACACCATCCAAGACCTTATAATCCCTAATTCTTGTTATGTTGTGACTTATGATGAGATTATGAGGGATGTTTTAAAGAATAAGAAAAAGAAGCTACAAGGGTCCGTGAATGTGCTCACCCACAGTGGCCGGGTAATAGCGAGCACCTCGGTTCCCACAAATACAACAACCACACCTCTTCTCCAAGATCGCAAGCACGCGACATACCCGAAGATCCTTTGTTAACACAACTCAAGAAGACACAAGCCAACATATCCATCTGGGACCTTATTGCATCATCAAAGAAGCACCGAGACCTCGTCATCAAGAACTTGGATGACACATCAGTCTCTCCCGACACAACTCCCGAAGACCTCATAGCAATGATAGATCGCATTCACTTCGGCAATGTCTTCACTTTTGCCGACATGGACCTCCCGCCATTTGGGTCCGATCACAATGAAGCCATCTACCTCAAAGTAAAGGCAAGGTGGAGACCCATTTCAAGAGTTTTAGTAGACGGTGGTTCCGCACTCAACTTAATGCCTAGCCGAGTCATGGGCATACTGGGGCTCAAAAGCTCCGATTTACAACCTTCTACCCAAGTCATTAGAGGGTACGACAGAACTGCCCGTACAGTCATGGGAATGCTAGAAGTCGATATCGAATTTGGAAGCATGATCATGTCCGTCCCATTCCAAGTCTTGATGTCCCAGCTTCGTTCAACTTACTTTTGGGCCGACCATGGATCCACAGTTCCAATGCTGTCCCTTCCACTCTCCATCAATGTGTCAAAATCAGAAATGGGGACGAGATAGTCACCGTCATGGCCGAGAATGTCACCATCCACAGAAATGGGGGACAACCCGTTCACCAAGTTCAACACGGTATAGAAGATTCCACTCTCTCCGGTGTCAACGCCATCGACAAAGAAGGGGGAAACGGGCAATGGACCCTCGGTAATCCTAAAATCCTCCGTATGATGAGGAACATGAATCACTTTCCCGGACTAGGCCTAGGGAAGCATCAACAAGGAATATTGCACCCATAGAGGTTCCTTTTGTCAGAAACAAGTTTGGTTTGGGATACGAGCCTACCGAAGATGACTTAAAGTACCAGCAAGCAGTCAAGAATCAAAAGACCTGAGCTCGCAAAGAAAGTTGACAATATGAAATCCCCGACTTGAGGCCTTACCGCAACACACTGAACGGTTATTTTGTTCGCCAAGGGAAAGATGTTCCGTACATGATATTTCTCGAGCCATGGGTTAACAACAAGGGCGTCAGAAAGCCTGGTCTCGAGATCTTCACTGATTGCGAAATTCCGACACGAGAAAGGGAGCCTATTCCAATGTCACCCCGAGAGTGGTGGGGCAAGAAAGTGACTATAGAGTCCGAGGTAGAGATTACCGTGGGGGAAGGACTAGCCTCCATGTTCGAAGAATTTGCCATCATGGATGATTGTCAAGTCAACGCCATCTCCGACAACACAGAAATGGAGAGTCCATCTATCAGCAAGATCCAGCCAAGCTCCGAGCCAATCAACAACTGGAATTCTACGAAGGGGCCCATGGTATCCGAGGAATTTTTAGTCCGAGAAATGGGTTGCATACCCCGCACAGCAACAAAGGAAGAGCGGCTCACACTTACTTTCGAGACCGAGAGTGTTTCTAATACCCTCACCCAAGAGGATATGGAGGCCATAGCCGAGCGTGTGTTTCCTTTCTTTGCTAATGAAAAATTCGATATTTCTGAGTACCCCGAGATTGCAAACATCATAAATGATGAATTAACTAATAACGAACTTAATGAACAAGTTAATAACGATTCAAATTATGATGAAATAGACCACGAAAACATAACATACCTAAATGAACTAGCTCAACAGGTTCGTTATCGTGGTGATAATGGTCCAGGGGCTGATGAGGAATTGCATGTTGTTAATCTGGGTACCGACGAAGAGCCGAAAAAAACGAAGATAGGCAGCTTCTTCAAGTGGGAAGACAAAGACAGATTGACTGCACTGCTCAACTATGAAGTTCGCTCGTTTGTGGACGGTTTTGCCGGTTACAATCAGATTCTCATGTCCGAGGAGGACCAACACAAGACAGCTTTAACAACACCATAGGGCACTTTCTGCTACACAGTCATGCCGTTCGGGCTAAGGAACGCTGGGGCTACGTACCAAAGGGCTGTTACGGATCTATTCCATGACATTATTCATAAAGAGATCGAGGTCTATATAGACAACATGATCATCCATTCGAAGGGAACAAACGGTAAACATTTGATCGATCTTCGCAAGTTCTTTGAACGACTCCGACAACACAACATGAGACTCAACCCCGCAAAGTGCACTTTTGGGGTCATCAGAGGAAAGGTTCTCGGTTACATGGTCACTGAGAGGGGAATTGAAGCCGATCCCTCCAAGATCAAGGCAATCATTGACATACCTCCTCCAAAGACGCAGAAAGAAATCAAATGTTTCATGGGCAGACTTCAATACATCAGTCGGTTTATGCACCAACTCACTTCCATGTGTGAACCGATCTTCAAGCTACTCAAGAAGAATGTGGCTCTAGAATGGACCGATGCTTGCCAAAAATCCTTCGACCAAGTGAAGCATTACTTGACATGCCCTCCAGTTTTGGTTCCACCGCACAAGGAGAAGCCTCTCTTGCTCTATCTCACTATCAATGATGAAGCCCTAGGGGCTATGTTAGCACAAGAACAGCGAGACTCCACAAAAGAGAATGCTATCTACTTTGTCAGCCGCCGGTTTCAAGGAGCTGAGAAGAACTACTCTGTCTTAGAAAAGTCTTGTGCGGCATTAGTTTGGGTTACTCAAAAGCTCAAGCACTATATGGCGGCCTTCCCAATCAAGTTGGTAGCAAAAGTGGACCCGCTCCGCTACATCTTTGAGAAACCTTTCATGTCAACAAGAATAGCCAAATGGTATTTCATGCTTGCCGGCTACGATATCACTTACGTCACAGTCAAATCCATCAGGGGGAAAGTGTTCAGTTATCAGCTTGCTGAATTTCCGTGTGACGAAGTGAAGGGGGAAGACGTACAGTTCCCCGACGAGCATTTAATTTGCGCTACAATAGAGGAAGATAAGTGGAAACTTTTTTTCGATGGCACGGCCAATAAGCATGGATATGGCATAAGGATGTTACTTGTCGATCCAAAGGATATGTATACTCCAATCGCTATCCGCCTCGAATTTGAAGCCACTAACAATATCGCCGAGTATGAAGCATGCATAGCGGGGCTCGAAGCGGCCCTCGAGAGAAATGTCATGAGCTTAGAGGTATTTGGTGATTCCTTACTCATCATCAATCAGACATCTAGAAAGTAGAAGATTCAAGACTCGACTCTGCAATGGTATGGTCAACATCTCGAGGAGTTGGTCGAACAGTTTCAAGAAATCACCTTCAACTACCTGCTAAGGGACAAGAACCGTTTTGCTGATGCACTAGCCACCATCGCTTCACTGGTCGAAATGCCCGAGGGTAAAATGGTGAAGCCCTTTAAAATTTCCTGAAGAAACAGTCCGGCATACTGCATGAGTATCGAGGTCAACAAGGTCCAAGCAAACTCCCCGTGGTATTCAGATATCATGAATTTTCTCAAGAATGGCACGTATCCCGAGGATAGCAATAAGAAGTCCCAGATGGCGTTGGAAAGAATAACCTCTCGATATGTACTAATCAGAGACCAAGTCTACAAAAGGCACCACGAAGGGATCAATCTCCTATGCGCAAATGAGACCGAAGCTCAAGAAATAATGCATGAGATCCACGAAGGTGAATGTGGGCCCTATATAAACGGGTTTATGTTGACCAAGAAGATACTCTGCATGGGTTATTATTGGAGTACCATGGAAAGAGACTGCATCGAGAAAGTCAAAAGGTGCGCCAAATGCCAATTCCATGCCAACCTACAGCACGCTCCGCCCTCACAGCTTTACAACATGACCACGCCATGGCCTTTCTCTTGTTGGGGCATAGACATCATCGGCAAAGTTCACCCTACTGGCAGCAACGGACAATCTTTCGTCCTAGTAGCCGTGGACTATTTTACAAAATGGGTCGAAGCACAGGCTTACCGGGTTCTCAATGCCAAGAAAGTGGCCGAATTCGTGAAGTCCCACATCATGTGCCGGTACGGCGTTCCTCATGAAATCATCTCAGACAACGGTTATCACTTTGAGCAAGAGATGGACGCGCTCCTGGTAGAATACAAGATTACCAAGCACAAGTCATCTCCATGCCGCCCTCAAGCAAACGGCGCGGTCGAAGCAGCTAATAAGACAATCGAGACCATTGTGAAGAAAATGGCCTCCACTAGAAGGGATTGGCCCGAAAAGCTACCTCTAGTATTGTGGGGCTACCGCACGTCTATACGGACAGCAACTAGAGAAACTCCTTATGCATTGGTGTATGGTTCCGAAGCTGTACTCCCAATAGAGCTCGAAGTTCCATCCCTACGGGTCCTCCTCGAGAACCAAGTCAATGAAATCGATTGGATGCAAAGTCGATATGAACAGCTAGCTCTACTCAACGAGAAAAGGCTAAGGGCAATCGAACGTACGAGAGCCTATCAACAAAGAATAGCAAGGGCTTTCAACAAAAAGGTGAAGCCTCGAAACATCAATGTGGGAGATTTGGTCCTAAGACAACACCCTCCTAATGCCATAAACCCTCTTGGAAAATGGGGAACCCAATGGATCGGTCCGTACGTGGTCAAGAAGATACTAAGTGGCGGTGTAGTCCGACTCGCGGATTTAGATGGAGACCAACTGCCAAAAGAAGTCAACTAGACAAGTTGAAGAGATTCTATGCTTAATAAATGAAGACCATCAAATTAAAAAAAAAAAAAAGGCTCGCTAGGTTGAAAACCCGCAAGGGCGGCCTAGGCAAAAATTAGAGCACGTGCAAAAAAGAAGCCCGCTAGATTGAAAACCCGAAAGGGCGGTCTAGGCAAAAAACAGGGTGCACAAAAAAAATGGTCTTTGTTTGTTTGAACTACGGAGACCTGAGCCTCTACACTGGAGGAACGTAGGCAACCTTCGTGTGCGGTCTAAAATATAAACAAATACCCAAATCATTCCATATTAACGAGATGCAATTCTTATTCATTTCTTGAATTACTTTGATCATTACAAGAATTTGTTGAGCTACTAAAAGACATAAAACATTAAAATCCTAAAACAAGTGGTCTATTTTACTTGCAATCTCTTGGGGGTACTAGGAAAAATCTAATTTTCTCTTGGCTTTTGAAGGACCACTCGAACGACCATCAATCCTACTCTTCTTGGGAGGTCTAGGAACACTGATACGGACCGAAACCTTCTGCGCAACAGAGCGCCTCCGAGCATAAAAGTCATTCAAAGGGGTACCGAAAGGGTCGGTCAGAATGTTGTTCACATCAGCAGCAGCCTCCTTGTACCTCAAAGCACTGCTAGGCTCAAAGTCCTTCCCTAGCAATTCAGCCCGAACAGCATCTACCCAAGTAATGCCGCGGTAGACGGTACCAAGAAAGTGATCCAAGTAATTCTCGGGAAGAAAGATACTACCCCGATGCAAAGGAGCGGAAGACCACCGCTTACGATCATCTCCCCAAGCCAACTGAAGCTCACTCGAGAAGTTCGGAGCCATGTAAGAAACTGGACGAAGCATCCCGTTCCTCGGAAAAGGAATTATTTGCTGACGATCGAACTGTCTCAAAACCTGTTCGGGTTGGTAAAACGAAGAATCTCTCAACCCGGGTAAAACCACATGCTGACAACCGAAGGTCCATTCCACAAAAGGGAGAAGACCCCAAGGGCACCACTCAATGTCAGCTGTAAGATGAGAAGCGAAGAATCTCCTCCAACCCTCTTCAGTCAAATCTCTAATCAGCAACCGTCGCCTATGAACAGCAAAAGGAGAGAGGTCGCCGTCTGACGCATAAAGCCTGAAATGCTCCCGAAGCCATATGGTTAAAAGAAAGGGGCTTCCTCATCGCATCTCGCCTGTACGATGCAATTCGTCCAGACCATGCAAGGTCTCTCCTACAATGAGCGGAATTATGCTAAATCGTTGTCCTTTCACCTGCAACACAATTTCAGCCAACTGCGCATCCGCAGTACCCAGAGGAGTGACAAACAGAACCTCGCTGAAAAGACAGACATCCATGGCATTTCTCTTAAAAGACTGAACCGCGACATCTTCCGAATGCAAGCTGAAAAACATCGGAAGCTCAGTTATGTCAACAACGGTCCCGTGCATCATCTTCTTCACCTCTCCAACAGGGAGATTCAGAAGGTCAACCCAAGAGTCAACAACACCGCGGTGATACTTAGGGCCGGCAATCCGACCGGCCAAAGGCATACCCAGAATGGCTATCACAATCCCAAAAGGCTGCAGCAGCCTTCAATAAGTCCCAATCCGGCTTCAATGTCCGCAAAGTAAAAAGAATTCGAAACCCAAAATCTTTGATGAAAGCATTTTTGGGATGGATCTTGAAAGAATACACGAATGTCGACAAATCCTTCTCGTAACTCTTGACAACCTCGGCATCAAGACTAAAAAGGTTAGAGGCCATAGGGCAGAAGATCACAAGCAAAATTGAGCAATAAAATGGTGTTCAAAAAATGGCAAAAGAGAGCTGTTAGAATCAGATTGTCGACCAGAAGATGATATTATAGCTGTTGGGGGGATCTTTTGGTCAGCAAATGTCAGGCCCCGAATTTCGCCTACAAGAGGCGCGCGCCTCCCGACACTGGTCTACAAGGCGCACGCGTCTCATCGCAAAGAGAGGAAGCGCCCGCGTCCCAGGTAAAAAATGCTTCAGAAATGACCCTTGTCAAAGTTCAGAAAACAACCCAGGCACTTCAAAAGCATTCAACCAGCAACAAGTTTAGGATCCCAGCAATGAGAAGGAGTTCAATGACAACAAACACTCAGCTGGGCCCACATTAATTTGGTCCGCCCTTAAGGCATGTCTAAAAACTGAAATAAGATAGAAACTCCCACTTAAAGTAGGGTGTCTTTTATTTTCTAAAAAAAAAATCAGTTTTTACAATTCATCCCCAGCAGAAAGCACTCCGCAGTCAACTGTATCCGCACCCCATCGAAATTCAAAGTCAAATAGTCAACATCAAAGTGCGACTCACCGCAAAAACTTGGTCCTGGGTGAGCCACAAAAATCACCACCTCCTCATCAAGCAAAATCTACATCCATTCAAGCAAATGGTCCTCCGGGTCCCGTATTCAAGCAAACGGTCCTCCAGGTCCCGCATTCAAGCAGACGGTCCTCTGGGTCCCGCAATTTAGCAGACGGTCCTCCGGGTCCTGCACTTTAACAGACGGTCCTCCGAGTCCCGCACTTCAGCAGACGGTCCTTCTGGTCCCGCAATTTAGCAGACGGTCCTCTGGGTCTCGCATCCAAGCAAAAGGTCCTTTGGGTCCCGCAATCAAGCAAACGGTCCTCCAGGTCCCGCATTCAAGCAGATGGTCCTCCGGGTCCCGCACTTTACCAGACGGTCCTCTGGGTCCCGCACTTCAGCAAACGGTCCTCTGGCTCCCGCACTTTAGCAGACGGTCCTCCGGGTCCCGCACTTCAGCAGACGGTCATCCGGGTCCCACACTTTAGCAAACGGTCCTCTGGGTCCCGTATCCAAGCAAACGGTCCTCTGGATCCCGCATTCAAGCAAACGGTCCTCCGGGTCCCGCACTTTAGCAGACGGTCCTCTGGGTCCCGCACTTCAGCAGACGGTCCTTTGGGTCCCGTACATTAGCAAACGGTCCTATGGGTCCCGCATCCAAGTAAACGGTCCTCTGGGTCCCGCATTCAAGCAAACGGTCCTCCGGGTCCTGCACTTTAGCAGACGGTCCTCCGGGTCCCGCACTTTAGCAGACAGTCCTCCGAGTCCCGTAATCAAGCAAATGGTCCCTCAGTACTCGCAATTAAAGCAAACGGTCCTCCGGATCTCGCTACCAGCAAAAAGGTCTCGCTTCCAGCAAACAGATCTCGCTATCAGCAAGACAGGTCCCGCTGTCGGCCACGGTGGGCCGCTTCATGCCACCGAACCTTTTATTATCAACCAAAGCCGCTCACACACTCCATCCCTCGCAATTTCAAATTTCTGCTTTTATCGAGTCTTTTCTTTTTTTCTTGGTGATGTCCTAGGTGGATTTCTGTCTTTCGTCGGCGCGTTTGCTTCACAATCCACACCGCTAAGGGGCTCTGTAGACACCCCGCCTTGGACCGCTCACCCCGATTGCACACTTGATTTTGTGTTTCTCCCTCTTTTAAGTGTTTTCTGTTAGTTTCTGTTACTCTGGTTAAGTTCCAGACGGGTTCCGTTAAGTCTAGGGACTAAACTGAATAACAGTTCTAACTTTCTAGTCCATTATGTCAGATTTTGCCTTTCAGAGTCGCGCGCCTCCGCCCCTTAAGGCCAGACGCGCGCGCCTTCCGCTGCCTAGGTGGGATGCGCGCGCTTCTAGGGTGCGTCAGTTACAGATTCTACCCAAGAATCTCTCCCTTGCTCATTATACATGATTTTGCCCGGGAAAGATTTCTTGGAGACTCCGTTTGGCTCCAATAACTCCCCTCTTTCAACTATAAAACCCCCTCCAATCCATCATTGGAAGGGACCTCTTTTTGGACCTTAAGAATTTTCCACCTTGAACCTTACTCTAGGCAATTTACTAAAGATATTCTCTCCAAGTATTCAACCTCTTCTTCAAGACTTTTCAAGAGGTTCTCTTTGAAGGATATTATAGGTAAAATGTCTTAACATTCTTCTTCTTCTTCTTCTTCTTCTTCTTCTTCTTCTTCTTCTAATTCTTCTTCTTCTAATTCTTCTTTTTCTTCAATCAAATGTGCAATCAACCCAAAACCATTTAGGACATGACACCAATGGCCCTTTCATTACATTGAATTGGCCTAGGAGTTATCTCCCTTCATTTTAAACAATAAAACCCTTTTTTATCATAATAGGAAGAACACATTTATCTTTAAAGTGAATTATGAACAAACAAGACCGACTTTACTCGGGCGAAATGGGTGTTTAAGTACTTCCCATTTCGTAACCTAACCCCCGAACCCCTCATCCCAAAGAATCTCTGTTTTCGTAAATCAAACTTAGGCTCATAAACATTAGGTTTTCTTACGTTCCTCAAAAACGTGGGTGGCGACTCTTAAAATCAAGTAGACATCCTAGGGTAATTCGCGCGCTCTAGCCAAGCCGCGGTTCCCTGGGGTATCTACACAATGCCATTAAGTTTTTAACACCAGTTAAAAAACTCGGTCAAATTGTTAATAAACTAAAGTACACAGGTTACATTGTACAAGTGGGAATTTGCAATAATCTGATAGTACGCGTGTCTGTTTGGCAAAAAACTCTCAAAACAACCTAGGCAAAAGTTAGAGCATAAAAAAAATAAAAATAAAAATAAAAATAAAAATCCCCCTCAATCAAAGAAGTACACAAGATCAATATCATTTACCAAGGACGAAGCAACATCAACGAAAATCCTCGCGATGAAGGAGCATCCACAAGAACTACGGTGACCTGAGCCTCTACACTGGAGGAACGTAGGCAACCTTCAGGTTCGGTCTCATGCAAGAAAGAAGATATATTTAGTCCTAACGCGTTATGGTGATTGGCCTTCATCTCGAACTTATCAAGACATCTTTGTACGAGTCATTTGCCAATGAATTAATCACCTCAAGATTGAACAACTTTCTTAGATTTGGAATCGCTTTCACGTTCCTTGTCGAGTCTAAGGGCTTCTTATCTTTCAGCGATACTCCCAGTTTCTTGCAATCAAATTGGGGCTTTCTTTCTCTTCTCTCTTAATGACTTACTTGCCTTCGTAAGTCATTCAATAAATAAAAATACATGTCAATACTAGGGGCTACTTCCCTAGTCAAGTCAATGTCACTCATCATTAGTGACAAAAAGGTCTCCACCTCAAAATCACATGTCTCTCATCCTCATCTAGAGTCAATGCACGCTTCCTCATTAATCGAGTCAAAATGAAGACGCAAAAGAGATGCCCACTAGATTGAAAACCTGAAAGGGCGGTCTAGGCAAAAAACAAGGTGCGTCATAAAAAAAAGAGAGTGAGAGAGAGAAGGGAAAGAGAAATGGAGATCCCCAGCCTCTAATGAAGACAAGTTCTACATTGGATCTCCTCAGCAAGTCAATCCCCCACCGAGTCAACTTGAGAATCGCAAAAGGCTCGACAACACTTGGCACAATCAAAGGTCGTTCTGGGTTATTGGCATAAGAGAGGTTGTTCTTGCAATATCTATTTTTTGGGTTCATGTGAAAGAAGCCCCATGGTAACCGAGATCCATCCGAGAATGAGCCCATCATTGAGGGGTAAAATGTTGAACAAATAGTCCCCAATAAGTCAATTGGTTCGGGCAGCAAATGGAAACAACATGTGACTCAGTTTTCAAGCTTCTCCAAGCATGTGCCCCTACAGTATAGCAAAAGGCTTCCCTAGAATAGAGTAGCTCTTGCCATGTCCTCTATTTTTGTTCCCCCGCACGAGGACAAGTCTCTGGATTTGCTCGACAAATGATGACGCCCTAGGGGCTATGTGACTCAAGATCAAGAGCTTCTTCTGCTCCATTTGAAAGTTAATGATCCCTAGGGGCTATTCTCAAGAAAGATGTGTGAGACTACCCTCAAAGTCTTTCAAGAGGAATTTCAAAAAGCCTTCATGTCATGTGTGCTCGTGTCTGTTCCTCCAATCAAGGATATGTTTTCTTTCTCCACTTACAATCAATGGTGGCACTCTAGGGACTACACTCGAGTTTGAAAGGCTCCCTCAACAAGAAGTAATTCGCGTCACCTCCCAACAATGGCCCTAGCAAAGTCATATTCAACATTGGAAGCTTCCTCAATTAGTTTGGCACCGAAGATCTCAAGGGGCTTCACAATCTACTATCTTTTGGGCTACGACATTACAGTAATCCGAGCAAAGGGAAATATTGGGGCTTCGCAATTGGCAATCTTTTTGGGAATGATACCCGAGCAATTCAATGTGGGGAATAGTCTTCATGGAACCAAACAAGCTTCAAGGGTCTCTTGGTACTTCACGCCAAAGGTCTTTTGGTTTGAAAGGAGGGATCCGATGTTATGAATGAATTCGATGATTCTTATGTTGTGAATTACGACGAGTTTATGAAGAAAGTCATAGAGAAAAGGAAAAAGATTCAATATGCTAAATTCTATCAAAACAGGGTTATAGCGGGAAATGCCATGGCCAATCCTAATGTTTCTGTAATTCGGCACCCCCTTCTCTGAGATCAAAGCACAAGTTGCATCCGTATAAGTTTCATCCGCACGAGTTGCATCCGAAGATCCGTTATTAGTTCAACACAAGAAGACACAAGAAAACATACCCATTTTGGACCTTATCACGCCAAGACCTTATCATCCACAATCTCTCTCAAGACATTTTCTGTCGCGACCCCGACCCCGCGGGCCTGGAGTGCGCGAGCTGGACGTCGACTTACTAATCAAAATACCAAAATATCGGAGATAAAAATTTCATTTCATATCAAAAGATGATAACACAAGGTTTTGGAAAACAATTTAACAACAACAATGTACTAGTGTAAGCCCCACAAGCTCACACTACAAAATAATAAAATATACAAATCTTAGTGACGTCAAAGTGTGGTACAACTATCCCCAAAAGAGTTACACATTTATATAATGTAAACCCACCAATATAAACTTGCCCCAAAAGCTCAACCCTCGCGACGTCCTCGTGATCAGCGAGTCTAATTCCTTGGTCCTGGGGGGGGGGTTAAGGAAAAACAAAGATAAAAAGAAAGGGGGTAAGATAAATCTAAATAAGTTACTAATGCAACTACATGACATGCTATGATGCAATAAGCAATAAACAATAATAAATATCACTTAGCACGTAGCATTTCAGTTAAGAGATAGCAGCAGAAATAAACAAGTAACAAAGGATATTAGCCAAGGTTTTCCAACTGATAAAACCAAATAAAGGTCGCTGCGCAGCTTCAACAATCAACAAATCATCATCTTCATAGTAGCATGAAAGCTGAAGAGAAACCCCCGGTACCGGAACCAATAACCAAGTAACATGCCACAAAGGGCAGGAGCCATGCCACAAAGTCATGCTCCCAAAACGCCTAGCTAGAATACTCACAAAAGGAGCTAGCTCATCCCATCCAAGGCCAATCTGGATGAGGAAAGAAGGACCAATGGGCGATGCTATACTGGACTTGGCTTGTGCCATTATAGCATTATCCATTGCCTGACTCGATACACAAATAACCAGCTGGACTTTCAAATAAAAGCTAAGTAATAAAATACTAGCACGATACACAACTATTGATTCCAAAGTAGGGAACCATTCTAATTAAATTACCACAAAGGTAAACCAATCCAAATAACACATCAAGGATGATCCACATTCCCAAAATGGTACTTAAATAAATTTCATAACATTTTTATTCACAAAGGAACCAATTCCAATTACTAACGTGTTCCACGATGTTAATTTAAGTTAATTTGAGTAGATAAATTAAAACTAGGGAAACAATCAAGTTTAAACAAGCAAAGGGCAACATTCCAGACCAGGCGGGCGGGCGGGCGCGCGGGCAAGGGCAGGCGGGCGCTTATTTGCCCAGAAGGTCAGGCCGCAGAAAAAGGGGAGGCGGGCGAGCGCCTGGTCCAACCGGGCGGGCGCTCGGTCGTCGGGCTGGGAGGGATTTCAGCTGGGTTTACCATGGTTTCTCCCCATTTCTCCAATCAACCAACAATCAACACTTCCCACAAGATCAACAAGGTACCCAACAACATTTAAACTTTAAAATGGACCAAAACAACGTCATCTAACAACCCAAGCCAAGATTAATTCCCTCAAGCAAATATGAACTCTTAATCAAATATCACAAAATGAGTAATCAATTAAACACTTCAAAACTCAACCAAAGATCAATGTATCTCATCTAAATCATCATATGAACATAGAATGAGCATTTTAACATAAAATGGGGGAAAGTAAACTTACTTGAATTTTCTCAAATTTGCCGGAACTCGAATATTTTTAGCCCTCTACGATCCTAACGACGATCTAAACAAGTTTCATGTTTTAAGAAATGAGAAATAACAAGAGGAAGATGGTTAGATTGAAGAGAGAATGAAAGAGAGAAAAACTTACCCAAAGCTAATGAGAGAGAGAGAGGAAGTTGCTGGGAGAGATGGTGAGAGGTGAGGTGAAAGAGTGAGGGAGGAGGAAGAGTAGGGAGGGAGTAGGAGAATGATTTAAAAGAACTTACACTAAGGCCCCCTCCTCTACTAACACAAATACTTACACTCCCTACTAACAATTGAGACCCCACAATACTACACTAACCCAAATAAAATGCTAGGCATAAATTATTATAACACATAAATTGCACACATAATTATTTTAAATAAATAATAATTTAAATAAATAAATAAGCAAATAATTAAATAATAATTATTTATTACTAATAAAATAGAGCCTAGTTTTCGGGTCGTGACATTTTCCGAAGACCTTGCTACACGTGGGCCATCCACCACTTGGGTACCAACCACGAAAAGGGCCATTCATCTTTAAGCAAGAGAAAGGAGGAGATCACAATCAAGAGTTCTACCAAACGGTGCAATGCCAAGCCGATTCCAAGATAATTTGGGGCTTTACATCGAAAGGTCTTCATATTCCACCATCTTGAAGCTCGCAAACAACAAGTAGATGACATTTGGGGCTTGGCAACCTCTCGAAGTTTGGTATCAATAGTCTTCTCTTGGGGATTGCTCACGTCAACAACAAAAGATGATTCATTTGAACGGGTCAAGAGCTGATTTATCTTGGGGCTTAACGAGTCACTCAAAGTTTGGCATTAAAGGCTTTCTAGGGGATTTACAATCAGCAACCCCTTATCTCGGCATCAAAAGCCTTTTAAAGCCCCATAATCAACAAATCTCTTGGGGCTAGACATCAATCTTCGTTGGGCACAGCGGCGACAACGAAAGAAATCAAGCAACAAGGCAATCCGAACTTCGGTCGAACATGACTTGATCTTGGGTTGGCTTTACAAACACACAATGCTTAAAATGGTTTACCCACGAACTAAAAAAAAACATCTTTTTCTCACATGTGTACATATTCTTTTCCTTCTAATCTTAAAAAAAAACCGACGAAAAGATTTTATTTTTCTTTTTCTTGTCTCTTTACTTGCGTTAAAGTATTTGCTCCTAGCTTCTTCCCCAGCATTCTCCATCATCCTTGAACTACGATGGTCTAATTCCCTTCAAGGGATACGTAGGCAGCCTTTGGCACGACCAACCCATCATTCAGAATGTCATGTCACCAACATTCCATCGAAAGCAAGAGCAGTTCATCATCTTCATCAAAGCCACAACATCTCCATCCCGAATCAAGCGGCCATGGTAAGTGAAGGTATGAACATCATTCATTAATACTTTCCTCAAAAATCACACAGCACAAGAAAAGCAATTTCTCTATTCTCAAAAAATCTCTCTCAAGCAATCTCTGCTTCCCAAATCACATCACACCACAATCACAATTTTCTCTCAATTTCTATTTCACATCTCACACAAGCACATATATCTGCAAAAGCATACATATAACAGGTACAAGCATTCGACAAATAGATTCACAAATGGATTCAGCAATGGGTTCATAAACGGACTCAGCCATCGGATTCACAAACGGATTTGACCAATGGATTCACAAACAGATTCAGCAAAGGCTTCACAAACGGACTCAGCCATCGGATTCACAAACGGATTCGACCAAGGGACTCACAAACGGGTTCAGCAAATGGATTCACCAATGGGTTCACAAATGGATTCGACCAAGGGACTCACAAACAGGTTCAACAAATGGATTCACTAACGGATTCAGCGAACGGGTTCACAAACGGACTCGTCCATCGGATTCACAAAAGGATTCGACCAAGGGGCTCACAAACGGGTTCAGCAAAAGGATTCACTAACGGATTTAGCAACAGGTTCACAAACGGACTCGTCAATCAGATTCACAAACGGATTCGACCAATGAACTCACAAATGGGTTCAGCAAATGGATTCACTAACGGATTCAACCAACGGGTTCACAAACGGACTCGTCCATCGGATTCACGAACGGATTCGACCAAGGGTTCACTAACGGACTCATTCCATGGATTCACTAACGGATTCATCAAGCGGATTCACTAACGGATTCGTCAATAAGGGTTCACTAACGGACTCATTCAATGGATTCACCAACGGACTCATTCAATGGATTCACCAACGGATTCATCAAGCGGATTCACTAACGGATTCATCAACAAGGGTTCACTAACGGACTCATTCAATGGATTCACCAACGGATTCATCAAGCGGATTCACTAACAGATTCATCAACAAGGTTCACTAATGGACTCATCCAATGGATTCACTAACGGGTTCATCAAGCGGAATCACTAACGGATTCAGCCGGCAGATTTACAAACGGATCATGCCACCTCATCAATCAACAAAAGTCGCTCTCACAGGGAGTGCACCACTATCTTTTACAATTTCAAATTCCTGCTTTTATTAAGTCTTTGCTTCCTTTTCTTTTCTTTCTTCTTTGTCGATGTCCTCGGCGGTTGTCTTTCTTTCGTCGATGCGTTTTTCTTTGCAATCCACATCGCCGAGGGGCTCTGTAGACACCCCGCCTTAGACCTCTCGCTCCGATTGCATACATAGTAGTTTTATTTAACTTATTTTCGTTGATTTCTGTTACTTCAGTTAAGCTCCTAACTGATTCCGTTAGTTTTGGGGCTAAACTGCATAACAGAGTTAACTTTTAGGGTCATTCTGTCATTCTGTCCTTTTCTGCCGCGGGCGCCTCCGACACTGTCAACAGGCCGCGCGCGCGTCTCGACCCAAAAGCGGGACTCGCGCGCTTCCCATTTTGGCAGTTACGGACTGCAGCCTTTTCCCTCCATTTTCTTGATAACAAACACCTCTTTTCATCACATGTTTTGTTCTAGCTTTAAACCCTTTTTATTTGTAACCTCTCAATCCCATATTCTTAGCATCCTCTTAAAAATAAACATTTTCTTTTATTTATTATTTTATTTATCTTATCTTTGATTGGTCAATTCTATTTCACATGGATTGATCATCTTTTCCCTCCAACCTTTCCCTCATAATTTCACCTATATAAACCCCCTCCTTCTACCTTAGAAAGCGACTTGAATTTTCTTCACGACTACATTATACACATTTCTCTCAAGAATTCTCCCAACAACAATTCAAGCACCAAAACTCTACTCTTTTCAAGTCAAAGTTTAAAGTCCTCTTCTTAAGGTATAACTTCACTTTTCTTCTCTTATTTTATTCTTCTTAATGTATGAAATCCCCATCAAATGGGACATGACTAAATGACCTCTTTACTACATTAAAGTGGGTCAAGGTTATCTCCCTACCTTTCAATATTTACTTCAATTTATTATTCTTCTCTTAATGTAATATTTAGCATGAATTAATATAATAAAACAATTCTCTTTCATTTCCCTTTGCAATTCCCCTTTTCTTTACTATATAATTGTTAGCACCATTTATTAAAATAAGAACATTTAGCATTAGAACACAAATAGTAGCAAGACCCGCATAAGTGGGGCGGAGTGGGGGTTTAAGTACTTCCCACTCCGTCACCTAACCCCCGAACCCTTCTCTTCCCGAATCTCTGGTTTTGTATATAAAATAGGCTATTTCTAGGTTTTTCTTATGTTCCATTAAAAATATAGGTGGCGACTCTACAATTAAAACAAGTTAGACATCCTAGGATCCTTCCACCGCTCTAGCTAAGTAGTGGGCTCTCCCGGGGTATCTACAGTTTTTCATTTTCTTAGTTTAGATTCATAATATTCTCTATGATAAGGGTAGAGATCTTCATGTTTATGTGTTCATTCATATGTATTCATGATGTTCTTATTATAATGCTAGATTTAAGTCTTATCACACATCATATGCTAGATCTAGGATTGTAATCCTTATGTATGTGCACATGCCATAGCCGATGATGTTCTTAGGGTTTCATCAAACCCTAATATGATCTAGGAACTACTTCTAACTCTGATCTTCCCCCTCTTTATGCATGATCCCGCTTTATCTCTCCCCATTCTAATTCATAAATGAACTATACCGACCTGATTTCTCATGATGAGAAGAATGTAGGCAATCTTCGGATACGGTCTCAAACACTAACACCCACACTACAAGAGAAAACACTTTCCGCGACTGCCAAAAGCCATCGCCTATTTAGGAATAGCCGTCGCGGAAGGATAACAAGACTGGGAAATCAGTCGCCCTAGCCATCGTGTAAAGCCTTGTCGCAAAAGGTTAAGGTGATTGGATAGGCAATCGCGTTAGGGCGCGACTGCTTTTTCCATCGCGTAAAGGGTTTTATTAATTTTATTTATTTAATTATTTAAATAATATAAGCAATCGCGTTATCTTGCAGAAGGCGACTGGGTAAGCAAGCGTGTTAGCTTTTATAAGGCAACTACAAAGACAATCGCGCTATGTTGTATAAGGCGACTATCAAAGCAATCGCCTTAGGTTAGCAAAGGCGACTGCATTAACAATCTCACTAGCTTTGCAATATGGAATGGCTTTAGCAATCGCGTAATCCATTAAAAAAATATTAGAATCAAATTTAATGGGACGACTTTTGTCATCGCATTAGTGCCTGGAATTTTAAATTTGATAAATAATTATTTTTAGACCTGTTACTATTCCATAATAAAATTCACTATCAATTTAAATCACAAACATATGGTAAACTTAATCGAAAACAAACATTAAATTAGTTAAAAAGTAAACATATTGTCTCAAAATAACTTCCAACACCACTTCATACAAAATATCCATGCCTTACCAATTTTTTCCAAAAATCATTCTACCATGTTCAAAAACCAACAGTTTAGAGGTATATATACTCCTTAGAGAACAAACCAAAAGAAGAGTTTTGATAAACCATACTACTGATAATCCTCATACTCACCCATCTCATTATCCTCCATCTCATAATCACCAATATTTGTAGGATAACTATCATTGCGAGTATTAGACGCACCTTCAGAAGTAGAATTTTCATTGAAATTTGGAGGACGAGGAGGAGGTGGATCTCCATTTTTTGCAGCTTGACTTTCAATGTATTAAAACAAACTTTGAATGTATGCATTTTATTTGGCTTCAGTCATTTGACGTTTCCTTTCACTTTCAGCTAATTCTTCCTTTAACTTTTTCACTTCTTTAGATGATTGTTGCAATGCAACTTGTATTGCAAAATCTGAGGATGAAACATGATCAGATTTTTTGCTCCACTTTTCATTGGGCCTTCCAACTAGCCTACCTTTTTTTACACCCCAACGGCCTCTTCGTATATTTTCAAGCCAGGATCATCGACCCCATTCACAGGTGCGGTAGGCTCCAATCCAGTTGCCTCACATAATTTGTTTGCGTAAGTTTGCTGTAAAAAAAGGTAAAAACTTCTAATTAGCTTATAGAGATAAACAAACAAAGCACATAGAATACCATAAAAAATGAAGCACACCCCAAGTAAACAAAAAAAGTAACAGAGATAAAGAAAAGAAAGCTGCAGTTCTGAAAAAATTAGACTGAAGTCATAAAAATTGATAAAAAAAATAGTGCGAAGATTATTTTGGGACGGAGAGAGTATCAAGTTCCTGATTAAGAAGATATGGACAATCTGATTAAGAAGATATGCACAATCTAGAGGCACCAGTGGTAGTAATACATCCAAGACATACAATTTTCTCTTTTTGATCGTACTTCTGCATAATTTTAATGGGTTCAAATTGTCAACAAATATAGGCAGATATTGAAAAAACAGGCCAATTTACGTTTACACAACTCACAACTATAGGCAGATATTGCAAAAAAAAAAAAAAAACAAGAAAAAAAAAGGGAACTTAACGGGGGAAAAAAAGGCATGGCTGCCATCCAAAAATCTATTAGAGCAATTATCAGAACCACGAAGAACTTTCTATATCCTATAAAGATTACATGTAACCATAGTTAAATGATGAATTCATTATTTAAAACCATTCAAGCATTTTTTGTTTAACCTAAATATATCCTATTGGTTTGGCATTTTAGAGTTCCAGAATTTTTGTATTTGCAAACACCAAAAACCTTAAAGGTGTGTGTGGGGTGGGTGGGGGACAACATACAATAAAAACTAACCGAAAAAATCTCTGCATCTTCATTAATAAATTTCTTCTCAGTACTGCCTCCGCGTGTAGTCAAGTGAGTCTCATTAAACAATTCCCACTGAGTTGGAGGCCGACCTAAAGACTTCCACTACACATTGAAATCAAAGATATTCATTGTAAGTAGCTGGAATAATACTTATTTAAAAAATATTAGTTAAGTCATATAAAATCTTATATCGTACCAATTTCAGCCCTCTTTGCTCAAACGTTATATTCCCTGATGCGTGAGGTATCCCTTTCTTTGAGGGCCTATTCTTCTTGCGCAACTTACTAGCTTTCAAAAACTCTGGACTCATCCAATAGTCACATAGTTGTTTCCATACACCAGGTGTTGTTCATTCTGGATGATGATTTCGAGCATTAGCTATTGTTACATGTTCATCCTCAGCTAATTTCTTCCATTGACACATGTATTTTGGACAATTTGTTGAAACTATACGCTCCCACACTACTCGACCCTTTGCCTCCTCTTTAGGCGATTCAAACCTGAAATACCTCTGGAAAAAGAAATGTTTAACGCTATTACACCCATAAAGAAAAAACAAATGAATTACATTTAAACTCATATTACTCCCATACAGAAAACAAGCAATGAATTACATTAAAATTCATATCACTCACTCGCTCAAAAATTGGAGGGGCCTTACCAGGTACTCTCCCCAAAGAAGATTCACTCTATCCTTCCACATAGCCCAGTTTGTTCTACATTCATTGAAGTGACTTCTGATCAGCGGACCAATCTTTGTACGAGCTTGAACAGGTATCAATCTGGAGATTAAACAGAACATAAAAAAAAAACACTTTTTTCAGCACTAAGCATAGCAGCAGTTTAACACGTACTTTAACCATTATCGGCACAAAACCAAGAAAATATAGTTACTTTAATACAGTGACACACACACACATCGATAGAAGTAGAAAGTTTATACACCCTCCGCCCCCTCCTCCCACCCCACACACAAAAATACTCACGAGACTGAGCTAAATATTTAAGCAGTTGATCACCAGATCACCAGCTAAATACAAGTTATTCAGCACTAAGCATAGCAGCAATTGTTTCATTCCATGTCAAAACCTTTTACAAGTCACAAAGAACCAATTAGAAACAAATAATCAAATCTATTAATTATATTTACAACAACCTTAGTGAACTTCTATAATGATAATAAGAAAACCAAAAAAAATGGTAATCAATATCTCTAAAGTAGTTCAGCAATGCTGTTGTACTGCTTGACAAGTGTGTGCCTTTGACAACAACTGTAGGCCAATATAGACTGGGTACACACCAAAAGGATAATAAAAGGCTAATAAAAGGCTAATAAGCAATTATCAAACTATCAAGGACTTAAACAGGCTCATGCTAGAGCTCACACACACATCTAGTAACCAAATCCATTATTTCTGCAACTTGCTGCTAAGAAGACAAAACTCACCATGCCAAAGTACATAAGCAAGACACTTGCACAGTACCAATCATCATTTGACAAACATGTGTGTAAAACATAAATAGAAAATTAGATCAAATGATGCAGAAAAACACGAACACCTTTCTCCAGTTAATATAGCATAATGGGGTAAGAACAAAATATAGCTTGCGTGTTTGTAAGAACGGTCACAAGAATCTTTGTTTCTCCTACTTTTTTTGGTGCATTTACTCCGAATGTTATACCCCTTTTTCTCTTTTGTTGAGGTTGTGATTCTGCGTGATCGAAGGGTTCCTCAACCACATTTTCAGCCGAATGCCTACTATGATCCATCAACTGTGGTTGACTATTCCTTATGTCCTTACCACCACTTGAATTCGACTCCCTACCACCACCTGCATTTATGCCATTTACACCTCTTGAATTGTTCCTTGGATTAGACTCCCTACTACCACTTGTATTTGTGCCATTTACACCACTTGAATTGTTCCTTGGATTAGACTCCCTACTACCAGTTGGATTTGTGCCACTTATACCCCTTCCGATTCCTGGAACTCCAATTCTTGAGACTGCAAAACAATGGAACTTAATATTATCCGGATTTGTTAAAATAAAGAACAATAGTACAAAATTTATAATTTATATATAAGGCATAAAAGTCAACAACAATATAAAAAGAACCATTACCATTACCATTACCATTACCAGCACGCATATTGTTACATTCTAAGTTAATAAGAGTAGACTGCCTAGTGTTAACAGTCATTCCAAGTTGACTGTTACTTGAATTAGACCCCCTACAAACAGTTGGATGTGCGTCATTTATACCCTTTCCAATTCCTGGAACTCCAATTTTTGAAACTAGAAAACAAGGGAACTTGAAATTATTTACATTGATTTGTTTAAAATATAGAATAACAGAAAAACTATAGATTAAAAAATACCACTAGGGGCTAATTTTGAGTTAATAAGAGCTGGCTGCCTAGTGTTAACCATCATCCCTGGTTGACTGTTACTTGAATTAGACCCCCTACCAACAATTGGATTTGTGCCATTTATACCGCTTCCAATTCTTGAAACTGAAAAACAACAGAACTTGACCTTATACATTAATTTTTTTTTAAAATAAAGAGTAAGAGTACAAAATTTATAATTTATAGATAAGAAATAACAGTCAACAACAATATAAAATAACCATTACCACTACCAGTAGGCGTGTTGTTATTCATGGAACCCCTACCATGTGATTGTTTTCCACCTCTACCTCTCATTACAATACCTGAGGAAGAAAAGTAAAAAACAGTTCAACAACGAGCACTAAAATAGTGAAAGTGTATATCACAAATACTAAAGAATTAAATAAACCATCACTATCACAAATTAACAATTAGATGCCAAAATATTTATATACATGTTGATAAATGATTCATACTAGTAATTTTCACAATCATCAAAGCCACCACCACCACCATCATCATCATCAGTGGTATCATTGTTCTCATTACGGAAATCATCATCGTCACTTGGGATATCCTCCTCATTATCATCATCGTCCAGGGAATCATCATCATCATCATTGATAAACTCATCATCATCATGATCAAGAATACCTTCATTGTCATTATCAGGTTCGACTTCAAATCCTGGCTGAGTGTCATCATGGAGTGTAAGATTATCACCCTCAGGGTCAAACTCACATGAATTTACAACAAGTATCTCATTCTCTTGATATGTGTTTGCATCTTCATCTTGTTCATTTTCAACAACACCGAAAGTATTCCTTGCTTTAGTCAAAATAACAGTTGACCAGCCGTCCTTTTTTGACCCAGGACTTGCATAGAACACTTGTGCAACCTGAGATGCAATCACAAAAGGTTCATATGACCTTAGTCTTGATTTTGTATTCACCTTGGTAAATCCATACTTATCTACTTCAACCCCCTTTTTGTATCATACCATTCACATTTGAACATGAAGATTGTGTTCTGACCATAATAACCTACTTCAATGACTTCCACCAAGTGTCCATAATAGTCTTCCTCATCATTTCCATAATTACTTCCTTTGACTAAAATTCCACTATTTTGAGTTTCCTGTCTTTGCTCTACTTTCTTTGTATGAAAGCGAAACCCATTAACATTAAAGCCATTATAACTAATCACATTTCTATGGGGGCCCTCTGCCAATATCCTCAAATGGATATCATTATCTGTCACGACCCGAAATCTAGGCTCTATTTTATTAGTAATAAATAATTATTATTTGTTTAGTTGCTTAATTATTTATTTAAGTTATTATTTATTTAAATATTTATGTGTTATAATAATAATGCCTAGCATTTTATTGAGTCGTTTGGGTTAGTGTAGTATTGTTGGGTCTTAATTGTTAGTAGGGAGAGTAAGCATTTGCGTTAGTTGAAGGGGAGGGGCCTAGATGTACTTTTGAATAATTTCCCCCTACTCCCCTCTCCTCCCTCACTTCTCCCTCACTCTTCACCCTCACCTCCCAGCAACTCCCTCTCTCTCTCCTCCTTTGGGTAAGTTTCTCATCTCCTTTCATCTCTCTTCATTTTATTCCTCTTCCTCCCATAATCTCTCATTTCTTAAAACTTGAAACATGTTTAGATCGTCGATAGGATCGTTGAAAGCCAAAAAGAATTGAATTCCGTCATCTTTGAGAATTTTCGTGTAAGTTACTTTTCTCCCATTTTGATGTTAAAATGTTCATATCATGTTCATATAATGCTTTTGTTGTTATATTTGAAGTTTGGATGAGGTTGCAATTTATTTGGAATTTATTTGGGTTTTTGGTTAAAAATGGTGATTGTATGAATGTTGGGATTTGATCTTGATATTGGTTGTTAAATGTTGTTGTATGAGTCTTTTTGGACTTATAAGTTGTTTTGGTACATTAGTATGCTAGTTAGAGGGTTGGATTTTGGTTGAAATGTCTTTTGGTATGAAAATGGAAGAACCCAGTTTGTTCTTCCCGAATTCCGGCAGACCAGAGGATTGGGCGACCGCCCAAAAAGGGTTGGGCGACCGCGCATCTATCTGAAAGGTTTTGTTCTTGCTTGATGGCCCTTTTGGGCGACCGCACAGACCATATTGGGCGGCCGCACAGAACATCTGAAAGTTTTCATTTGTTGGTTTGTGTGATTGAAGAATGAGTTTTGGTCTAAGTCTTGGGTGTCCTTCTAGTTGACCTTAGTGAACATTGTAGTACACTCTAGTGATAGAATTGGGTCCTTTGTGATGAAGTTTGTGATGGAAATTGATTAAGTGTTAATTGAGATTATTGGAACACTTTAATTGTGTGTTGTTGGTTCATTTCACTTTCTTGGTGACTTCTTGGTATGGTTCCCTACTTTGGAACCTTAAGTTGTTTATTTAAGCTAGTATTTATTACTTAGAAGTTATTTGAAAGTCCAGCTGGTATTTTGTGTGTGTTTGGGCGATGCGAAACATTATGATGGCACGGCCAAGTCCATTGTGATGTTGACCATTGTTTTTCCCCATTATTACCCTCCTCCAGATTGGCCTTGGATGTGAGAAGAGCTAGCTCCTTTGTGTGCATTTTAGCTTTACTTGGAGCATGACTTTGTGGCATGTCTCCCGTCCCTTGTGACACTTCATTGGTTATTGGTTCCGGTACCGGGGATTTCTCTTCAGCTTTCATGCTATTATGAAGATGTTGATTGGTTGATTATTGAAGCTGCGCAGCGATCCTTTATTTGGATGTATCGGTTTGGAAACCTTGGCTTATATCCTTTGTTATGTGTTTATTTCCGCTGCTATCTGTTATGTGATAACTGCTACGTGCTATCTATGATTTATTATTGTATATTGTATCATAGCATGTCATGTAGTTGCATTAGTAACTTATTGAGATTTATCTCACCCCCTTTCTTTTATCTTTGTTTTTCCTTAACCCCCCCAGGTGCTAAGGATTAGTCTCGCTGATCACGAGAAAGAGGACGTCGAGTGTGGATACATTCTTTTTGGGAAAGTTGTTATAGGTTGGTTTACATTATATCAATGTGTAACCTTTTGGGGATATTTGTACCAAACATTGACGTCACTAGGATTTGTGTATTTTGTAACCTTGGTGTATAAGCTTATGGAGTTTATACTAGTTTTACTTTGTTGTTCAAGTTGATTTACAAAACCTTGTGTTATCATTTTTTTTGAGTATAAAAGGAAAATTTTATCTTCAGTATTTCACGGTTTTGGTTTTAAGTCGACGTCCAGATCGCGGTCTCGGGCCCGCGGGGTTCGGGGTCGCGACAGTTGGTATCAGAGCCTATGGTTTGGCTCTAAGTATAAGTCTAGGTGGACTAGTATGACTTAGGTGGGTAGTTGTGTTCGGAGTGAGTAACGGTTGATGTCTTATGCAGGTAATTACTCGCAATGTCTGGAAGAAGAAACAGAGGAGGTACTAGTGGGGCACAGAATCAGAATGACACAAGGGAAGAAGCAGGTGCCATGTTTCAAGGCATGTTCGAGGCGGCCATGAAGGCCATACATGATCAAGGTCCGAGGGTAGAACAAGCACCACCCCGCTATGGATTGGAGCAATTTCTGAAGTTGAAACCGGTTGAATTCAATGGGGAACCCGATGTTCGGAAAGCTGAGTTGTGGATTGAGTCGATGGAGAAGATTTATGAGGTATTTGGTTGCTCGGATGAGGACAAGGTCCGGTTCGCGGCTTATAAACTTGTGGGAGCCGCCGAGCATTGGTGGAAGGGTGTTAAAGCTAGTTGGGATGATACTCACACGGTGTATGCGTGGGAGTTGTTCGTGCGCAAATTCAAGGAGCATTTCATTCCGGTTGTTGATCAAAACCGAAAGGAGCTCGAGCTACTCAACCTAGAGCAAGGATTGTTGTCTATAGCACAATACTCGGCTAAGTTTATAGAATTAGCCCGGTATTGTGACTATTTGGTGAGGACCGGGGAACAAAAAGCTATGAGGTTCATTCGGGGATTGAAGACCTCCATCCGTACTCAACTGATTGCCCAACGGATAGTGACATTCCAAGATGCGGTAGACCGAGCCTACTTAATAGAGCAAGATATTGGGGAGCACAAAAGGAAAACCGAGGTTGTGAGTACGGGTAAACCGGGAAGCCATGCTAAGTCTCAACCACAACACCGTTCTGATAACCGAGGTAACTTTGGGGGACAATCTCAGTTCCGAGGGCAACCGATCCCAAGGAACCCGGGTACCACTTCCGGGAACCAAGGGAGCCAAATTAGGAGGCTTTGTTCGTATTGTCAAAAGGAAGGTCATTCTGAGGACCAGTGTTGGAAGAAGCAAGGAAGGTGCACAAATTGTGGTCAAATGGGTCACTTTGTAAAAGATTGCCCAAGAGGTAGAGGACAAGCATCCGGGTCAGGAGTTGGTAATAATCAAGGTAAAAAAAAGGGATGCCGCTGGGAAGCCCAAAGTTCAAGGAAAAATATATGCCATGAATCAACAACAAGCTACCGATGATCCATCCGTTATTGGAGGTATTGTTTCTGTGTCTAATGTGAGCGCACGAGCGTTAGTAGATCCAGGATCATCTCATTCATACATTTCTGTGCAATTTGCTTCTATGTTAAATGCTGCATTCGAGTCCTTACCGTACGTGCTAGAGGTGTCGACCCCTATAGGAGAATGCTTAATTTCTGATCGAGTCTTTCGTGCTTGTGATGTGGTTATTTGTGGTCGAGTCCTTTGTGCGGATTTGGTAGTTCTTCCTATCCAAGACTTTGATGTCATTTTGGGTATGGATTGGTTGAGCAAGTTTCATGCTTCCGTTGATTGCCGTAAGAAAACTTTTACTTTTTCTATTCCCGATGTGCCTAAATTTGTGTTTGAGGCTAGTCCTCTGAGTAGAAAGGTTCGCTTAATTTCTCATTTGAAGGCGAGAAAATTATTGCATAGTGGTTGTGAGGGGTATTTGGCTAGTGTTCTTGATACTAGGAAGGAATCCCCTAGTTTTGATAATGTTCGGGTAGTCCGGGAATTTCCCGATGTTTTCTCTACCGAGTATGATATGCCTCCCAATCGTGAGATAGAATTTTGTATAGACCTTTTGCCGGGTACGGCTCCAATTTCGAAAGCACCTTATAGGTTGGCTCCCGCAGAGTTGAAGGAGTTAAAGGTTCAATTGCAAGAGTTGCTTGATCGAGGGTTTATCCGCCCTAGTGTTTCCCAGTGGGGAGCACCGGTTTTATTTGTGCGGAAGAAAGATGGTTCGTTGAGGTTGTGTATCGACTACAGAAAGTTGAATCAGGTTACGGTGAAGAACAAGTATCCTCTACCTCACATTGATGATTTGTTTGATCAGCTTCAAGGGTCCGTGGTTTTCTCTAAACTTGATTTGAGGAGTGGGTACCATCAGTTGAAGGTTCGATCGGAGGATATTCCGAAGACTGCCTTTTGCACTCGGTATGGTCATTATGAATTCTTGGTTATGCCGTTTGGGTTGACTAACGCGCCGGCCGTATTTATGGATTTGATGAACCGGGTTTTCCATCCTTACCTTGATTCGTTCGTGGTAGTCTTCATCGACGACATTCTTGTTTATTCGAAATCTCGAGAGGAACACGAGCAGCACTTGAGGACAGTTTTATCCGTTCTTGCGAGGGAGAAATTGTTTGCGAAGTTTAGCAAATGCGAATTTTGGCTCGAGAAGGTGTCATTTCTGGGCCATGTGATTTCTAAAGATGGGATTTCTGTGGATCCGTCTAAGATTGAAGCTATAGTGGATTGGAAGAGACCCGAGTCAGTAACCAAGATTCGTAGCTTTCTTGGTTTAGCCGGTTATTACAGAAGATTTATTGAGGGGTTTTCGAGGATTGCTACTCCGATGACTCAGTTGACCCGGAAGAATGTCCCGTTTGTGTGGACCGAGAAATGTGACAAGAGTTTCGAGGAATTGAAGAAGAGGTTGACTACCGCACCGATCTTGACTTTGCCTAATGGGAGCGATGGCCTAGTGATTTACAGTGATGCTTCAAAAGAGGGTTTGGGTTGTGTGTTGATGCAGAATGGGAAAGTGATTGCGTATGCTTCGAGGAAGTTGAGCCCGAGTGAACAGAATTACCCGACTCATGATATGGAATTGGCGGCGATAGTCTTTACGTTGCACAAATGGAAGCACTACCTTTATGGAGCGAAGTTTGAGATTTTTTCGGATCACAAGAGTTTGAAGTACCTTTTCTCCCAGAAGAAATTGAACAACCGACAGCGCCGATGGATGGAATTGTTGAAGGATTATTATTGTACGATTTCTTATCATCCGGGGAAGGCGAATGTGGTAGCCGATGCGATTAGTAGAAAATCTTATGTGGCTTCGATGATGGTCCGTGAATGGAAAATGCTTGAGGATGTTCGAGATTTGTCTCCTCGTGAATCGAGACATGGGGCTATTTTTGCGAATATTAGGGTGTCTCCGACCCTAATTCAGAGGATAAAGGAAGTTCAGAAAGAGGATCCCGAGTTGGTGAAGATAATGGGTAAATTGAAGGAAAAGAACTTCGAGGATTTTTCTGTGAGTTCGAGTGGAGTGTTGACTTTCCGTGGCCGTTTGTGCGTACCCGATGTTGGTGGAATAAAGAGGCAAGTTTTAGATGAGGGTCACAAATCGAGATATACTATTCATCCGGGTAGTACGAAGATGTATCAGGATTTGAAGCGACAATTTTGGTGGATTAATATGAAAAGGGAAATAGCGGAGTACGTTTTGAAGTGTCTAACTTGTCAGCAGGTCAAAGCCGAGCATCAGAGACCCGCGGGACTACTTCAGCCGTTAGAGATTCCCGAGTGGAAATGGGAGCATGTGACTATGGATTTCGTTACGGGACTACCTCGTACCCGTAGGAAGTATGACAGTGTTTGGGTAATAGTGGATAGATTGACCAAGAGTGCCCATTTCTTGCCTATTGACATCAGATATTCGATGAGAAGCTTGCGACCCTTTATATCGATGAGATCGTTAGATTGCATGGGGTTCCGGTTAGCATTGTGTCAGATCGAGACCCGAGGTTTACTTCTAGATTCTGGAAGGCGTTTCAAGAAGCTTTGGGTACAGATTTGCGATTCAGTACGGCTTTTCATCCACAGACCGACGGTCAATCCGAGAGGACTATTCAGATTCTTGAGGATATGTTGCGAGCTTGTGCGATAGACTTCTCCGATTCTTGGGATTCGCACCTACCGTTAGTGGAGTTCTCTTACAACAACAGTTATCAGGCTAGTATCGAGATGGCACCGTTTGAGGCCTTGTATGGAAGAAAGTGTAGATCGCCTATTTGTTGGGATGAGGTTGGTGAAGCGAAGATCGTGGGTATTGATTTGCTTCGGGATTCGGTTGAGAAAGTTAGAGTTATCCGGGATAGATTGAAAACAGCTCAGAGTCGACATAAGAGCTATGCAAATAACCGAAGGCGAGATCTTAGTTTTCAGACCGGTGATTTTGTGTTCTTGAAAGTGTCTCCGAAGGTGGGTATTCGTAGGTTTGGGAAGAAAGGCAAATTGGCTCCGAGGTTTATTGGTCCATTCGAGATTTTGGGAAAGGTTGGACTTCTTGCGTATCGTCTTGCGTTACCGCCATCTTTGGATAGGTTGCACAATGTGTTCCACGTTTCTATGCTTCGGAAGTATGTTCATGATCCATCGCACGTGTTACCGAGGGTACCGGAGGATATTGAGCCCGATATGACTTATGAGGAACGACCGGTTTGGATCTTAGATTCTAAAGTCCAAGAGTTGAGAAACAAAAGCATCGCGTTGGTTCGAGTTCTTTGGAGGAATCATAACATCGAGGAGTCGACGTGGGAGCTTCGTGATGAGATAGAGAGGAAATTTCCATGGCTTTTTGGTTTAAGGTGAGTCTCGTTAAAATTCGGGTCAAATTTTCTTTAAGGGGGAGTGAATGTCACGACCCAAAATCTAGGCTCTATTTTATTAGTAATAAATAATTATTATTTGTTTAGTTGCTTAATTATTTATTTAAGTTATTATTTATTTAAATATTTATGTGTTATAATAATTATGCCTAGCATTTTATTGAGTTGTTCTTGCTTGATGGCCCTTTTGGGCGACCGCACAGACCATATTGGGCGGCCTCACAGAACATCTGAAAGTTTTCATTTCTTGGTTTGTGTGATTGAAGAATGCGTTTTGGTCTAAGTCTTGGGTGTCCTTCTAGTTGACCTTAGTGAACATTGTAGTACACTCTAGTGATAGAATTGGGTCCTTTGTGATGAAGTTTGTGATGGAAATTGATTAAGTGTTAATTGAGATTATTGGAACACTTTAATTGTGTGTTGTTGGTTCATTTCACTTTCTTGGTGACTTCTTGGTATGGTTCCCTACTTTGGAACCTTAAGTTGTTTATTTAAGCTAGTATTTATTACTTAGCGGTTATTTGAAAGTCCAGCTGGTATTTTGTGTGTGTTTGGGCGATGCGAAACATTATGATGTCACGGCCAAGTCCATTGTGATGTTGACCATTGTTTTGCCCCATTATTATCCTCCTCCAGATTGGCCTTGGATGTGAGAAGAGCTAGCTCCTTTGTGTGCATTTTAGCTTTACTTGGAGCATGACTTTGTGGCATGTCTCCCGTCCCTTGTGACACTTCATTGGTTATTGGTTCCGGTACCGGGGATTTCTCTTCAGCTTTCATGCTATTATGAAGATGTTGATTGGTTGATTATTGAAGCTGCGCAGCGATCCTTTATTTGGATGTATCGGTTTGGAAACCTTGGCTTATATCCTTTGTTGTGTGTTTATTTCCGCTGCTATCTGTTATGTGATAACTGGTACGTGCTATCTATGATTTATTATTGTATATTGTATCATAGCATGTCATGTAGTTGCATTAGTAACTTATTGAGATTTATCTCACCCCCTTTCTTTTATCTTTGTTTTTCCTTAACCCCCCCAGGTGCTAAGGATTAGTCTCGCTGATCACGAGAAAGAGGACGTCGAGTGTGGATACATTCTTTTGGGGAAAGTTGTTATAGGTTGGTTTACATTATATCAATGTGTAACCTTTTGGGGATATTTGTACCAAACATTGACGTCACTAGGATTTGTGTATTTTGTAACCTTGGTGTATAAGCTTATGGAGTTTATACTAGTTTTACTTTGTTGTTCAAGTTGATTTACAAAACCTTGTGTTATCATTTTTTTGAGTATAAAAGGAAAATTTTATCTTCAGTATTTCACGGTTTTGGTTTTAAGTCGACGTCCAGATCGCGGTCTCGGTCCCGCGGGGTTCGCGGTCGCGACATTATCATTCTTAAATTGCTGGTGAAACCATTCAACTAGGGTGGAGTAGTGTTCTTGATCTACTTGTGATTCTGACGTATTTGAATGAAGCTCTTTCACTAAAGCCCTATGTTCACTGAAATAAGATTAAAAAACAACTAAAATTTTAGAATATTGATTAAATTAATGAATTTTAGCTCTAAGTATTGCAAAAATCTATTTTTACTTACTTTATTTTATCATAAGCTTTCTCATAATCACAGTTGAGCAAGATGTATAAGGCTATCGCCCTAAGTTCTTCACATGTCAACCAACGATGTTTTCCCTTGCCTAAGACACGGCCACTTGGTGCAAAAACTGGTAGTTCTCCTTCGTATTCTTTTTGACCCCCATCATTATTTAGATCAGGTCTATTGAACTTGGTAAGAATACCAGAGTCAAAATAATGTGAGCAAAAATTGACAATTTCTTCAATCCAGTATGCTTCTGCAATGGAGCCTTCAGGACGAGCTTTATTGCGCACCTTCTTTTTATGGTATTGCATGCACCTTTACATTTAAAAAATATCATATATTAAGTAAGATAATACCTTAAATTGGTTTTCTAGTTAGGGAAAAAAAGCAAAAGAAGGAATGTAGAAAAGAGTAATGTTTAAGGCACAAAAAAGTCACAAAATTTTGTGACTTTATTTTGTGCCCCTAGCATTGCTCGATAGAAAATTGGTATTACCTCTCAAATGGATACATCCAGCGATACTGCACCGGCCCTCCTAATTTGGCCTCATATGCCAAGTGAATTGGCAAGTGCTCCATAGAATCAAAGAAAGGAGGAAAAATCATCTCAAGCTTACATAATGTTTCAATTATACCTGATTCAAGCTTATCTAACTCCTCTTCTTTATATACCTTTGAGCATATATCACGAAAAAATTGGCTCAATGCATTCAAAGGTTCCCAAACATCCTTGGGCAAGAATTCACGGAAGGCAATTGGCATGAACCTCTCCATTAAAACATGACAATCATGTGTCTTAAGCCCAGATATTTTGCCCTCTTTTGGGTTAACACACCGAGAAATATTTCCAGCATACCCATCTGGAACTTTTAGCAATTGCAACCACTCATACACTTGCTTGCTTTGTTCATTCGTCAATGTGTACTTGGCTTTAGGCAATATCGGAGGTCTGTCGTGCCGCTCTATTGGATGCAACTCAGCTCTAATGCCAAGAACTTTCAAATCTTTGCGGGATTTTATTTGTCTTTGGTTTTCCCTTTAACATTCATTACAGTATAAAAAACATTATAAAAAACATTCTTCTCAATATGCATCAAGTCTAAGTTATGTCGAATCAAAAGTTTGCTCCAATATGGCAACTCAAAGAAAATGCTTTTTTTGGTCCAATTATGATCAACCCCAAACCCACGAGTTTTTTCATCACTATTATTCCCTTTCCCTAAAGTGATCGAATCAAATTCAGTTACATAAGCCAAAATTTCATCTCCACTTTATCTTTGGGGTGCCATCTTTCGCTCTGTCTTATTGTTAAACTTATGCCTATCTGACCGCCATCTATGTTTAGGACTCAACCATCGACGGTGGCATCCAAAGTAGCACGACTTTCTGCCTTCTAAAAGGTTAAAAGCTATACTAGTCTCCAATCAACAAGGACATGAATTGTTTCCATGTGTACTCCACCCGGATAACATACCATATGCTGGAAAGTCACTAATAGTCCACATTAGAGCAACCCTCATGTTAAAGTTTTGTTTAAGTGAAATGTCATAAGTGTCAACCCCTACATTCCACAATGTCTTTAACTCATCTATCAGTGGCTCCAAATATATATCAAGTTCTCTACCAGGGCTTTTAGGACCAGGAATGACCAAAGGCATAAACATGTATTCTGGTTTCATACACATCCACGGTGGGAGATTATAAGGAATAACAAACACTGGCCATGTTGAGTGAGGCTTACTCGAGTGCCCAAATGGGTTAAACCCATCAGTTGCCAAACCAAGTCTAATGTTACGAACATCTGTAGCAAAGGAAGGATAATTTTGATCAAAATCCTTCCAAGCCTGACCATCAGCCGGATGCCTAAGCTCACCCTCAACATTCATACGCTTTATACCATGCCACCTCATATGTTCTGCTGTCTTTGATGACAAGTAAAGTCTTTGAAGCCTAGGAATAAGTGGGAAATAATGTAAGACCTTTCTCGGAAGAGGCTTACGTTTTTCCTTTATCGCAACATCAAATATTTTGTACCTAGCCTCACTACACATAGGACATGTTATCAAGTCTTTATTATTTATCCAAAACAAGACAAAATCAATTTCGCATGCATGTATTTTCTCACAAGGAAGACCGAGACCCAACATCATTGCCTTACACTTGTAGTAAGAATCAGGTAGCTTGTTATCCTCTGGTAGCATACCTTTAATAAACATAAGTATTTGATCGACACCTTTATGGGGTATGCCATACTCAGATTTAAAGTGTAAAATCTTACTTATGGCACTAAGCGTGGTATAAGACTTACTACCCTTCCATAACGGTTCATTAGCAGACTCAAACAAGTTATAAAACATTTTAGAATGAACATTAGGATTCTCATTAGAGGGCTCATAGTCTGGACCCGTAGCTTCGATTAACATTTCATTAACCCAACTTTCATTATTTCCCTCATCCTCAATATCAATCTCCATCTCAGTGTCGGATTCTCCGTGTCTACTCCACCTTTTATATCCAGCAACAAACCCATTTAAAAGCAGACACATACGTACAGATTCTCGTGTTTTGTAACAACTAAAATCATATTTACTTGATGGACATCGAATCATGTCATCCTCTACACATTCAGGGTGGAAAAATGCAAATTTCAGAAACTCTTCGACCCCCTTAATAAATATTGAACGTTTAGACTTATCAATCAAATTCACATACATCCCATCCCGATGAGACATGATTCCTAAAAAAATTATCAATCATATCTGAAAAGTTTATCAATGACACTACAAAACCACAACTAAAAAGTAAAAACCCTTTGAATTCAGTAACTAAAAATAAATTTTAAAACTCTAAGACTATATGAAGCTTTATGGAGTAGTACCAATAATAAAATTCTATGATCATGCTACACAACAAGTTTATATTCAAAGTAAGGCTTACAAAAGTAAAAAATCCTTTTTTCAGATGGCTACACATACCATCCTCAACAGTAGGAGGGAAGTAAGTGCATCATAATTTTGTAGTCATAAGTAGAGGTTAAATACAGGTGTCCTTTTTCTTAATTTTCATTCAATAAAGTTCATGGTGAGGCTGAAAACAGAGGGAAAAAAAAATACTCCGTCCCAAAATGATCTTCATAATTTTTTCGTTGTTATTATGGAGGAACTTTGAGCAATAATTTTTGGTTGATTTAATTGTTTTAATGAAAGTCTAAAACTTGTTATTGATAGTATTGTTGAAGGTGTATCGATAACAAGTTTTAGATTTTCATTTGTATAATTAAATCAACTTAAATCTATTGATTAAAGTTCTTTCGTAATAATGGTGGAAAAAGTATGAAGATCATTTTGGAACGGAGGTAGTATAATTTTACAATCCATTTGCTTTACATGCTTTTAAATATAATTAAATCATTTGGTCTAATTTTCATAAATGTACTACATGCATCACACGTTTGAATTTCATATATACGTCATTCATCACAACATAAAACAATGTATATGAACATGTAAATACCTAGAAAATAAGTTATACTGCCGGAACAAGTCAATTTTGTAGTTTTTTGTTATTCAATAACCTAATTTAAGCTTTAGTTCAACATAGTATCAATAATAGACAGAGAAAGAGAGAAAGACACATACAAAGAGAAACAAGTAAATATACCTTTTGCTGCTAGCTGGAACGAGTTTCTCTTGGATCTGGACTAGCCTCACAAGCTGTAAAAAGAGATTATTAGTAGCTAATCTCACTCACTTTAATGAACAAACAGAACTGAATAACAAATTGAACATAAGATGTATAGAAAAATTATGTCTATTAATGGATCTATATCAAATATAATAAGGATACACTTTGACCTGAATCATATAATATTTTTTCCTTATTTATGTGGGAGCTGCAATTTTTATAAGGATGTTGAAATTGTTTTATTGAATGGTGATGGAAACACGCAAGTATAAGCTGGTTAATGAAGCCTTTACTTGCGAGCGTAATATCAACCGGAAGAAGAGGAATTACAACACATAAATTCTAACTCTACGTTTCTTAATCAGGCTACTACTACTAAAAAGAATTTTTTTTTTAATAATGTAGGATGTACTTTTTGAATGAATTACAACAAAAAGTTAATCAGGCTACTACTTGGTAGACTAAAAATGATTGAAGCATTAATAAAATTCATATTGACAACTACTGCCTCCCACCCCCCCCCCTAATGAATCATCATCAAAAGAGAACTATATTAAATACGTTATACGTGTGTGATGTACTTTTTGCATATGATGTATGAATGAATTACAAGAAAGAAACACATGGAACAAACCAGGAACCTAAATTTGAAAGAAATCACTTGAAATAAGACATAACATGCTCTTGTCTTCACAATTACAGTTAAATAATATTTGAATCTGTTTCAGAATCTTATTTTACAAAATATTTTGTTTCAGGAATTCTCATGAAGAAGCAAATGATTCATCTGCCACCAACAATGCCAACCATAAAAATTACAAGCTTATAAATTGTTAAGTGCATTAGAATGTACGTTGTTGCAAATGGAACAGGGGAACCAAATACAGAAGGAATAGAATACTACAACAGGCTTATATATGACGTAATAGGAAAAAAAAAATCAAGTAATTTATTTGAGGCAGAAGGGCATCTTCAATTCACCTTTACAAGAAGAAGGGCAATACAACAATATTTCTGGTATTCTAAGAAAATGCCTTAAATCCCAAAATCACAAGTAGTTATACAACTGGCTAACTATAAAGTAGTTTCTACCTTGCATATAAAAGACACAGTTTGGTCAAAATTATGCCTTAAAATCCTAGAATTACTAGTTGTGATTTCCCAAAACCTCAAGTAAAAACCCTTTGAATTCAGCAAGCAAATAGCAAAATCAAGAACACACAATATCAAGTCATACCAATTTCAACCAACCCATGACATGAAAAGAGTACCTATACAAGGAGTTGACAAAACATATTGAAATGCAAGGGAGGCAGAGATAATAAAAAGTTCGAAATTAGGGGGAAGAACACCGGGAATTAAACCCTAATTTGGGGTTAACAAAAAAACCCTAGTTCATAGAGAGGAAGACGAACATAGGTTAAATAAGAACATAGATGCGAAGAGAAATTACCTACTGCGGTCGATGCAACGTTGATCGGCCTGGAATTATTGAGAGAGGTGAGCAAGAGAGGCAGAGAGTTTTTTTGTGAGAGCTAGAATGAAAAACTGAGGAGAATGGTGAAGTGAAATACACGATCTGGAGGAATAGAAAATGGGTTTTGTGGATCCTAATTTTTATTTTTTATTTCATTCGCTCAAGGTATTACACAATTGCAGTGGCCATCCCCTTTAACTAAAATTAGTTTTCTTTATATTTAAATCGATTAAATTATATAAATACTTAAAAGTGATTGCAAAAGCCATCGTGGATTTTGTAAAAGCAGTCACGTTTGGTTTTTCATATTCGCGCCTGATTTTTAGGATTGGCGCTCCGCGAAATTGCCAAACACGATTGCACGTGCGATTGGACAACCGTCTCTTTAAGGTAACGTGATTGTTTTTTTTTTGCCGTCTCCTTATGTGGCCTAAGGAGACTGCTTTTTTTTTTTTGCCATCTCCGATAGCCGTCACAAAAGGTTATTTTTCTTGTAGTGACACACACACATTGATCATGATAGAAAGACCGATTCATCGGGCAATAGGAGTGACCACTTAATGTTCTTCTTCTATTGTAATTTGACCCCCGAACCCTATTATTATCATAAATGGTTTTCTCAATATTTTAACAACAAATAAAACAATGTGGCGACTCTCGATTTTCATCTCACGTATTCACAGTGGCGACTCTGCTGGGGACTTGTTTTTTGAAAACCTTTTTCAAAACTTAAGAGGGTCTAACTTTCATAACTTCACGATTTTGTGTGTGTTCTAACTGCCCCGCGCACCCCTTTTCTGCTAATTTGTTTCTAACAACTTCCTGCAGGTTTATGTGTTCATAGCATGTTTAAATATTATAGATCTGCTCTGACTGTGTTTGATTCATGCTTAAATACTGTTACTATGAATTGTTATGCTAGTAGACTTCTCTCGTGCATTGCATATCATTCTTAAAAATACATAATCAAATGGCACACTACCATTAGTCTGTGTCACACTGCACACCCTACTGGATACTCCGCTGAGTGCACAGATTTTGGTGATCCTGTCGCCTCTATGTTTATGGCACCCGGGCTATCTAAGTCGTCGTTTTCACTTGTGAAGCGATCAAGGTTAATCCTTGTTCATTTCTAAACCATGCACTTTGATCGAGTTAAGAACACTTATCAAAATAAGTAATCCTAATCGTAACTAAAATCATTCATCATGTTGTGTGTGTCTACCCTAGATCAACTCTAGTCAAACCTTAGACCCGTCTAGGTCAACCTAGTCTACCCTAGATCAACTCTAGTCAACCCTGACCCGTCTAGGTCAACCCTAGTTAACCTCTGACCTTCCTAGGTCAACTTACTCAATGCCATCCCATCTAGGTCAACCCAAAATCCTCGACCTGTCTAGGTCAAACCCGTCACCTTGACCAAGGACCGAGTCATCTCTTTTCCTTTTCGGCCTCTACGACCATCTTCTAAATACTTACTATTTTCAAAATATCACTGACCTCTGCGGTCACTATCTCACTTGTTTTACTTAATCTGAACTACGGTGACCTGAGCCTCTCATTGTGTGGGACCTCTCCTACATAGTAAGGGGAACGTAGGCAGCTACCAGCCTGGTCAAACTTTTAGTCTTTTCATTCAAAGAACATTTCAAAAATACAGAGATCGAGTCCTTTCATAAAAAATGATTTTATAAACGATGCCTTGTCATTAATTAGAAGTCTAATCTAATTCAAAGACTTAACTTCTCCACCAACAACTACAGAATCCTGCATCATGTCTGCCGAAGGGATCAACACAGTCACAACCGAAGCTACCACCAGGTCTCGAGACAACTCTCCACCCCAACACCGTTCTCAATATGTAAGCAGCCCACTTCACCACCATTCTCAACGAGCAAACAGTCCATCTTAACACCGCTCTCAACAAGCAAGCGGCCCTCTACGAGACTATCCTCAACAAGCAAACGGCCCACTATGAGACTATCTTCAAGGAGCAAGCAACCCTCTCCCGAACTCTTCTCGATGAACAAGAAGCCTTCTTTGAGACTGTTCTCCTAAAATGAACAGACCGCTTCCAGAAGGTGGCGTAAAAAGCTCTAAAGAACACTAAGGAATATCTCCGGTCTGACGTCTATGGCATCTACGAGCACCTTAACCGCACTCTCCTGCCTGCTCAGTTTCGACACCCTTACGCTCTACGCTCCTCAAATGTATGGGTCACCACAGACTTTCCCCATTGGGATGCCTCCTATGACTACTCATCAACAAAGAATACCGGTGCCTAAACCACCCTCCAAGATGGTCGATCACAAGAAAGAAGAGCGCGAGCTCGATGACTTGGGTATGCCGCTAGACAAATACTTCGAGAGTCTAGTTCAATCCGGTAAGTTATCTCCTCTCCTCGACTGCAAACCATTCAACATAAGGCAAGACTTGGATCCCTCCAAATATTTCATGTATCACCAATACGTTGGTCATGGCACCGAGAATTGCCTCCATCTGAAGAGAAAAATCCAAAGCCTCATCGATAGCGGAGCCATCACCCGCCAAGGGAACAATTCGGCATAAAAGAAGAAATCTACACCGGGGTACCTCCTTCTAAAAATAAAAAAAATATAATAAATAGAGTCTTTCAGTCTTCGTAGGTTCTAGAGAGTCTTTTAGTCAAAGTCCACCTCAGACATTAGTCTTTTACTTTTTACTAGCAAAAGTCCACTCCGGACATTAGTTAGATTGTTAAAGTCCACCTCAGACTAGTCAATTTGAGTCTTTAATAAAGTGTCTTTATTTCTTTTCTCTCTAGACTTGAGACATAATCTTGCATATACATCAACTCCATGAAAATTGTATTAATCTTAATTGACAATTGATTGCTATATCTTTATATGACGAATTAATCCCAAATATATTTGTTAATAAAGACTCATTAAAAGGTAAATGGACCCACAAACCATCATACATAACTTAACAAACAATTAGTCTCAAAATAACAAACGCTCTGATCAATCGAATAATTTTCTCTTTTCTATATGTCCTCTCTATACCTACCCTCATATACAACTCGTGTACACCCTCCATATATTCCCCTTTGTGTACACCCACTGTGTGCACCACCTATATATACACCCTCGTGTACACCCACTGTGTACACCCACTGTGTACACCCTCTCTATATATATCCCTCGTGTACACCCACTGTGTGCACCCTCCATATATACTCTCCTCATGTACACCCACTATGTGCACCCTCTATGTATTCCCCTCATGTATACCCACTGTGTGCACCCTACATATATTCCCCTTGTGTACACCTACTGTGTGCACTCTATATATACACCCCTCGTGTACACCCACTGTGTGCACCCTCTATATAATCCCCTCGTGTACACCCACTGTGTGGACCCTTTAAATATTCCTCATATACACTTCCACCTTCCCATAAAGAAGACGATGACTGCAGAGCCGCTCACCATCGAAGAAGCGTCTGTACAAAGGCTGTCCGTTCTCGTTGTGACTACAACATGATGATACACTGGGACTGTCTGTCTCCCCACGAAGACATCAACAAAATTCAAGGGGCTATCCAAACCCCCTCCACGACTTCTACCTCCTAAAGGCGAAAGCAAACTAGGGGCTCATATTGTCCCACGTTTCAATATGTAAATTTATATAAAAAAAAGGCTCGCTAGGTCGAAACCCACAACGTGCGACTTAGGAAAAAATTAGAGCAACTGCACAAAAAAGAAGCCCGCTAGGTTGAAAACCCGCAAGGGCGGCCTAGGCAAAAATAAGGGTGTGTACAAAAAAAAATATATTAAAATCAAAGCAAAGAAAAATAGAAGGGGCTATCATCATAGAAAAGTAAAAGTCCTACTTTCTTTTCATTTCTTATTTTCTATTTTTCTTCCTTTTCAAAGGAGTTCAACTCAATTCGATGGTAGCTGTCCAAAGCAGCAACTACAGACGACAGTCCAAAGTAACAATAGAGAGACCACCACTCAAACCCGGTATCATCATCAACCGGATCATCCTCGAACTACGCGGACCTGAGCCTCTCACATCAAGAGGAACGTAGGCAACCTCCTGGTCCGGTCCATAAAATATATACAACCCACCTCGAGCCAACTTTCATTCTTTTCTCTCTTCCCCATACACCACAATTTCTATTCTCTTTCTCGATTAATCAATGTGTTTATTATTTCGAGACTACTTGTCTAAAACATTATCATAAGATACGTAACTAATCAACGAGGTCCATTCTCGAGCAATCAAAAGACAAATCTGAATAAAAAAAAATTCAAATGTCTCGACAAGTCTTCTGTTCTACAGTATAGGAAAGAGCTAAACACTTACTTTTTGTCAAGCAGGGGCTTCCTTCCTTTTATACACATACTTCCCGTAAGGTCTAAATGCGAGAACTCCCTCTCTTGTTCTCTTTCTCTCTTCTCTCACAATAACGAAAGGCTCCTACAAGTCATCTGTACATTTCTATCATTTTTATTTATTTTTGAGTTGACTGAAAAAAAACGACGCTAAAAGAATATACACACCTAGATTGAAAACCCGCAAGGGCGGTATAGAGAAAAAATAGGGTGCGTCTAAAAGAGGTAGCTCCCCCACCTTATGCCCTCACCAAACTAGGGCTCCCCTAACGAAATTAGGCCAAGTACTGATGCTCCAACAGGATCATTCCCCGTAGAAAGTCATCTCTCTCCATCGAAGCTCAACATGGATGACCTGTTTCTAATGACCTCACCAAACTGGGGCTCCCTCAATACAACTGGGATGATTGCCGATGCTCTAAGAAAATCACTCTCCATGAAGTTCGACATGGTTCACCTCTCTCAAGTATCCCCATTTAAACTAAGGCTTCTCCAAACCAAGTCAAGTCAACTGCTTAACTACTCGAGATCACCAGCGACCCGATGAAATCTCACTCACCCAAAAGGCTACCCTAATCAACAGACCTAACGAAGGGAAAGTACTTGAATTAATTAGACTGTAATTAATTATAAGGCATCACATTTTTAAAAGTGTTTTCTATCACGACACATTGTTTATAAACCCGCACACTCGGTCTCTACTAAATTTACAAAATGTCTTTCATCTCATCTCCGTAATGTCCTAACTGTACAAACCCCGGGAGGGCCCACTGCTTGGCTAAAGCGGTGGAAGGATCCTAGGATGTCTAACTTGTTTTAATTTTGTAGAGTCGCCACCTATGTTTTAGCGGAACATAAGAAAACCCTAATGTATAGCCTAAGTTTGATTATGAAAACAAAGATTCTTGTTTGGAGGTTCGGAGGTTAGGTTACGAGATGGGAAGTAATTAAACACCCACCTTGCCCAACTAATGTTGGTCTTGCTTGATCAAAGTCTACATAAATAAAATGATGTTCTTCCTATTTTTGACTATAATAAAAGGGGGTTTAAAAAAGGGTGTTTGAAGTGTAGGGAGATAACTCCTTGACTAGATTTAATGAAGTGAAGTAGTCTCCGGTGTCATGTCCTAAAATGTTTGGGTGATTGCACATTGATTAAAGTAAAAGAGAGGAGAGATGAAGTAGAGAAGAAAATGAAGAAAATGGACTTTTACCTATGCTTCGAAGACCTTCAAACACTTCTTGGTGAATTACTTGAAAGAAACCTTGGAAGTGATTTTAGTATAGTTTGTGTAGAGAGAATTTTTGGTCAAATTTGGCCCGTGGTGAACCACCGAAGTCACCTCCTCATCAGCAAATTCTACTCAACAAATCCGCATTCATCTCTAGTCCCCTACACGGACTCTAAATCAGCAGGCAGAATTTCGAGTCTCTCTACATCAGCAGGCAGACTCTCGAGTCCCTCTACATCAGCAGGCAGACTCTCGAGTCCCTCTACATCAGCAGGCAGACTCTCGAGTCCCTCTACATCAGCAAGTAGACTCCCGAGTCCCCTACATCAGCAGGCAGACTCTCGAGTCCCTCTACATCGGCAGGCAGACTTTTGAGTCCCTCTACATCAGCAGAAAGATTCTCGAGTCCCTCTACATCAGCAGGCAGACTCTCGAGTCCCTCTACATCGGCAGGCAAACTTTTGAGTCCCTCTACATCAGCAGGCAGACTTTCGAGTCCCTCTACATCAACAGGCAGACTTTCGAGTCCCTCTACATCGGCAAGCAGACTTTCGAGTCCCTCTACATCAGTAGGAAGACTCCCGAATCCCTTTACATCGGCAGGCAGACTCCCGAGGCCCTCCAAGTCCTTTATACGGACTCTAAATCTTGGCCACAGTAGGCCGATTTCTATCACTGCACCCTTTCCATCAACAAAAGTCGCTCACACAGGGAGCGCAATCCTATCTCTTATGATTTCAAGATACTTGTTTTCATCGAGTCTTTGCTTTTTTTTCCTAGTGATGTCCTCGGCGGATGTTTTGTTCTTTCGTCGACGCGTTTTGCTTTGTAATCCACGTCGCCGAGGGGCTCTGTAGACACCCCGCCTTGGACCGCTTACCCCGATTGCACTTTTGATTTTTGTGTTTCTCTCTCTTTTAAGTACTTTTTGTTAGTTTATGTTACTTCCGTTAAGTTTTTGACTGAATTTGTTAAGTCCAGGGACTAAACTGAATAACAAGGCTAACTTTCTAGTCCATTCTGTCAAAAAATCTATCTATGAGTCACGCGCCTTCGACCATAGGAGCCAGAAGTGCACGCCTTCCGCCCCCAAGGTAGGAAGCGGGCGCCTCTGGGTTTCAGTTACAGATTTCTGTCCAAGAATCTCTCCCTTGCTCATCTTACATGATTTTGCCCGGGAAAGATTTCTTGGTGACAGAGTTTTGGCACCAAAAACATATATTTTCTACCTATAAAAACATCCCTTTCCACCATTTCAAGCAAGAATGATTTGAGAGATGAATAAAAATTGCATTTTGTCATCACATAATTGGGTAAAAATTTATGTTTTAGACCGCACCCGAAGGTTGCCTACGTTTCTCTCGTAGAGAGGCTCAGGTCTTCGTAGTTCAAACAAAATGAAAACCATTTTTTAAAATGGTCTTTATTTGTTAAGTTTAGAACTTCTTGAGCTTGTCTAGGTTGACCTCTTTTGGCAATTGATCACCGTCCAAGTCTACGAGTCGGACTGCACCACCGCTTAGTATCTTCTTGACCACGTAAGGACCAATCCATCGAGGTCCCCACTTCCCAAGGGGATTCATGGCATTGGGAGGATGTTGTCTTAGGACCAATTCTCCCACTTTGATATTTCAAGGCTTCACCTTCTTGTTGAAAACCCTTGCCATTCTTTGTTGATAAGCCCTTGTGCGTTCAAACGCTCTTAACCTCTTTTCGTCGAGTAGGGATAGTTGCTCGTATCGACTTTGCATCCAATTGACCTTGTTGACATGGTTCTCGAGTAAGACCAGTAGAGAAGGAACCTCGAGTTCGACTGTGAGTACAGCTTCATAACCATAAACTAATGAGTACAGAGTTTCTCCCGTTGCTGACCGTATTGACGTGCGGTAGCCCCACAATGCTAGTGGTAATTTCTCGGGCCAATCCCTTTCTGTTGAAGCCATTTTCTGTATGATGACCTCGATTGTCTTATTTGCTGCTTCGACCGCCCCATTAGCTTGGGGACGGTACGGGGATGACTTGTGCTTGGTAATCTTGTAGTTAACCAAAAGTGCATCCATTTCTTTCTCGAAGTGGGATCCATTGTCGGAGATGATCTCATGAGGAATACCATATCAGGACATGATGTTGTTCTTCACGAATTCGGCCACTTTCTTAGCATTGAGAACTCGGTAAGCTTGTGCTTCGACCCATTTTGTGAAATAATTCACGGCCACAAGGATGAATGGTTGTCCGTTGCTCCCCGTAGGATGGACTTTGCCGATGATATCTATGTCCCAACAAGAGAATGGCCATGGTGTGGTCATGTTGTACAATCGGGAAGGTGGAGCATGTTGCAGATTAGCATGGAACTGGGACTTGGCACATTTCTTGACTTTCTCGATGCAGTCTCTTTCCATTGTAGTCCAATAGTAACTAATACGAAGTATCTTCTTGGCTAACATAATCCCATTCATGTGGGGTCCGCACTAATCTTCGTGGACTTCGTTCATGATTTCTTGAACTTCAGACTCATTTGCACATAAAAGATTGATTCCTTGATGATGTCTCTTATAGACTCAGTTCCCAATCAATACGTATCTGGCGGCTAGCTTTTGTAGTGCTATTCGAGTTTTCCTATTGCTGTTCTCGGGAAAGGTGCCGCTGTTGAGAAAATTCATGATGTGCGTGTACCATGGGGGGTTATCTTGGACTTCATTGATCTCAATACTCATGCAGTATGCCAGACTAGTCCTTCTTGAAATTTTGAAGGGTTTCACCATTTTTCCTTTGGGCATTTCAACCAATGAGGCTATGGTGGCTAAAGCATCGGCAAAGCGGTTCTTGTCTCTCGATAAATAATTGAACGTGATGTCTTGGAACTGTTCAACCAATTCCTCGATATGTTGACCATACTGTTGGAGGGTCGGGTCTTGGATTCGCCATTTACCCAATGTCTGGTTGATAAGGAGCAAAGAATCACCGAATACTTCTAGATCTGTGACATATCTTTCTAGGGCCTCTTCTAGCTCTGCTATACATGCCTCATATTCGGCAATGTTGTTGGTAGCTTTGAATTTAAGACGGATTGCAATTAGAGTGTAGATGTCCTTTGGATCGACAAGCAACATTCCTATCCCATAATCGTGCTTATTGGCTGCGCCATCGAAAAATAGTTGCCACTTATTTTCCTCGGTTGTAGTGCAAACCAAGTGCTCATCGGGAAACTGTAAGTCCTCCCCCTTCACTTCATCACACGGAAATTCAGCAAGCTGATCACTGAACACTTTCCCCCTAATGGATTTGAGTGTGACGTAAGTGATATCATAGCCAGCGAGCATGAAGTACCACTTGGCTATCTTTGTTGACATGAAAGTCTTCTCGAAGATGTAGTGGAGCGGGCCCACTTTTGCTACTAGCTTGATTGGAAAGGCTTCCATGTAATGTTTGAGCTTTTGAGTAACCCAAACCAGTGCTGCACATGACTTCTCCAAGACGGAGTAGTTCTTTTCACCCCCTTGAAATCAGCGACTGACAAAATAAATGGCATTCTCCTTTGTGGAGTTTAGTTTCTCTTGTGCTAGCATAGCCCCAAGGGCTTCATCGTTCACTGTGAGATAGGGTAAGAGAGGCTTCCCCTTGTGAGGTGGAACCAAGACTGGGGGCATGTCAAGTAATGCTTCACTTGGTCGAAAGCTTCTTGGCAAGCGTCGGTCCATTCTAGAGACACATTCTTCTTGAGTAGCTTGAAGATTGGCTCACACATGGAAGTAAGCTGGTGCACAAACCGACTGATGTACTGAAGTCTGCCCATTAAACCTTTGATTTTTTTTTTTTTGTGTCTTGAGAGGAGGCATGTCAATGATTGCCTTGGTTTTTAAGGGATCCGCTTCAATTCCCCTTTCCGTGACCATGTAACCAAGAACCTTTCCTCGGATAACCCCAAAAGTGCACTTTGCGGGATTGAGCCTCATCTTGTGTTGTTGAAGCCTTTCAACGAACTTGCGGAGGTCGATCAAATGTTGACCGTCGGTCCCCTTAGAGTGGATGATCATGTCGTCCACGTAGACCTCGATCTTTTTGTGAATCATGTCATGGAACAAGTCTGTCACGGCCCTTTGGTAAGTAGCCCCAGCGTTCCTTAACCCAAACGGCATAATTGTGTAGTAAAAGGTACCCCACGGTGTTGTGAAAGCAGTCTTGTGTTGATCCTCCTCGGCCATGAGAATCTGATTGTACCCAGCAAAACCATCCACAAACGAGCGGACCTCATAGGCAGCAGTGGATTCGACTAGCATGTCAATGTTGGGTAGTGGAAAGTCATCCTTTGGAGAAGCTTTGTTCAAATCCTGGAAGTCCACATATACACGGACCTTACCATTAGCCTTTCTGACTGTGACCACATTGGGTAACCATGTCGGATACTCAATAACTTTGATGAAGCCTATACTTAGAAGCTTCTCTATCTCTTCTTTGACTTGTAAAGACCATTCTGGCTTAATCTTTCTGAGTTTCTGCTTTGTTGGCTTAACGTCATCTCTGATCAGAATCTTGTGTTCGGCGACCTTTCTGTCCAAACCCGGCATGTCTTTGTATGACCATGCAAATACATCCACGAACTCTTTGAGTAGTGTAGTCAATCTGTCTTTCTCTTCCCCCTTGAATAAGCTTCTGATCTTGGTTTCTTTCGGCTCTTCGTCGGTACCCAGATTAACAACATGCAATTCTTCATCAGCCCCTGGACCATTTTCACCACGACTACGGACCTGTTGAGCAAGCTCATTTAAGTATGTTGTGTTTTCATGGTCTATTTCATCATTATTTGAATCGTTATTAACTAGTTCATTAGATTCATTATTAGTTAATTCATCATTCATGATGTTTGCAATCTCGGGGTACTCAGAAAGATCAAATTTTTCATTAACAAAGAAAGGGAACACACGCTCGGCTATGGCCTCCATATCCTCTTGGGTGAGGGTATCGTAAACACTCTCAGAATCGAAAGTGAATGTGAACAAGTCTTCCTTTGTGACCTTGCACGGAATGCAACCCATCTTCTCGACCAAGAATTCCTCGGATACCACGGGTCCCTTCGTAGAATACCAGTTATTGATCGTCTCGGAGCTTGGCTGGATCTCGCTGATAGTTTCCCTTCTCGTGTCGGTGTCGTAGATGACATTCACTTGGCACTCATCCATGATGGCCAATTCTTTGAACATGGAGGCTAAATCCATCAATTCTTCCCCCACAGTAATCTCTATTTCGGACTCTATGGTCACTTTCTTCCCCCACCATTCTCGAGGCGACATGGGAGTTGGTTCTCCTTTGGATTTCTGAATCGCATAGTCGGCAAAGACTTTAAGACCGGGCTTTCTGATGCCCTTGCTGTTAACCCATGGCTCGGGAAAGATCACGTATGGGACGTCTTCCCTCTGACGGACAAAGTATCCATTCAGTGTCTTGCGATAAGGCCTCAAATTGGGAATCTCATAATGACGGCCTTCCCTCCGAGCTCGGGCCTTCTCATTCTTGATGTCTTGCTCGTACTTCAAGTCATCTTTGGAAGGCTCGTACCCCAATCCAAACTTGTTTTTGACAAATGGGACCTCTATAGGTTGCATTCTCCCTTGTTGATATTTCTCTAGGCCTAAACCAGGGAAGTAATTCATATTCCTCATCATGCGGAGGACTTTGCGATTGCCAAGGGTCCATGATCCGTTTCCCCCTTGTTCATCGATGGCGTTGATTGAGACGCCTAAGAGGGTGGAGTCTTCTAAACCGTGTTGGACTTGGTGGACGGGTTCCCCTTTTCTGTGGATAGTGACGTTTTTTGCCATGACGGTCACTATTTCATCCCTATTTCTGAACTTGACACACTGATGGAGAGTCGAAGGGACGGCATTGGAACTATGTATCCACGGTCGGCCCAAGAGAAAATTGAATAAGGAAGGCACATCGAGCACTTGGAATGGGACGGACATGACCATGCTTCCAAACTCTATGTCTATTTCCACCATACCCATGACTGTGCGGGCAGTGCTGTCGCATCCTCGGATCACTTGAGTAGAAGGCTTTAAGTCTGAATTCTTAAGCCCCAGTATGCCCATGATTCGGCCGGGCATCAGGAGAGACTGATGTGTCATCGAGATTACTGATGATAAGATCTCGGTGCTTCTTTGAGGATGCAATGAGGTCCCAAATGGAGATGTTGGCTTGAGTTTTCTTGAGTTGAGCCAATAAAGGGTCTTCGGGAGCGTCGCGAGCTTGCGATCTTTGAGAAGAGGTGCTTGGTGCAGAAGTAGTGGGGTTGTTTGCTATGACTCGTCCGGATCGAGTTAGCATGTTGACGTTCCCATCTTGCCTCTTTTTCCTATTCTCTAGTGTAGATACCCCGGGGAACCATGGCTTGGCTAGAGCGGTGAATTATCCTAGGATGTCTACTTGATTTTAAGAGTCGCCACCCATGTTTTAGAGGAACGCGAGAAAACCTAAGAAAATAGCCTTTTTTATTGATTACGAAACCAAAGATTCTTGAGATGAGGGGTTCGGGGGTTAGGTGACGGAGTGGGAAGTACTTAAACACCCACTCCGCCCCGCTTACGCGGGTCTTGCTACTTTTGGTGTTCTAATACTAAAAAGAAAAGTCCTTCAATTATTAATGTAAGAAGTGCTAACAATTACAATGGAAAGAAAGGGGAAAATTAAAAGGAAATAAAAGAGAATTGTTTTTATTTATTAATTTATGCTAAAAGATTACATGTAACAATTATGCCAAACGATTACATGAAGAAATTAAATGAAAATTAAAGTGGAATTTGGAATGTTGGGATGTAACCTTGGCCAAACTTCAATAGTGAAGTGGCCTTTTAGTTGTATCCATTTTATGGAGATTGCATACACATTAAAGATGAAGAGTGTAATAAAAAGATTTTAATAAGGAGAGAAAATAAAGATAAGATTAAAGCTTTATAAGAGAATGAACATTGTACCTTGTGCTTGAATGGGGAAGAACCAAATTGTCTATAGTGACCACTCTTTGAAAATGGATTTTATGTGTTTTAAAGTGTTTTTGATTCAAGAATTCTTCCTCTCTTTCCATGGTTGAATGAAGAGGTATTTATAGGTGTTAGGAAAGTGTTTTTGGTCACAAAGATGGCTCTTCCCCGGATCAAGCCAAGGCATAATGGCCTTGGGGGTTACAAATCAAAAAAGGAGGGAAATTTGGCCAAATCTGAGATTCTGGAAGCGGGAAGCATGCGCTTCCCACCCCCCCTATGGGAGGAGCACGCATCCCATAAAGGAGGGCAAAGGCGTGCACATCCCAGCTTCAGAAAATTCATTTTTTAGCCCAAATGTTAACCCCGTTATGCAGTTAACCCAAAACTAACGGAATTAGTCCAAAAACTTAACGAACATCACGAAAGTCAACGAAAATAAATGAAACAAAGACTCAAGGTTGACTTTGCCACTTAGTCAAATCCAAGACTAACGGAGTAAGTCAGGAACTTAACGGAAATTAACAAAACTTAACAGAAAAGAGGAAGACAAAGAATGTGTATGCAATCGGGGCATGAGAGGTCCAAGGCGGGGTGTCTATAGAGCCCCTCGCGACGTGGATTGCGAAGCAAAACGCGTCGACGAAAGAAAGACAATCGCCGAGGATATCGACAAGAGAAAACAAAGACTCAATAAAACATGAATTTGAAATTTGCGAAGGATAGGGGTGCGCTCCCTGTGTGAGCGACTTTGAGAGATAGAGGTGCGATCCCTGTGTGAGTGGCTTTACCAATAGCGGGATCCGTTTACTGAAAGCGGGATCCATTTGCTGGAAGCAATATTCGTTTGCTGAAGCAGAATCCGTTTGCTGATGCGGGATCCGTTTGCTGGTGCGGGATCCGTTTACTGAAGCGGGATCCGTTTGCTGATGCGGGATCCGTTTGGTGAAAGCGGGATCCGTTTGCTGATGTGGGATCCATTTGCTAAAGTGGGATCCGTTTGCTGATGCGGGATCCATTTGCTGATGCGGGATCCGTTTGATGAAGCGGGATCCGTTTGCTGATACGGGACCCGTTTGCTGATACGGGACCCGTTTGCTGATGCGGGACCCGTTTGCTGATGCGGGATCCGTTTGCTGATGCGGGATCCGTTTGCTGAAGCGGGATCCGTTTGCTGAAGCGGGATCCGTTTGCTGATATGTGATATTGTTGTGTTGCTTGATGGAAAGGTGGTGATTTTACGGCTCACCATAGACCGAGTTGTTGTCATTGAACTGTAATTGTTTGACTCTGTGGGATGTAGGCGTAGTTGACGGCGGATCACTTTCTGCTGGGGATGAAGTGCCTTGAGTTGCAGATGCTGTTGACCTTGTGGTGGTACCTATTAAGTGTGTGCTTTGCAGGTATATGTGCTTGTGACATGTATGAGATGTGAAATGGCAGTTATGAGAGAAATTGTGCTTGTGGTGTGATGTGATTTTGAAGCACTTTTGCATGAGGGAGAAGTAAAGTGATTTTGTGTGTGAAGTGATTTTTGAAAACGAAGATTGCTTGAGATGAATGATGTTCATACCTTCACTTACCATTGTCGCTTGATTGGAGATGGATTGCTGAAGGATGTTGATGCTTTTGATGAAGAATGTCCATGCTTTGGATGGAGAATGATGATGTTGATGGTGATGAATTGTTATTGCCTTTGAAGGAGTGTCGGCGAGATGGTATTCTGGATGATGGGTTGGTCGTGCTAAAAGGCTGCCTACGTATCCCTTTAAGAGAATCAGACCAGCGTAGCTCAAGGATGCTGGGGGAGAAGCTAGGAGCAAAGCAAAGTAGAGCACATACTTTTGCACATAGAAGGAGAAAAAGAAAAAGAAAAATCTTTTTTTTTTTTTTTTTTAAGATTAGAAGGGAAAGAATATGCACACATGTGAGAAAAAAAAAGATTCTTTTTTTTTTAGTTCGTGGGTGAACCATTTTAACCATTGTGTGTTTGTAAAGTCAACCCAAGATCAAGTCATGTTCAATCGAAGTCCGGATTGCCTTGTTGAATTCTGTCATTGTTTCCGCGGTGTCCAACGAAATTGATGTCTAGCCCCAAGAGATTTGTTGATTATGGGGCTCCAAAAGGCATTTGATGCCGAGATAAGGGGTTGCTGATTGTAAACCCCCTTTTGATGCCAAACTTTTATGTGGCTTGCATAGCCCCAATATGAATCAACTCTTGACCCATCCAAATAAATCGCCTTTTGTTGTTGACGTGAGGAAGCCCCAAGAGAAGATTATTAATACCAAGCTTCGGGAGATTGCTAAGCCCCAAATGTCATGTGGGCTTCGAGATGGCGGGATGTGAAGACCTTTCGATGTGAAGCCCCAAATCGGCTTAGCTTTGTATTGAGAGCGGATGCCACATCGGGTAGGACTCTTGAAGGCGATCTCCTTCTTTCTCTTGCTTGGAAATGGATGGCCCTTTTATGGTTGATACCCAAATGGCAGAAGGTCCATGTTGAAAATGTAGTACGGTCTTCGGGAGACGTCTCGTGGGAGATGGTGATGTTGTTGCATATGATAAGGTCTTGGCGTGATAAAGTCTCGAACGGTATGTTTGCTCGAGTCTTCTTGAGTTGAACCAACGGCGGATCTTCAGATGCAGCCTGTGCTTTTGATCTTGGAGAAGGGGGTACTGTATTGCAGAAACATTGGGATTGGCCGTAACTCTGCTTATAGAGTTAACATATTGGCATTGCCCGCTATAACTCAGCCGGGTGAGTCTAGCATATTGAATCTTTTTCCTTTTCTCTAAGACTTCCTTCAGAATCTCGCTGTGAGTTCTAACAAGAATCATCAAATTCATTCATATCATCGGAGCCTTCATTTAAAACCAAGAGGCCTTTTGACTGGAAGTGTTTAGGGACCATTAAAGTTTGATCCCTTTCATGGAACCATAAGACTACTCCCAAATTGCGTTGCTCGGGTACCACTGCCCTAAAAGCTTGTTAATTACGAAGCCCCAATATTGCCCTTTTCTTGAATTACTGTAAAGCCGTGGCCCAAAAGATTGTAGATTGCGAAGCCCCTTGAGACCTTTCGGTATAGAGCTTCAAATGTTGCTGGGGACATTGAAGTGAATTGCTTCTTGCCGAGGGAGCCTTTAAGACTTGACCATAGCCCCTAGAGTGCCATCATTGATTGCGAGAAAGGTCCATCCTTGATTGGGGGAACGAGCACGGGCACACATGACAAGAGGGCTCTTTGACATCCCTTTTGAGAGACATTGAGGATAGTCTCACACATCTTTCTCGAGCATAGCCCCTAGGGCTTATTGATTGTCAAATAAAGCAAAAGAAGCCCTTGTTCTTGAGTCACATAGCCCCTAGGGCATCACCATTTGTTGAGCAAAGCAAGAGTGACTCATCCTCGTGCGAGGGAACAAACACGAGAGGACATGGCAAGAGCTACTCCATTTCTCGGGAGCCTTTCGGCGTACTTTAGAAGCACATACTTCCAGAAGTTTTGAAAACTGAGACACATGTTGTTTCTATTTGCTGCCCAAGCCAATTGACTAGCTAGGGATTATTTGTGCAACCTCGTGCCCTCTTATGATGGGCTCGTTCTCAGATGGGTCTTGGTTACCACGGGCCTTCTTTTCATGAACCCAAAAATGCACACTGCTGGAGAATGATGCCGATAACCCAAGACAACCTTTTATGGTGCCATATCTTGTCGAGCCTTTTGCAATCCTAAAGTTGACTCGGTGGGGAATTGATTTGTTGAGGAGATCCAATGTAGAGCTTGTGCAGTTGTCTTCCTTAGAGGTCGGAGATCTCCATTTCTCTTTCCCTTCTCTCTCTCACTCTCTCATATTTTTTTATGACGCACCCTGTTTTTTGCCTAGACCGCCCTTTCGGGTTTTCAATCTAGCGGGCATCTTTTTTGCGTCTTTTTTTTTCTTGACTCGATTAATGAGGAAGTGTGCATTGACTCTGGCTGAGGAGATAAGACATGTGATTTTGCGGTGAAGACCTCTTGTCACTAAAGATGAGTGACATTGACTTGACTAGGAAAGTAGCCCCTAGTATTGACTTTGTATATTTATGTATTTGTTGAATGACTCACGAAGGCAAGTAAGTCATTAAGAGAGAAGAGAAGGAAAGCCCCAATTTGATTGCAAGAAATTGGGAGTATGCAGAAAGAATAGAAGTCCCTAGACTCGACAAGGAACGCGAAATGATTCCAAATCTAAGAAAGTTGTTCAATCTTTTTGGTGATTAATTCATTGGCAAATGAATCGTACAAAGATGTCTTGACAAGTTCGAGATGAAGGACGATCACCATAACGCGCTAGGGCATAAACATATCTTCTTTCTTGCATGAGACCGGACCCGAAGGTGGCATGATGTTGATCTTTGTACTTCATTTGATTGAGGGGGGATTTTTTTTTTTTTTTTTTTTTTGCGCTCTAACTTTTGCCTAGGTTGATTTGAGGATTTCAACCTAGAGAGCTTTTTTTTTTTTTTTTTGAATCCCCCTTTGAAACATTGCTTGATTTTTCTCCATTGTTGTTGCTTCACCTTTCTTTGGCTTGATTTCGCCGTTGATGGTTTGATGTCTTCGTTGTTGATGCCGTCGTCGATGTTTAGCCCTTAGGCGTTCAAGCGATGGACTTCGTTCTAAAACTTGTTTAGACATCTTTTCATCATTTTGCCAAGAATTAAATTGAACAACTTGGAATAGTGTATGAGGACAAGAACGACTTTTATTTGATAATAAGACTCAACATTGAACATGGGACGAGAGAAAACTTTAATGCACACTAAAGAGGACTTTGACTCTTTTTTTATTCCTATTACTAGGTAGAGAAAGAGAAACGGAGATTGTTGCTGTAGTCCCCATTGTCGTTGTAGCCTTCCTTGCGGCATGATCTCTTGTTGAGACCCTATTTCAAATCTGAACCCCTTCCTTGATGAGTTCTTGCATGTTCTCACTCTCTAACTGTTGTTCTTCAACCACGGTAAACTCACCATTGTCAATCAAGTCTTGGATGATGTTGCGGATGGAGAAGCAATCCTAGGTGAGGTGACCGCTGCATAGGTGATAGTCACACCACTTGTGGTGGGCATGGTTTCGACGCAATGGTTGTGGTTGCTTGTACCCTTGGAGAGGAGAAATTTGTCCCTTTTCTTTGAGATCTTCATAGGCCTTGGTGACGGTCATACCTTGGAGGGGAGTGTAGACACGGTCGTTAGTAGAACCTTTGTGACTTTTGAGAGGCGAGCCACTTGAACATGCCTTACCATTGACCTTTGCCTTGTTCTCGGTGAACTCCCGTAAACGGGCCTTACATTCGGACACTTCTTCCTTATGAATTCTCCTCTCGAGATCAAGACGGGCTTGCCATAAATCATCCTTGCGGCGGGCATCCTCGACAAGTCTATCCATTTGTTCCCCCATGACTCCTATTATGTTGAAGAGCCTTTCGTTGGACACGGAGATATTCTCACCCTTGTTGTTGTTGCCGTTGGAAGCCATTAGACCTATTGAGAGAACACGGTCGATCTTAGGTTGGCCCCACAAACATATTTTGAGTAAAATAATTAACCCACAAACAAAGGAAAAAGACTCAACCATATAAGAAAAATGACTCTTTTTTTATTTATTTATTTACAAAAGTCAGAAGGACGTGGTCCTTTTTTGGGGTTTCTAAAAAAATAGTGGAATCGTCACACTAGTATATAGACCTTCTCGTGGTCCCATATACTCATCGGATTCCACCACGCTTGTGAATCCTACATGTGTCGGGATTAAACTAAATTAATGTAGTAAAGCATACATGCGGGGACGGATTTTTATTTTCGTCCATAATAACCACTTGGGGACGGAGTTTTATTTCGTCCAAAACAACGAGTGGCATGTATGATTTGAAAACATTAGTTTAGGGAAATCTCGGTACATGAAAAACCGACTTGAGTCACGGAGTGTTAGACCCTAACTAGAATTGTGTGGTTTGTGCTCGGCTAAAGAGAGGCTTAAAGGTCACCCCCGGCATGTAGTCATGAACTACACCACGGGCTAAGGTTGACCGCTTCGGAAGAGTCAAGGTCGGGTGGAGCTTGAAACTTCCTAGGACGGGCCTCGACGGGTTTGGGGTTGGACTTGTGCGACTCGATAGTGAGCAGTTGATAAGAATTGTGCGCGTAGTGTGAGGTCTAACAAGTGACAATTTTTTTTTCAAAGGAAATAAAAAAAAACAAATAAGCACGTAGTTTACAACTTTCGAATCACCCGTGTGACCGATAAAAATGAATACACAAAAGTAAAAGGGGGTGTATGCAGGCCCGGTGCCAACACACTGTCAAAACTGCCCATTCTGTTCACTGTTCTGTTTACTGTTCTGTTCTGGAAAATGGCCCAGAAGCGCGCGACTCAAAGCAGTTACGTGGGAAGCGCGCGCATTGCGCCGTGAATGTGGGAGGCATGCGCATCTGGGGTACCTATCAGAATGTCAGAAGAAACCACGGACTCAGGGGATTGCCCTGGTCCCAAATTATATAACTTTCCCCTGCAGAAACTTGTTAGCATAGAAATATGAAATTTGAAGGACAAGATGGAAGGTGGCCGATTCTGGTAATAAGGGTCGGACGCGCGCGCTTTAGGCCAAGAAGGCTGGAGGCGCGCGCTTCCTACCCTTTTTACCAGAATGCCCAGAAAACAGATATAAGAACACCAAAAGCAGAAAATGCAAGTTTAACCCTCTATCTTCCCCAGCAGAGTCGCCAGTGCAGATACCCCGGGGAACCACGGCTTGGCTAGAACGGTGAATTATTCTAGGATGTCTACTTGATTTTAAGAGTCGCCACCCACGTTTTAGAGGAACGCGAGAAAACCTAAGAAAATGGCCTTTTTTATTGATTACGAAACCAAAGATTCTTGAGATGAGGGGTTCGGGGGTTAGGTGACGGAGTGGGAAGTACTTAAACACCCACTCCGCCCCGCTTACGCGGGTCTTGCTACTTTTGGTGTTCTAATACTAAAAAGAAAAGTCCTTCAATTATTAATATAAGAAGTGCTAACAATTACAATGGAAAGAAATGGGAAAATTAAAAGGAAATAAAAGAGAATTGTTTTTATTTATTAATTTATGATAAAAGATTACATGTAACAATTATGCCAAACGATTACATGAAGAAATGAAATGAAAATTAAAGTCGAATTTGGAATGTTTGGATGTAACCTTGGCCAAACTTCAATAGTGAATTGGCTTTTTGGTTGTATGCCTTTTATGGAGATTGCATACACATTAAAGATGAAGAGTGTAATAAAAAGATTTTAACAAGAAGAGAAAATAAAGATAATATTAAAGGTTTATAAGAGAATGAACATTGTACCTTGTGCTTGAATGGGGAAGAACCAAATTGTCTATAGTGACCACTCTTTTAAAATGGATTTTATGTGTTTTAAAGTGTTTTTGATTCAAGAATTCTTCCTCTCTTTCCATGGTGGAATGAAGAGGTATTTATAGGTGTTAGGGAAGTGTTTTTGGTCACAAAGATGTCTCTTCCCCGGATCAAGCCAAGGCATTGGCCTTGGGGGTTACAAATCAGAAAAGGAGGGAAATTTGGCTAAATCTGAGATTCTGGAAGCGGGAAGCGCGCGCTTCCCACCCCCCTTATGGGAGTAGCACGCCTCCCACAAAGGAGGGCAAAGGCGTGCGCATCCCAGCTTCAAAAAATTCATTTTTTAGCCCAAATGTTAACCCCGTTATGCAGTTAAGCCCCAAAACTAACAGAATTAGTCCAAAAACTTAACGAACATCACGAAAGTCAATGAAAATAAATGAAACAAAGACTCAAGGTTGACTTTTCCACTTAGTCAAATCCAAGACTAACGGAGTAAGTCAGGAACTTAACGAAAAGTAACAAAAGTTAATGAAAAGTAACAAAACTTAACAGAAAAGAGGAAGACAAAGAATGTGTATGCAATCGGGACATGAGAGGTCCAAGGCGGGGTGTCTACATCTAGTACTTCCCTCATTACCTCATCAATAGTCACAACGTAACAAGAATTGTCAAATTTATTCATCATATTGGAGCCCTTATTCACAATTGGGATTGAATGAGTGGTCTCCTCAAACTCTCCTAGCTCTATTACATTGACATCATCGCCACTAGGCACTATGAACTCTTTCTTGTCTATGAGATCTTGAATGACATTGCGGAGGACAAAGCATTCCTCGGTGGTGTGGCCACTATATTGGTGGTAGCCACAATGCTTGTGGTAGGCATGGTTGGGACGCATATCGTCTTGGGTTTGTATCCTTGAAGAGGAGTAACTTGCCCTTTGGCCTTGAGAGCTTCGAAGGCCTCGGTGATAGTCATGCCTTGGAGAGGAGTGTAGACGCGATCATCTTGAAATTTCTTGCTTTGGGGTGGAGGGTGTAATTCCCCTTGTCGGTAGTGACGGCATTGACCGAAGCCTCTTTTGTGGAGTTAGAGGCGGCCTTGTAACAGACGTTATGAGCATTTTTCTTGATCTCCTTGAGCAACTCATCCATTCGGATTCCTACCTCATACATTTGAGAGAAATCGTCATAGCAAGCCCCACTTAGGTACCCGGGGATCAATCTTTAGACACTTAAGGAAGATGTCTATTTGCTCTTTGGTGTTAGGCTTCTCGAAAATCTCAGCAAGCTTGTCATTCTACCTTCTCGTGAAGTGAATGAAGGATTCATTGTCTTTTTGAGTAGTGTTCTCGAACTCTTTCTTGGTTGGCCGGTGGGTCGTGTTGCCTTGGTATTGACTTTTGAAGGCAAGCATGGCGGCGTCCCAATCAAGACGGACTTTGAGTGGGAGAGTAGCATACAATCCTTTTCCGCCCCCTCGAGAGTAAAAGGGAAGCATTGTACCATAACTTTAGGAGAGACCTTCTTCGGTACCATAGCCCAAATGTAAGTCTCGATGTGTGCCATGGGACAAGAGTTGCCCTTGAACTTGCTGATGTCGGGCATCTTAAACTTGTCGGGGAGAGCGGTCATTGTGCTCATGAGAATGGAGGACTGATAAAGGCTCGTGTCGGGACATTTCCCCACGTTGAGGCTGTTGAAGCGTTGATCTATGTAAGCCATAATTGAATCAACCATCTTGTGCTCATTGTTCTCGGTGATCGGTTCCCCCATTTTCTTGGTGCGGGTATTAACATAAGGGCTCTCAAATAAGCCTTGGGTCCACTCGGACTCTTCATTGTCTTTCTTGTCCTTACCCTTGGCAAGCTTGGTGAGCTTCTCTTTCATTTGCTCCATTTCGGCCTCGTGGGCTTCCCTTTGATTGTCGAGGTGAGATTGCCAAAGATCATCCTTATTTTGGGCCTCCTTATTAAGAGTGGAGACTTGATCTTGTAGCACTTGGACCATAGCTGAAAGTTGTTCGAGAGACATGGCGTTGCTGCTGCCGGTCATGGTTGCTGTTGGTGATGTTGGAGTAATCACTTCATGAACTAACCGATTTGATGAATCCCGGTAGACACGGTAAGTACCAATTGAACCTATATTGCAGAAGAGGCCCTTGTCAGTCTTGAGTAACACTTTCGGTCCATGAAGAGATTTAGAACACATAGTGGGCACACGACTCAAACCATATAAAGAAAAGACTCTTTTTTTTATAAGTCGGAGGGACGGAGTCCCTTTTGAGTTTCTAAGGAAATAATGGAATCGTCACACTAGTATATAGACCTTCTCGCGGTCCCATATACTCATCGGATTCCATCACGCTTGTGAATCCTACACATGTCGGGATTAAACTAAATTAATGTAGTAAAGCATACATGCGGGGATGGATTTTTATTTTTGTCCATAATAACCACGTGGGGACGGCTTTTTATTTTGTCCATGATAACCACTTGGCATGTATGTTTTGAAAACATTAGTTTAGAGAAATCTCGGCACATGAAAACCGACTTAGTCACGGAGTGTTAGACCCTAACTAGAAATGTGTTGGCTTGTGCTCGGCTAATGAGAGGCTTAAGGTCACCCCTGGCATGTAGTCATGAACTACGCCACGAGTTGAGGTTTACCGCTTCGAAAGAGTAAAGGTCGGGTGGAGCTTGAAACTTCCTAGGATGGGCCTCGACGGGTTTGGGGTTATGAACTTGTGCGACTCGATAGTGAGCAATTTATAGGAATTTGTGCACGTAGTGTTGTAGACACCCCGCCTTGGACCGCTCACCCCGATTACACACTTGATTTTGTGTTTCTCCCTCTTTTAAGTGTTTTCTGTTAGTTTCTGTTACTTTGGTTAAGTTCCAGACGGGCTCCGTTAAGTCCAGGGACTAAACTGAATAACAGTTCTAACTTTCTAGTCCATTCTGTCAAAATTTGCCTTTCAGAGTCGCGCGCCTCCTCCCCTTGAGGCCAGACGCGCGCGCCTTCCGCCGCCTAGGTGGGATGCGCGCGCTTCTGGGGTGTGTCAGTTACAGATTCTGCCCAAGAATCTCTCCCTTGCTCATTATACAATATTTTACCCGGGAAAGATTTCTTGGAGACTCCGTTTGGCTCCAAAAATTCCTCATTTTCAACTATAAAAACCCCTCCAATCCATCATTGGAGGGGACCTTGGACCTTGAACCTTGAATTCCAAGATCTTTCATTAAGCTTTGGCATCACATTCTTTCACAAGTATTATATACCTTCTCAAAAAGTTGTCTTTGAACATTACTATAGGTACAATTATCTTCTACTTTATGTCTTAATATTCTTATTCTTCTTCTTCTTCTTCTTTTTTTTTTTCAATCAATGTGCAATCACCCAAAACCACTTGGGACATGACACCAATGGCTCTTTCATTACATTGAATTGGCCTAGGAGATATCTCCCTACATTCTAAACAATAAAACCCCTTTTTATCATTATTCAAATAGGAAGAACACATTTATCTTTAAAGTGGATTATGGACAAACAAGACCGACGTTGCTCGGGCGAAATGGGTATTTAAGTACTTCCCATTTCGTAACCTAACCCCCGAACCCTTCATCCCAAAGAATCTCTGTTTTCGTAAAACAAACTTAGGCTCATAAACATTAGGTTTTCTTATGTTCCTAAAAAACGTGGGTGGCGACTCTAAAACATGATTAGACATCCTAGGACAACCCACGCGCTCTAGCCCAAAGGCCGTGGGGGCTCCTGCCCCGGGGTATCTATAGTGGCGACTCTGCTGGGGACAGCTTGAGGGTTAAACTTGTGTTTCTATTCATAATTCACTTTTATGGGCATTCTGGAAATTGATATGGGAAGCGCGCGCCTCGGACCTTCATGGTCCAAAGCGCGCGCGTCCCACATCACATTCCAGAATCGTCCGCCTTCCATGTGTTCTTCCTATTATTTCATGCTAACAAACACTGCAGGAGTTTCATTACACAATCAGGACCAGGGCAATCCCCTTTGTACATAAGTTTCTGAAAATGTGACAGGTCAGCCCAGAAGCGGGCGCCTCCCATGAACAATGCGCCAGGCGCGCGCTTACCACAACACCAGCCCGAGGCGCGCGCTTCTGGGCCAATTTCCAGGACAAGAACAGGTTTCAGGGACTGAATAGACCAGTGGGGTATGGGCACAGTTGTCTGCATCAGAACAGAATTGGACCTTTGAACTGTCTTAATTTTGTGTTTATTTACCGGTCACACGGGTGATTAGGGAGTTGTAATTTACGTGCTTATGTGTTTTTATCTTTTCTTTTCAAAAAAAATAAAAAAATAAAAAAAAATTTGTCAGGTGATAGACCTCACACTACATGCACATTACTCCTATAAATTACTCACTATCGAGTCGCACAAGTCCATAACCCCAAACCCATCGAGGCCCGTCCTAGAAAGTTTCAAGCTCCACCCGACCTTGACTCTTTCGAAGCGGTCAACCTCAGCCCGTGGCGTAGTTCAAGACTACATGTCGGGGGTGACCTTTAAGCCTCTCTTTAGCCGAGCACAAACCACACAATTCTAGTTAGGGTCTAACACTCCGTGACCAAGTCGGTTTTCATGTACCGAGATTTCCGTAAACTAATGTTTTCAAATCATACATGCCAACATGTTGATACGGAGGCAATAAAAATCCGTCCCCAAAAGTGGTTATTTTGGACGAAAATAAAAAATCCGTCCCCGTATGTATGCTTTACTACATTGATTTAGTTTAATCCTGATACATGTAGGATTCACAAATGTGATGGAATCCGATGAGTATATGGGACCGCGAGATGGTCTATATAATAGTGTGACGATTCCATTATCTTCTTAGAAACCCCAAAAGGGACCCCGTCCCTCCGACTTATAAAAAAAAAAAAAAAAAGAGTCTTTTTCTTATGTGATTCGAGTCGTGTGCCCAATGTGTGTTCTCAACCTCTTCATGGACCAAAAGTGTGAACCGAGATTGACAAGGGCTACTTCTCCAATTATAGGTCCGATTGGTACTCTCCGTGTCTACAGGGACTCATCCAACAGGCTTATCCGTGAACCGATCACTCCAACAGCTTCTACATCATCCATGGCCGGTGACTCCAGCACCAACAACGCCATGACTCTCGAACAGCTCTCTGCCATGGTTCAATAACTCCAACAACAAGTCTCTACCCTTAACCAAGAGGCTCAAACCAAGGAAAACTTGTGGCAAACTCATTTTGACAGCCAACAAGCGGCCCACGAGGCCGAGGTCGAACAATTGAAAGCCAAGCTCATCAAGCTCTCCAAGAATAAGGGGGTGAACGACAATGAGGAATCAGAATGGACCCAAGGTTTGTTTGAAAGCCCATATGTTAGTGCCCGTACCAAAAAAGTGGGGGAGCCAAGCACCGACAACAACAACCACAAAATGGTCGATTCCATCATGTCCTACATTGATCAGAAATTTGACGGCCTCAACATGGGAAAAGGCTCCAACACAAGCCTTTATCAGTCATCCATTCTCATGAGCACGATGGACGCTCTCCCCGACAAGTTCAAAATGCCCGACATTAGCAAGTTCAAAGGAAACTCATGCCCGATGGCTCACATCAAGACTTACATTTGGGCTATGGTTCCGAAGAAGTTCTCCCCAAAGGTGATGGCTCAATGCTTTCCTCTCACTCTCTAGGGGGTGGTAAAGGATTGGTATGCAACTCTCCCTCTCATTGTCCGTCTTGATTGGGACGCTGCTATACTTGCCTTCAAAAATCAGTATCAAGGCAACACCACTCACCGGCCCACAAGGAAAGAGCTCGAGAACACCACTCAAAGAGACAACGAGTCCTTCATCGACTTCACAAGGAGATGGAATGACAAGCTCTCTGAAATTGTTGAGAGGCCAAACATGAAAGAGCAAATGGACATCTTCCTCAAGTATCTCAAGATTGATCTCCGCACCCACCTAAGTGGGGCTTGCTACTCTGACTTCCCCCAAATGTATGAGGCAGGGGTACGCATGAATGACTTGCTCAAGGAGATAAATAAAACCACTCATACTTTCCGTTACAAGGCCGCCTCTAGTTCAAACAAAGAGGCTTCTTTCAATGCCGTTACTACTGACAAGGGGAATTACAAAAGGGTCCCTCCACCATAACGCAAGCGGTTCCAAAACGACCGCGTCTACACTCCTTTCAATGGCATGACCATCACCGAGGCCTATGAAGCTCTAAAGGCCAAGGGACAAATCACTCCTCTCCAAGGATACAAGCAACCACAACCGCTCCGTCCCAACCATGCCCACCACAAGTGGTGTGACTACCATCAATGCACCGGCCACCTCACCGAGGAATGCTTCTCCATCCGCAACACCATCCAAGACCTTATAGACAAGAAGGAATTCATAATCCCTAATGAGGGTGGTGACAATGTAATAGAGGTAGGAGAGTTTGAAGGAACCACTCATTCTATCCCATTTTTGAATGAGGGCTCCGATGGCATGAATAAACTTGACAATTCTTGTTATGTTCTGACTTACGATGAGGTTATGAGGGAAGTCTTAGAGAATAGGAAGAAGAAGCTCCAAGGGTCCGTGAATGTGCTCACCCGCAGTGGCCGGGTAATAGCGAGCGCCTCGGTTCCCACGAATACAGCAACCAACACCTCTTCTCAAAGATCAAAATCACAAGATGCAGATGAATACCCTTTATTGACACAACTCAAGAAGACGCAAGCCAACATATCCATCTGGGACCTTATTGCATCATCAAAGAAGCACCGAGACCTCGTCATTAAGAACTTGGATGACACATTAGTCTCTCCTGACACAACTCCTGAAGACCTCACAGCAATGATAGGTCACATTCACTTCGGCAATGTCATCACTTCTGCTTTAGACCATGATCATGGATAGGCGGGTAAGGATCTCTTCTTGGGAAATTCTAGAAAAGCCCTGCTTTTAACAGAAAGGTCAGAAAAAGCCCTGCTTTAGACCAAGAGGTCGAATCTGAACCCGGTTCAAGATGGAACATTTAGTCGTCAACAAATTTCAGAATTGGAATAAGCAAAGTTGTTTCTCAGTATGAATTTATCCTCACCGCGCATCCATGATCATGGGTGAGCAACGAAATCTGCATCAGCAAACTTTAAATCCCATGACTGTCATCAAGACGTAAGTTAATGGCACAGGATTTACAACCGGGTATTCCACGACTGTTATTAAGATGTAAGTTAATAACACAGGATCCCACCATTCGGAGTCCCACAATTGTCATCAAGGTGTAAGCTAATGGCATAGGATTCACATTTTCAATGGAAAGGCAGTCTCGTTGAAAGGAGAAGCAAGGTCCGAGTAATTGGCGTCTCCAAATCCGGGTATCCCACGACTGTTATCAAGACGTAAGTTAATAACACATGATCCCACCAATTAGAATCCCATAATTTCCATCGATACGTATGTTAATGGTATAGGATTCACTTTTCCGGCGAATAAGGCATCCTCGTTGGAAGGAGAAGCAAGGATCCAAGTAATTTGCGTCTCCAAACCCAGAGTCTGATAATTGTTATCAAGACGTATGTTAATAACATAGGATTCACATTTTCAGGCGAATAAGGCAGCCTCATTGGAAGGAGAAGCAAGCAAGGTCGAAGACAGTTCGTCATCAACAAGGGCATGGGCAATTTCAGAATTGGAGAGGATTCGTATCAACAAAAAGGAGTATATTCAGAATTGGGTCAAGGCCATTGATTCCTCAGTATGGGTACTCTCTAAACTCTAAACTTTACTTACCGCAAGTATTGTTTTCAAAAATGATTTTCAAAATACCTTAAACCTCAGTTTTTGCGTGTTTTCAGAGTCGAACTACTTTTGGTCTGATTTCCTTACAAGGAATACGTAGGCATCTTTTTAGTACGACCATACCCCCAGTTCAAAATGGCATCTTTTCTATCGACGACGGTACTTCATCCATAAGTATCGTCGCCTAGGGGCTATGTAGGCACCCCATTTTGGACATTCATTCATAATCACACTACTTCTGTGTCTCGCCTTTGATTTGGGTCGAAACTCATTAAGTTGGACATGTTTCTTTATGTTTCTGACTGACTCCGTTAGTCAAGGGCCAAAATGAACATTAAAACTACTGCAGAGATAGTGAATTCCAACACTGAGATGCCTCGTACGAGACATTGATGTCTCGTACGAGACATCCCCCTTGACAGTCGGGTTTTTGGTCAGTTTCCTTGTTGATCTTAACCCCTTTTCTTGGCAAACACTTAAGCAATCCAGGAAAACCTAATAGATGATCCTAGAGTCCAAAAATACCTCTGTGAGAATCAAGTCTTGGATTCCCACCACAACTTACCTTCTTGGCCAAAACCCTAGGTCCAAAACCCCTATAAATATAGTTGTTCTTTCCTAGAATGACTAATGGTCAACTCTAGACTCCTTATTCACCCAAAAACCGCCCCAAATCTGATCAAAAGGTTCTTATAATCAGCCTCTCTCTCTCACCCAAAAAATTTAAACCCTCACCACACCATTCAAGTCAAGTTCATTGGAGATTCAAGGACTTTAGTCAAGGCCATCCATAGGATTCTTGAAGAACGCTTAGGTAAAACTCTTTGTTTTTCTATCTTCTTATCTCCTTCTTTGTCTTTGAAGTAGTGTGATTCCATTAAAGGATCAGCCTAGAGCCTCTCCAATTCATGGAGATGGTCTCGAAGCACATGATCCGACATCCCAAATAAATAAGCAATTATTTATTTGTTTGTTTTCCTTTTACATACACTTTGCATGATTTTGAAACTATGATGATGATTTCTTAGCAAGACCAATCCTAGATTGGGTGAATTGGGTGCTCCTTGACCTTCCCAATTCATAACTTAACCCCCAAATCCAGATATCTCGGTCCGTGTTCCGACAACAACATGGTGGCGACTCTCAATTAAAAAGGTAAATCGAAGGACGAAAACCGCCTCGAGAATAACCAACAACAACAACAAAAAACCCGCGCGCAAACAGTATGAAATATGACAAATGAATGTCAAAACATCATTCCTTAACAGGAACATACTTTAGGATGTGTTTGATACAACCTAAATGTTTTGATGCATAAAATTTTATAAAATACGCAAATTGCAGAAATCCATGAGATGGGTTGAAACAAACTACTCGTAGTGAAATTTCATTTTAATGTAGTATTCAAAAAGTTTGAATACATCAAAGATGGAACTTGTGATTATAATAAATTTAGTGGGAGCGTAATAAAGCCTAGTCTTATGAATATGTGCTTGACATATAATTCATTTTGAAAGAGTTTCTAAATGAAAGACTTGGATGAAGCCGCCTATATCCTTGGACTGGTTTATGGATATAAATCTAAAAGGATGATTAGTTGAAATCAATAATGGCATCACTCTTGACATGTTAATGTGCTAAGACTGGATGTCTCATATACTTGGAGTAATATGAGATAATACCAACCGGACTCTTGTGAAAGTCACTAGTTAAGAAACATCCTTATGCACTTGAATGAAAAGGAAATAAAGGATGCATTCTTGATCTTTGATGGAATGAAAGATGATCTTGTATTAGTTACATAGATGCATTCTTACAAACTAACAAAGATAAATATTGCAGTATAAATACATGTTTATATTTAATAATGGCATTAGAAGAGTTCTAAATGTACCATTACTATTCTACAAAAGGTTGAGTATCTATTAGCATGGGATGCAACTAGAAAATTGTTTGAATTAAGAGACTAATTAGTAAACTATAAATTGTTTCTAGTATCACTAATTTAATGCACCTTAATTGTGTCAATAATTGTTATTACACAGTCCAAAGGGTTAATGTCTTATCTAAAACATATACTCGGACGTTTCTATCTTATTCGAGAAATCGTAAAAGATGGGAGATGTCTAAATATGCAAAATACCATATGATGATAACAAGGATAATCATCTTACATAATCTCTCTTGAAATTAGATGGGGATCATAATAAAGCTCAATGGGTATTGGATACACTTTGATTGAGCCTAGTGCAAGTGGGAGATTGTTGGATATTATGCCCTAGGCCCTTGAGAAAGGCCTATGTGTTATATTATAGCTTCATTGTTATAGAGATAACAAACCCGATTATTATATCTTTTGCATGTTTATTATAATAATCATTGTCCCTAGCACTTATGAAGAGCTAGCATGAGTTTAATGGATAATCATATGATGATTATGGTGCATGGGATGCGGTTAAACTTGTGGGTACTTGTTGGAGAACAAGGTACTGGATAGACCCGTTCTGAGATTTATGTCATGGTCAAATGTCATAATTAAATCTCATAATAGTCATACGATTTGAATATTTAGACCTGAGATTATCATAGTCTTCCACATGATGAACATTATGTTTGACGTATTCAAACGCTGCCCTTAACCGGGAAGTTATAAAGGCTACGATTGGCATAATCGGATTCTTGTAGGGAAGAATGATAAGTCAAGATGGGATTTGTCCCTCTCTTAAGAGAGATATCTGCTTGGTCTCTTGATGAGTCAGATTGATGATAGTGTACGGCCGTAACCAAATGAATTGATGTGTTCAATGTCATTTGCTCATATCAATCTACTCGGGATCGAGAAAGCATTGGACAACATAAGTTGACGTGGACCATGACATATGTCCAATATGATATCGCATGACAAAGGGATTGTGATATGTTCTATAAGGTTACTTTGGACTTTCAAAGTTATACTATTTGGGTAGTCATAATGGCTTGCTAGAGTCCGCATATGACTTACGGGTTCTGACTGGTTCGGACTCATTGCCAACATAGTATAATCCTATTGAGTCACACATAATAGAACGGATTGGAAAAAGGCAAAAATATGGGAATTTTAACTGACCACCGTACGGCTAAGGGAGTGGCGTACGGCTCCTATGGAGCCGTACGGATGGCCCCCCGACTCTGCACAGTTTGTTCAGTTTTTTTTTTCCGAAAAGGAATCCCGATCCCAAACGGAATTAGGTCAAACCCTTATATAAAATATACAGCCGGGTTTGACAGCCTCTAATGGTGATTTTAGAAATCACAAACCATTGTTTTAGAAACAATAAATTATAGCGAGGTAGGATTATTTATTTGATGATTCATGATCATCAATATACAATAATCAAAGAGCAAAATAATTCTAACGAAGAAATCGTTTCTTCATCAAGCCTTGGGTCTAGCAATCTAGATCAAGAAGGTGTTCTTGATATCCGTTCGACGTGTGGATACCGATAGAGGGTGTTTGCTTTAACACCTTAAAGTCCGCATTCATGGATTCGATCTTCAAGGGTATGTTTTCTTCCATCTTGTATTTAATCTAATCAACATGCACGGATCCGGGCTCATGGGTGTTTGATTTATATGTTTAATTCCGCTGCGCATGATGCATCAAAATCCAACAGTGGTATCAGAGCCCCGTTCATCGTTGATTATTTTAATACGTCATGTTTAAATTATTTAATTTGATTATATGAATTTTTTATGATGATAAAGATGAATATGTGATTTGAGTTTTATATATGAGATATAAAATTTATGACCATGGTTATATGGGGATTATGTGATTGTAATATTAATTGGATTTATATGTATAATCGCATGCTTATATTATCTTGTTATTAATTGGTTATTGATTATATAAATTAGATGGGTTTAAATTCGTAATCTGGAATTTCGTGTCGTTATAATCTGATTATCTATGAACACGACAATGGGGTTGATCGAATTTCTAAAATTCTAGAAATCTGGAGAAACTGGACAGCACCACCGTACGGCGGGCTCATAGGCGCACGCCTGATGAGGAGCCGTACGGCTCTGCCGTAATTTTCCAGAATCTTGTTCTGTTTTCTGGTGTCCATATTGTTCTGTAAATTGTTTACGGAATTCGAATCTGGAAACTGAAACTGCTTTCAGACGGCTGGTTTTCAAAACTGTGTTTCCTGAAATAGTTTTCAATCGAAAAACCAGAAAAGAATTGCAGGAATCAGAGTTCTGAAGAGTTCAGAATTGTTGTAGTCTATGATATTAATGAGACAATGAATGATCTTGAAACAAGTTATTTTTCTATACGGAATTGTGGATGCCTATTGGCTTACTATCGGCCGTATACAAAATTACTTGGTTTCTTGATTTTAGTACGGGATTGTGGATGCCTTTTGGCTTAGTTTCGACCGTGCGTTTTGTGATCTTAATATATAGATGTTTTGCGGATTCAAAAGTTTCAGAATTATCCCTATGAGCAAAGTGCAAATTGTTTGCAAGAGAAGGAAACTAAATTTGGATTAATTCATTGCATGGACCAATGGAAGGCTTATGCCTTGATTCTAGGAATGCGAATGAAATATCCAGTCTGTAAATTATTTACAGATAATTTAGATTCTGTCTCCAAAATGTTGCTTCATTATCACAAGATTTTGCTTTTGTTAATTAATTTGATTAGTTAACATACAATATGCAAAGATTATATTATATTATGTTTGACATAATTAAATATATGATGCATGTCTCTATGTAAAATAAACCTTCTTAAAATTTAAGTCATGTGCCAATCCATTATTAAAACACTTGTGAGTACACCGGGTAGTTTATGTGGGCTCTGCGAAAGCGAGGTGCATTAATTCTATCAGTGTATGATCAAGATGAGGAAAGAGTGATTCCTATACGTTTAACTTGGTTTGACTTAATTAGGCTATCAAAAGACAAAGTTTTGGGCCTAAGGCACAAGATGAGATTAAAACATATTTTACATAAGATGTCTAACAATCTCATAAAGGATCTAAGAGTCATAAATGATATTATTGATAAGGAGTTATCTACCTAATTAATTTAATTTTGAGCAGTATCGCCAAAGCAGACTTGAAATTAAATTAAAGTTGGATCTTAGCCCACTTAAATTATATTATACAAGAGTTGTATTTGAAGGTGTATAATTTAGTGGGAGTATTTATGAAATACATTATATGTCTCTAAATGATAATGGTATGAAATATATGTGTATATTTATTTGCATATTGTGTAGAATATCTTAAACTATAATCATGTTCAATTACTGCAATCTACCCACTTAAAGAGAATGAGATTAACTTCCTTTACCTAGTCATGAGCTTAAGAATTGTTCTAAAGCAAGAACGGGAGTTATGAATTCTTAATAAATCCTATTCTAAGAAACCCAATGCCTTAAGGGTGGACAAAGACATTGATTAGAAACATGTGGATGATTCTATAGATGTCAATCGTCCTATGACTTGCTATCATGTGTTTGGAACTTTAGAAGTATCTGAAACATATGAATGCTTATTCAATAAGCAATTATGTAGGAAGCGTTCCTACAAGCAAGAAAGGCAAGAAAAGTTTGATGATTGATTAGAGTCTAACATTCATTTGATGAATGAAAGGTATGATAATAAGTTCTCATGTTTTGAACATGGAGAGACATATTAATTACCTTATATGGCTTGGTTATCATGTTAGTTTGGAACTAACAAACATATTTGATATTAATTCATGAGTAACATTTGATGTTTAAAATGCTAAGTCTTAAAATCAAATGGAAACCTTCTCAAACTTTAAGGTTAATAAGGACAAGGATTTAATATGAAGGCAAGACAAGAGTTGTCAAGCCTAAAGGAAATATTTGTGGCTAAAACCTAAAATCCAAAGGATGTAATTTCTACCTTGGCAATAAGATTGGCCGTTGGAGAAATTACAATTTGAATTTAAAAGATCAAAAGGAAGGGTAGTAGGACTACCACTTCAAGTATTTATGTTAAAATTCTATTTAAAAGGGTAAAGATTAACCTATGTGTTGATAATGATGCAATGGTTGCAACATTGATCATAGGAACTTGGGAAGTGTCTTTACCTAGTGGGTTCATAATTGTTTTGAACAATGTTGTGATGTTCCTACTTTAAGTAGAAATATTATTTTGGGTTCTCCATTAGAAGGCTATGGATATTTCTTATTTCGAATAAGAAAGTGTTCCATTAAATATGATTTGCTTTATTTTATTGCTAATCATATAAATGGGACTTTATATCCTTATCTAGGTAGAACAAAAATAATGAGTATAACGTAAATAGTAGAATCCGAATCTAAGGATGTAAGCGTTACATTCTTAAAGCATTGATGTCTATATCAATAATTAAAAACACATATCTAAAATTCCATGGGAGGGACTTTTAAGTTCACATGATTTCGAATCATATGATATATGTGAATCTTAGAAATTAATTAAGACACCTTTTACTAATAGTAGTAAAAGAAAAATACTCTTTTGAATTAATACATGTTGATGTATGTAATTCACTAAAGTAACATTGCTTGGATATAGATTTCGATACCTCATGGGAAAAGTATTAGTGTACTCTGATCTGATCAAAGTAATGAATATTTGAGCCCTGGACTTGACAAGAATTATGCAGAAAGTCTGCAGAATAAGAAAAACTGAAACTGGAAACAAGATCCGTACGACTGGATATCAGGTGTACGCCTAATCTGAAGCCGTACGGACCATGTTCCAGAAGTTTATATATTGTCTAAAAACTGTAGTTTTCATCTCACGATAAGTCAAAATGATTTTTAATTATCCTTCTAGATTATGTACTGGAAACAGCTGCGCTTACACTAATTTGAGTTTCATCTAAGGAGGTTCTAAATGTACCATATTTGATATGGAATGAAAGAAAACTTAGTTTGTCTTTCATAAAGATTTGTGATGTGATACTTTTGAGAAAAGTGTTGTCTTGGACAAAATCACACCTAAATCTACTAAATGTATTTTCATGGGATATCTTAAAGATATTAATTTTACACCCTTCAGAGTACAAATAATTTGTTACTCTAAATAGCACTTTCTAGATAAATCGTTTATTTCTAAAGAACTAGTGGGAGTAAAATATATCTCGAAGAGTTCGAAACCCAGAAAATGACATAGAACCTAAGATGGAAATTGAACAAACATTCACAAAGGAGTTGTGGAAATTCGTTCAAGTATACACAAGATATTTGCATATATGATAGGATACTATCTATAAAAGGAAATATTGATTTGTCGTAAAAGAAAGTAATAAGGAATATATCATTGCGAATGATTGACCTATCACCTATCAAGATGCAAAGTCCGCTCCGAATTTAGATTAATGACTTGGAGTCATAAAATCTAAAAGTGCAATCCATGTATAATAATCAAGTTTGGAACTTGATTGTTCTACCCTAAGGCTTAAAAACCATATGATAGAAAATGAGTTTTCTTGGAGCAAACGGACATGGATCCCAAGGTGCATATTGATAAAGCACGACTAATTGAGTAAAGTTAATTCATAATGTCGATTACGATAAAACTTTATTGCATATAGTCATGCTTAAGGATATTAGAATTCTAATTGTCATGACCTAATATTTTGAATATGAAATATGACAAATGAATGTCAAAACAGCATTCCTTAACAGGAACATACTTTAAGATGTGTTTGATACAACCTAAAAGTTTTGATGCATAAAATTCTAATAAAATACGCAAATTGCAGAAATCCATGAGATGGATTGAAGCAAACTACTCGGAGTGAAATTTCATTTTAATGTAGTATTCAAAGAGTTTGAATTCATCAAAGATGAGACTTATGATTATAATAAATTTAGTGGGATTGTAATAAAGCCTAGTCTTATGAATATGTGCTTGACATATAATTCATTTTGAAAGAGTTTCTAAATGAAAGACTTGGATGAAGCTGCCTATATCCTTAGACTGATTTATGGATATAAATCTAAAAGGATGATTGGTTGAAATCAATAATGGCATCACTCTTGACATGTTAATGTGCTAAGACCGGATGTCTCATATAGTTGGAGTAATATGAGATAATACCAATCGGACTCTAGTGAAAGTCATTAGTTAAGAAACATCCTTATGTACTTGAATGAAAAGGAAATAAATGATGCATTCTTGATCTTTGATGGAATGAAAGATGATCTTGTATTAGTTACATAGATTCATTCTTACAAACCAACAAAGATAAATATTGCAGTATAAACACATGTTTATATTTAATAATGGTGTTAGAAGAGTTCTAAATGTACCATTACTATTCTACAAAAGGTAGAGTATCTATTAGCATGGGATGCAACTAGAAAATTGTTTGGATTAAGAGACTGATTAGTAAACTAGAAATTGTTTCTAGTATCACTAATTTAATGCACCTTAATTGTGTCAATAATTGTTATTACACAGTCCAAAGGGCTAATGTCTTATCTAAAACATGTACTCGGACGTTTCTATCTTATTCGAGAAATCATAAAAGATGGGAGATGTCTAAATATGAAAAATACCATATGATAATAACAAGGATAATCATCTTACATACTCTCTCTTGCAATTATGATGGGGATCATAACAAAGCTCAATGGGTATTGGATACACTTTGATTGGGCCTAGTGCAAGTGGGAGATTGTTGGATATTATGCCCTAGGCCCTTGAGAAAAGCCTATACGTTATATTATAGCTTCATTATTATAGAGATAACAAACCTGATTATTATATCTTTTGCATGTTTATTATAATAATCATTGTCCCTAGCTCTGGATAATCATATGATGATTATGGTGCATGTGATGCGGATTAAACTTGTGGGTACTTGTTAGAGAACAAGGTACTGGATAGACCCGTTCTGAGATTTATGTCATGGTCAAATGTCATAATTAAATCTCATAATAGTCATACAATTTGAATCTTTAGACCTGAGATTATCGTAGTCTTCCACATGATGAACATTATGTTTGACGTATTCAAACGCTGCCCTTAACCGGGAAGTTATAAAGGCTACGATTGGCATAATCGGATTCTTGTAGGGAAGAATGATAAGTCAAGATAGGATTTGTCCCTCTCTTAAGAGAGATATCTGCTTGGCCTCTCGATGAGTGAGATTGATGATATTGTACGGACGTACCCAAAGGAATTGATGTGTTCAATGTCATTTGCTCATATCAATCTACTCGGGATCGAGAAAGCATTGGACAACATAAGTTGACGTGGACCATGACTTATGTCCAATATGATATCGCATGACAAAGGGATTGTGATATGTTCTATAAGGTTACTTTGGACTTTCAAAGTTATACTATTTGGGTAGTCATAATGGCTTGCTAGAGTCCGCTTATGACTTACGGGTTCTGACTAGTTCGGACTCATTACCAACATAGTATAATCCTATTGGGTCACACACAATAGAACGGATTGGAAAAAGGCAAAAATATGGGAATTTTAACTAACCACCATACGGCTAAGGGAGTGGCGTACGACTCCTATGGAGCCGTACGGCTGGCCCCCCGACTCTACACAGTTTGTTCAGTTTTCTTTTGTGAAAAGGAATCACGATCCCTAACGGAATTAGGTCAAACCCTTATATAAGATATACAGCCGGGTTTGACAGCCTCTAATGGTGATTTTAGAAATCACAAACCATTGTTTTAGAAAAAATAAATTATAGAGAGGTAGGATTATTTATTTGATGATTCATGATCATCAATATACAATAATCAAATAGCAAAATAATTCGGATGAAGAAATCGTTTCTTCATCAAGCCTTGGGTCTAGCAATCCAGATCAAGAAGGTGTTCTTGATATCCGTTCGACGTGTGGATACCGATAGAGGTTGTTTGCTTTAACACCTTAAAGTCCGCATTCATGGATTCAATCTTCAAGGGTATGTTTTCTTCCATCTTGTATTTAATCTAATCAACATGCACACATCTGGGCGCATGGGTGTTTGATTTATATGTTTAATTCTGCTGCGCATGTTGCATCAAAACCCAACAGTTCTATGAAAGGAGTACAAACTTGTATATAGTTACACTATTTGGGTAGGTGTGACGGTTTGCTAGAACCTATCATATCTTATGGGTTTATGTTTAAGCCCATTGCTAACTTAGTGTAATCCTATTGGGTCACACATAAATAGAACGAATCCTAAAGGACTGAATTTGAATTATGGAAAAAAAGGCATTTTTCTGGTCTGGCACGACCATGCCAGATATAAAGCACGACCGTGCCATTAATCAAGAGAGCCGGGATGGCAGGCGTGCACCAATTGGCACGACCGTGCCAATTATAGGGCACGACCGTGCCAGAGCTGCTTGGACAAAAAGTTTGCAGCATTAATTGGGTGACAGGATTTAGGTTTTCTAGTCCTTAAGGGTTAAGGACTAGGACCTATATAAACATCTTTTCACCGGCCATTAAGCATATGAAATCTAGTGGTTTTGAGAAACAATATTCTTCATCAAATATTTAGAATCCAAGATTAAGAATTCATAATTCCATATAAGTCTTATAATTGCGTGTTTCACAATTCGGTCTAGCAACCAAGATCAAGTGTTCTTGATACTCATTCGTGGTGTGGATACCGATAGAGGGTGAAGCTTATCATCTTCAAAGTTCGTGTTCCTGATTTTGTTCGTGATCAAGCTTTCTAGTCTCCACCAAGATTCAAGGTTGCAATATCAAAGGCATCAAGAGTTAGTATTCTAGTATTCATTATGCATGTATTTGATATAATCATATGAATGGATCTATGGGCTTTGGGTTTCATGAAAATTTAAATGCTTTATTCCGCTGCGCATGTTATGAGGAAACCCAACAATTTGTACCCTACATCTTTTTATTTGTCCAATTGTCGAAAATTGGCCAGAACAATTTGGCGCCGTCTGTGGTAACTTTGGTCTTTTATATTGTTAAGAGATTCAAGATGAGCAATCCAACAACCGGTCAAATTACATCTAGAATTCCAGTTGCAAGTGGGGGCAGACTAGGACAAGCATCAATGACATCCTGTGGTCAGTCTTCAACTCATAACACAACCACAACTGTTACAGCCAGCACAATCCTAGTACATGCTGGCACATCAGCAATGAGGCACCTGAAATCTTATTGGACATTTCTAGCAAGCTCACCAGCATGGTGCAGCAATTGAGACAACAAATGGATGCCCAGAACGATGCCACTACAATGTTAATCAATATTGTATCCAAGATGCAACGTGACATGTTAACTTCTCAGAATGTCCATTCATGTTCGCATCAGAATGTCCACTCCAGTGTTGTTCAACCTGTTAATTCCGACTTAAGGTAGACAACGCTTTCATCACATCCAAGGATTGTACAAACTGACAGCCTAGTTGTAACGCCTTCACAAGCCATACGGACACCTTTACCGGCATTCCTGACACCATCCACTGGATTGACAGCGAGTTTTAATCCAAATATAGATAACACTGTTAATCATGCTACAACTAGCCTTAATGCAGGAAATTTAATCGTAAGGGAACTACAGGAGTTAAGAGAAATGGTCAAGAGTATTTCAGGGGTAACACAGCCATTTTACCAGGCATCTCCAACATGTTACATTGAATCTCATTTTGTTCCCGTTATTGCCTATGTTGACATCCCAAAAAGGTTCATGATGCCTGACGTGAAACAATATGTGTTAGTGTTAGTTCCCTAGTGTAAGTACCCCAATCTGAAATTGACCTACTTACCATTTAGGGATAAACCAATGGGCCAGGACCTCACTAGGATAAACCCGATATTCCAGGACTGAACTGGAATTAAATTTAGAAAAATCCAGAAGCTCGCCAAGTCGAGTCATACAGATGGTTTGGGCACATGAGGTCCCTAGCCGTACGGCTATGTTGGGCACCCTCAGCCTCTATAAATTGAACCCCATACTGATCATTTCAGGGGGGGGAGAAAACATTTTGAGAGTTGTTACTCTGCCAGTTTGAGAGCAGAAAGTGAGTTATACACATATTTGAGTGATTAGAGAGGAAGATAAGCATAACCATCATAGGTGAAGCCTCCTTCTCCCCATCTTCTTCTTCATCTCAAAAACTCTTTTATCTTTGTTAATATTACTTGTTCATCTTGTATTATTTCTTCTTGTTCTTGCAAAGTCTTGTCCATTTCAAGCACTTTACATTTCTTGCAAGTCTTGTCCATTTCAAGCACTATATCTATATATTATACAAGTCTTGGCCTTCCAAGCTATATATATTATGATTATATATGTATATGATCCAAATCATGAGGTGATTCAAGGTGCCCTTAACACCTAGTGTGTGATTTATGGGATAAAACCTAGGATGATCATGATTTGTTACATTTCATGTTGATGTTGTTCTTGTTTGGCCATAAGAGTCATGATTGGGGGATAAAGTTTCAATCTTTATCATCCTAACCATGACCTAGCCATAAATCACCAAGTATGGGATATAAAGATTTGATATTTGTGTTATATTTGTGTCCCTAAAGGTTTAAACTTGCATAATAAGTCCATTTTGGTGGTAAAGTTTCAATCTTTATCCACCAAAATGGTCATTTAGGCCTAAATGCCATGTTCATCAACTTTTCATAAATTTCTCCAATAATTGCCTTTGATCACACCCAAATCTTTGTTTTTGAGGTTCCTTTGGTGATCAAAGTGCATAGGAATGAACCTTTCAAAGTCTTGTTGTTAATCATAAACTGGAAATCAACATTCCAGTCCAGTTTCAGCAAAGATACTCTGTTTTGACTGAAACTGGACTGTTTTTCTGATAAACTGTAAAAATGCCCTGGAGAGCCCTCCCCATCCGTACGGCTACTTTGGCCGGGGAGGACATTTTCTAGTTTCTTCCTTTTTGACCAGAAAGTTTGCAAAATAAACCTTTTCTGTTAAAAAATTAACTGGTTTTGTCAAAACAGTCAGTTTCTCTCATTTTGAAAACACACACACACACACACACAAGCACTTTCGTTAAATAACATTAGGGAGACTCGGCTTTGTCCGAGGCGGCTTGGGTGACGTGAAACTCTTCCCAAGACGTAACCTGACCTCCGAACTAATAGAATCTCTAACCTTTTCTTTTGTTGGGTTAAATAATTAACAAAAGTGGCGACTCCGTTATGTTTTGTGAGATAACCGTGTTTGGCATTTCGCCCCCAAAACTCGTCGCGTTTTCCGTGCGCGGGGGAGGGATCCTTTCAGTGGCGACTCTGCTGGGGAGTTAAATGTTCTCAAACTTCTTTTTAGAAGCTTTGGGGATATTTATGTGTGGGTCAAACTCCCGTCCCCCATTTTCGTTAACTTTTGTGCTTGTTTTGTGTGTGCTGAGTTTTTGTTTGAACTTTCTGGAGTGGAAACTGTTCTGGATGTGCAATAAACTGGGGCTTGATGATCAGAAGATGAAAAACTGCAAAAAATAATTGCCAGCATTCTATAGCCGTACGGCTATGTTGGGCAGGGAACAGAATGTTCCAAAAATTAACCATTTTGTGCAGGGCAGGAACATTCTGTGTCCCTTTGGCTTCTGCTTGTCCAGGTTGCAAATTTACAGTTTTGTTTGAGCACATTACCTTTTTCTTTTCCAGCCAAAACTTGGTTTTTGAAGCTTAGTCATGCATAAACTTTCGGACATAAATTTCGGTTTTTAAAACCTCCTTGTGCATAACCCATTTTGTAAAAGATTTTTTTTTTGAATTCTTTGTTGTGCACAACTTGTTTTGCAAATGGTTTTCAAAAGGATCGTCTCTTGTAAAGTTTTGATTTCAAAGGATTCTTTGGTTGTGCACAATTTGTTGTACAAACAAGTTTTGGCCTTGTTTGTTCATGTTCTTGCTTGATTACTTGTGTAAATAGCTCATTCATGCTTGCTCATTTTTGTTGATTATACATTGTTCATGATGATAAAACGAATTGAAAATTTCTATTTTAACTCAAAAGGGAACATAGAATGGCTTCACACTACGCGCACGTGACCTTGTACGTTCCAAATACCCTTTAAACCCAGGATGGATGCCAAGATGCAGCTTGATTGGTGCTCTTGTGCCCTTCTAGCGCGCACGGGTCCATTCCACCTCCACTTCCGAGCCGAGTCAACCACACTTGTCCGTGACACACAAATACCAACACTTTGGTTGGTTTTTGTTCTAGCTCACGTTACCATGTCCCTAATACGTGTCTGAGATTAATTGTGGCCAAGATTAATGCCCGAGTCATGACTCCTTGTGAAAGCAAGTGTGACCATGGTCAAATTTGACCCGGTCCTTGACTTATGCGTTAATGATAGCCATAATTAACCTAAGTCATGTATTAAGGATAGGGTGACACCGTGTTGTCAAGCCCTAATGAATGGTTCATACTAATCATCCTTAAGCCCAAGGATAAGATTCGAGAGCCCTCATCAAAGATGAGGTTATACAAGAAGTCCCTTAAGTCCCTAAGACGAATCTCGATTTTAACCGGGGATTAATCATGATTGGAATGGCCCATGTATTGGGAACCTTGCGATGCACTAGACCCTAGGTTCGTTTCTTTCGGTCGGTGGAAGCCGCTGGCCCTATAGGACCCTCGCCCGGGATAGTCCATCCTTGGGAGTGTGCAAGGCAGGTGAAAAACGTGGGGTCTATAGGCGTAGTGATGGCCTCTACTAATCCAGGATTTAGAGTAGTTCCGAAAAAGAAGAGGAATCTTTTCCAACCATTTAGGAATAAAAATGTGTCTTAAGTAAAGTTGAATGAATAAATAATTGAACGTGGCATGAGCTTGCTCCGTTCTTTGTTTCTTGTCTTCGACACATTCTTGCGTTAATAAATGTGATTTCGTTAAGTCTTTGGACGGACCCCCGTTGTCCTCCAAGATCTCCGATATTAGATTTCGTTAAGTCTTTGGACGGACCCCCGTTGTCCTCCAAGACCTCCGTTATGAGATTTCGTTAAGTCTTTGGACGGACCCCCGTTGTCCTCCAAGACCTCCGTTATGTGATTTTGTTAAGTCTTTGGACAGACCCCCGTTGTCCTCCAAGACCTCCGTTATGTGATTTCGTTGAGTCTTTGGATAGACCCCCGTTGTCCTCCAAGACCTCCATTATGGGATTTCGTTAAGTCTTTGGACGGACCCCTGTTGTCCTCCAAGACCTTCGTTATGTGATTTTGTTAAGTCTTTGGATGGACCCCCGTTGTCCTCTAAGACCTCCGTTATGTGATTTCGTTGAGTCTTTGGACGGATCCCCGTTGTCCTCTGAGACCCCGTTAAGATTCCCGTTAAGACCCTAGGCGTTGTCCCCTAGGTCCCCGCTAAACCCCTAGGAATAGTCCCCTAGGAAGTCAAGTCTTTGAATGGATCCCCCGTTGCCATCCAAGAAGTCTGTTACAACCTTGTAAGTAGACCCCCGTTTGAATCTCGGATGGATTTAAGATCCCATTTGATCATGTCCACCTTTTTTTACCCCATAGGTCTAAGCCTAGCGGTCATTCCCCATCAGTAGCGTGAGCATTCACCCAGTGTTTACCCGAGCCTAAAGCTACCTTTTGTCTTCCCCGTAGCTCAGATGAAGTGGAAGAGAGAAACATGTCGCCGCCTAGTGCATGTGGAGTTAGAAAGTTCCCCTGTCACTACAACTTCTCCGATCTGGTACCTCTGAAAGACCGCTTTGATGGATGGTAGTTTGGGAAACGATGTTGCAGACAACCTGGATAGCCTAACGAAAGGAGAGCCGCTCCAAACTCTAGAACCCTTCGGGGCTACGGAGGAAGTCATCACGAAGAGCCACAAGGAAACACAGAACCCGTTCAATGAGTCGATGAGACAAAGAGATGTGACAACTGATGGGCCCTTCACCAAAGTGACCAACCACAATGAAAAGGTGGAAGCTACCTGACCTCCGGATTGTAACCGAAGATTGCTCCCTCCATCTCACCAAAATACCGAGGCCTCCATTTCTTCGCTGCAACATGCCGTCATCCACAACGAGCCTCTCACTCAAATATTCCTCACTCCGCCTCATCCCAAATCCAACACCTCCCATGAGACACTTCCTATAAAACCCCAAACACAATCCACTCAAAAGGACCACAAACCACTTTTCACACCGGTTACGCCCCGAGCATCATACTTACAATACCATACCCTTCGGCTTAATGCCATCAACCAAGTCACCGGAGCTCAGTCACTGTTTAGACCATATGTGGATAGCCAACCATGCATCACTAACCGACTTCCACCAGATTTCCCGATAAGATTCCATGGTGACCCGTATCATTTCTACAATCGGAGACCTCTTGGACCACAAGCTCATTGCAAGGCTCCAATGTATATTCCTGCAAGCAACCAAGGTTATGGGTATGCCTACACCCATGCACTTCCACAGAATCCTCATGTTGCACCTCAGTTGGGTACGTTGTTAGGAAAGAGAAAGCAAATGGAGTCTGAGTTTGAAAGGACACTCGATGAGCACCCCTTTGCATTGAGTAGCGGTGATTCTCATCCCCACCACGCTTCGGTCAACAATGAAAGAAAATGTCGCGATCCCCGAACCCGCGGGCCCGGAGTGCGCGAGCTGGACGTCGACTTACTAATCAAAATACCAAAATATCGGAGATAAAAATTTCATTTCATCAAAAGATGATAACACAAGGTTTTGGAAAACAATTTAACAACAACAATGAACTAGTGTAAGCCCCATAAGCTCACACTACAAAATAATAAAATATACAAATCTTAGTGACGTCAAAGTGTGGTACAACCATCCCCAAAAGAGTTACACATTTATATAATATAAACCCACCAATATACACTTGCCCCAAAAGCTCAACCCTCGCGACGTCCTCGTGATCAGCGAGTCTAATTCCTTGGTCCTGGGGGGGTTAAGGAAAAACAAAGATAAAAGAAAAGGGGTGAGATAAATCTCAATAAGTTACTAATGCAACTACATGACATGCTTGTTGGGTTTCGTAGTCACATGCGCAGCGGAATTAAGCATTTAAAATTTAATGAAACCCAAAGCCCATAGATCCATTCATATGATTAAGTCAAATACAACAATATGAATACTAGAATACTAACCCTTGATGCCTTTGATTTTGCAACCTTGAATTCGATAGAGACTTGAAAACTTGATCACGATCATAGTAATAATCACGAACTTTGAAGATGATAAGTTTCACCCTCTAGCGGTATCCACACCACGAACGAATATCAAGAACACTTGATCTTGGTTGCTAGACCAAATTATGAAACACGTTTTCACAATTAATATGAACTATATGGAATTTTCTTTGTGTATAATTTTGTTCTTCAATCTAGGATTTCTTAGAACAAAATAAAACCCTCTCAAACTCTTTGGAGGCTTGCACAAACATTAGGTCTGAGTTATGGCCGAATTCTGATGTTTATACACAAGTAAGACCTATTCCAAATAGGAAACTTGTGTTAAAACCCGTCCAAAATTCGATTCCGAGTCAAATTAGGAATCTGCCCCCGACAGCACTGTGCGGCCGCCCAAACTGAGGTGTGCGGCCGCCCAAGTTCTTGTGCGGTCGCCCAGCCCATTTGGGCGGTCGTTCAAAGGCCCAGAAAAATCCAATTTTTCCAAATTTCCAATATGGTCCTTATTTAGGATTCGTTCTATTGTGTGTGACCCTCTAGGATTATACTAAGTTGGCAAAGGGTTCAAACATGAAACCATAAGATATGATTAGGTTCTAGCAAACCGTCATACCTACCCAAATAGTATAACTAGATACAAGTTCGCATTCCTTTTAGAACATGTCATAATCCCTTTGTCCACGATGTCATTGAACACAAGTCATGGTCAACAAGTCAACTTGTATTGTTCAATACTTTCTCGATTCCGAATATGTTGATAATCCAAATGACATTGATCCAATCAATCTATTTGAGTTTGGCCAAACATTTCATCAACATCATTCCTTCGAGGGGCCCAAGCTTGACATCCCTCCGAAGAGGGACAAATCCATTTAGCTTATTATTCTTCCCTACGTGAATCCGATTACGCCAATCATACCCTTTATAACTACCGTGTTATGTCACGACCCGAAATATAGGCTCTATTTTATTAGTAATTAAATGATTTTTATTTAATTATTTGCTTGTTTATTTATTTAAATTATTATTTATTTAAATACTTATGTGTGCAATTTATGTGTTATAATATTTATGCCCAGCTTTGTATTCGAGTTATTTGGGCTAGTGTAGAAGTGTTGGGTCTTAATTGCTAGTATGGAGTAGTGTGTGTGTGTAGTGTGAGAGAGGGGGTCTAAGTGTAAGTTTTTAAAACAATTTTCCTACTCCCTCCCTACTCCTCCCTCACCTCCTCCCTCACTCATCCTTCTCCTTCCCAGACAACTCTCTCTCTCTCCAAGCATTGTGGGTAAGTTTTCTTTCTCTTCCTTCTCTCTTCATTTACTCCTTCTTCTTCTCATTATTATTCATTTCTTAAAACGTGAACATTGTTTAGATCGTCGTTAGGATCGCGTAGACTCAAAAAGAATCGAATTCCGTCAACTTTCATTATTTTCAAGTAAGTTACTTTTCCCCCATTTTAATGCTAAATTGTTCATATCATGTCTAGATAATGTTTGATGTGTTACATTTGAAGTTTGGATGAGTTTTGAATTTGTTTGGAATTTATTGAGTTTTTGGTTGAAAATGGTGAATTGATGAATATCTTGATTCAATCTTGGTTTGGGTTGATAAAGGGTGTTGTTAAGGTCCCCTTTTGTTTAAATAATGTTTGGGTACCTTAGAAATCTTGTTGGGAGAGTTGGATTTTGGGTGTTATGTGTTTTGGGTTGGAAAATGGAAGAACCCCTGTTGTTCTTCCCGATTCTGGCAATTCCGGAGTATTGGGCGACCGCCCAAAATCGTATGGGCGACCGCGCATCTTTCTGAAAGCTTTTGTGCTTGGTTGAGGGCCTTGTTGGGCGGCCGCACAGTCCTCTGAAAATTTCCATTTTGTTAAAATTGTGTGAATGAAGGATGCATTTTGACCCAAATCTTGGGTGTCCTTCTAGTTGACCTTAGTGAATATTGTGGTACACTTTGGTGATAGAATTGGGTCCTTTGTGATCAAGTTTGTGTTTGAAATTCATTAATTGTTAAGTTGGATTCTGGAACACCCTTATTGTGTATTGTTGGCTCATTTCATCTTCTTGGTGATTATTTGGCATGATTCCCTACTTTGGAATCCTTTGTTGTTTATCGTGCTAGTATTTTATTACTTAGCCTTTACGTGAAATCCCAGCTGGTATTTTGTGTGTGTTTGGGCGATGGGAAAGATTATAATGGCAAAGCCATGTCCATTATAATGTTGACCATTGTTTTGCCCTCTTCTTTACCCCTTCTCCAGATTGGCCTTGGAAAGGATAAGTCAGCGTTCCTTTGTGAATGTATCTGGCTAGCGGGCATGACTTTGTGTCATGGTCCTTGTCCCTTGTGACACTTTTATGTTATTGGTTCCGGTACCGGGGGGTTTCTCTTCGGCTTTCATGCTATTATGAAGATGATGATTTGTTGATTATTGAAGCTGCGCAGCGATCCTTTATTTGGATGTTCCGGTTTGGAAAACCTTGGCTATATCCTTTGTTATGTGTTTATTTCCGCTGCTATCTGTTATATGATAATTGCTATGTGCCATGTGATAATTATATTGGTTTATTGCTTATTGCATCATAGCATGTCATGTAGTTGCATTAGTAACTTATTGAGATTTATCTCACCCCCTTTCCTTTCATCTTTGTTTTTCCTTAACCCCCCCCCCCAGGTGCTAAGGAATAGTCTCGCTGATCACGAGAAAGAGGACGTCGAGTGTGGAAACATTCTTTTGGGGAAAGTTGTATAGGTTGGTTTACATTATATACATGTGTAACCTTTTGGGGTATTTGTACTAAACAATGACGTCGCTAAGAATTTTATATTTGTATTTTATTGAGCATAAACTTGTGGAAGTTTATGATAGTTGTAATTGGTTTTTGTAAAACTTTGGATTATCACCTTTTGGTATTAAATGGAATTTTTAACTTCAGTATTTCAAAGTTTTGGTTTTAGAGTCAACGTCCAGCTCGCGGTCCCGGGGTCCGCGGGGTCCGGGGTCCCGACAGTTGGTATCAGAGCTATGGCATTAGCTCTAAGTATAAGTCTAGGTGGATTAGTATGACGTAGGTGGGTAGTAGTGTGCGGAGTGATTAACGGTTGATGTTTTATGCAGGTAATTGTTCTCAATGTCTGGAAGAAGAAACAGAGGAGGTGCTAGTGGGGCACAGAATCAGAATGATACAAGGGAAGAAGCACGTGCCATGTTTCAAGGCATGTTTGAGGCGGCCATGAAGGCCATACATGATCAAGGTCCGAGGTTAGAGCAAGCACCACCCCGTTATGGATTGGAGCAATTTCTGAAGTTGAAACCGGTTGAATTCAATGGGGAACCCGATGTAAGGAAAGCCGAGTTGTGGATTGAGTCTATGGAGAAGATTTATGATGTATTTGGGTGTTCGGATGAGGATAAGGTCCGGTTCGCGGCTTACAAGCTTGTGGGTGCCGCCGAGCATTGGTGGAAGGGTGTTAAAGCTACTTGGGATGATACTCACACGGTGTATGCGTGGGAGTTGTTTGTGCGCAAATTCAAGGAGCATTTCATTCCGGTTGTTGATCAAAACCGAAAGGAGATCGAGCTACTCAACTTGGAGCAAGGTGTGTTGTCTATAGCACAATACTCGGCTAAGTTCATAGAATTAGCCCGGTATTGCGACTATTTGGTGAGGACCGAGGAACAAAAGGCTATGAGATTCATTCGGGGATTGAAGACCTCCATCCGTACTCAACTTATTGCTCAACGGATTGTGACTTTCCAAGATGCGGTGGACCGAGCCTATTTGATAGAGCAAGATATTGGGGAACACAAGAGGAAAACCGAGATAGCTAACCCGAGTAAGCAAGGAGCGCAGAGCAAGTCACAACCGAGAATTGATAATCGAGGTAACTTTGGGGGACAATCTCAGTTCCGAGGACAACCGATCCCAAGGAACCCGGGTACCACTTCCGGGAACCAAGGGAGCCTAATGAGGAAGCCTTGTACCTTTTGTCAGAAGGTAGGCCATGCGGAGGATAGGTGTTGGAAAAAGCAAGGCAGGTGTACCAATTGTGGTGAAATGGGGCACTTTGCGAGAGAGTGCACGAGGTACCGAGGTCAAGCATCCGGGTCAGGAGTTGATAATAATCAAGGTCAGAAAAGGGATGTTACCGGGAAGCCCAAAGTTCAAGGGAAGGTTTATGCTATGAATCAACAACAAGCTACCGATGATCCGTCCGTTATTGGAGGTATTGTTTCTGTGTCTAATGTGAGCGCACGAGCGTTAGTAGATCCAGGATCATCTCATTCATACATTTCTGTGCAATTTGCTTCCATGTTAAATGCTGCATTTGAGTCTTTACCGTACGTGCTAGACGTGTCGACCCCTATAGGAGAATGCTTGATTTCTGATCGAGTCTTTCGTGCTTGTGATGTGGTCATTTGTGGTCGTGTCCTTTGTGCGGATTTGGTGGTTCTTCCTATCCAAGACTTTGATGTCATTTTGGGTATGGATTGGTTGAGCAAGTTTCATGCTTCCGTTGATTGCCGTAAGAAAACTGTTACCTTTTCTATTCCCGATGTGCCTAAGTTTGTTTTTGAGGCTAGTCCTCTGAGTAGAAAGGTTCGCTTAATTTCTTATTTGAAAGCGAGAAAATTATTGCATAGTGGTTGTGAGGGGTATTTGGCTAGTGTTCTTGATACTAGGAAGGAATCCTCTAGTTTTGATAGTGTTCGGGTAGTTCGGGAATTTCCCGATGTTTTCTCTACCGAGTATGATATGCCTCCCGATCGTGAGATTGAGTTTTGTATAGACCTTTTGCCGGGTACTGCTCCAATTTCGAAAGCGCCTTATAGGTTAGCTCCCGCAGAGTTGAAAGAATTAAAGGTTCAGTTGCAAGAGTTGCTTGATCGAGGGTTTATCCGCCCTAGTGTTTCCCCATGGGGAGCACCGGTTTTGTTTGTGCGGAAGAAAGACGGTTCCTTGAGATTGTGCATCGATTATAGAAAGTTGAATCAGGTTACGGTGAAGAATAAGTATCCCCTACCGCACATTGATGATTTGTTTGATCAGCTTCAAGGGTCCGTAGTTTTCTCTAAGCTTGATTTGAGGAGTGGGTACCATCAGTTAAAGGTTCGATCGGAGGATATTCCGAAGACTGCTTTTCGCACTCGGTATGGTCATTATGAGTTCTTGGTTATGTCGTTTGGGTTGACTAACGCGCCGGCCGTATTTATGGATTTGATGAACCGAGTTTTCCATCCCTATCTTGATTCGTTCGTGGTAGTCTTCATCGACGACATTCTTGTTTATTCGAAATCTCGAGAGGAGCACGAGCAACATTTGAGGACAGTTTTATCCGTTCTTGCGAGGGAGAAATTATTTGCGAAGTTCAGTAAATGCGAGTTTTGGCTCGAGAAGGTGTCATTTCTGGGTCATGTGATTTCGAAAGATGGGATTTCTGTGGATCCGTCAAAGATTGAAGCCATAGTGGATTGGAAGAGACCCGAATCAGTGACAGAGATTAGAAGCTTTCTTGGTTTGGCCGGTTATTACAGAAGGTTTATTGAAGGGTTTTCGAGGATCGCTACTCCGATGACGCAGTTGACTCGGAAGAATGTTCCGTTTGTGTGGACCGAGAAATGTGACAAGAGTTTCGAGGAATTGAAGAAGAGGTTGACTACTGCACCGATCTTGAGTTTGCCTAATGGGAGCGATGGCCTAGTGATTTATAGTGATGCTTCGAAAGAGGGTTTGGGTTGTGTGTTGATGCAGAATGGGAAAGTAATTGCGTATGCTTCTAGGAAGTTGACCCCTAGTGAGCAGAATTACCCGACTCATGATATGGAGTTAGAGGCTATAGTATTTGCGTTGCACAAGTGGAAGCACTACCTTTATGGAGCAAAGTTTGAGGTTTTTACCGATCACAAGAGTTTGAAGTACCTATTCTCTCAGAAGGAATTGAACAACCGACAGCGTCGATGGATGGAATTATTGAAGGATTATGATTGTACGATTTCTTATCATCCGGGAAAGGCGAATGTGGTAGCCGATGCGATTAGTAGAAAGTCTTATATGGCTTCGATGATGGTCCGTGAATGCAAAATGCTTGAGGATGTTCGAGATTGGTCTCCTCGTGAATCGAGACATGGGGCTATTTTTGCGAATATTAGGGTATCTCCGACCCTAATCCAAAGGATAAAGGAAGCTCAGAAGGAGGATCCCGAGTTGGTGAAGATAATAGGTAAATTGAAGGAAAAGAATTTCGAGGATTTTTCTTTGAGTTCGAGTGGGGTTTTGACTTTCCGTGGTCGTTTGTGTGTTCCGGATGTTGATGGAATTAAACAGAGAGTTCTTGATGAGGGCCACAAATCGAGGTATACTATTCATCCGGGTAGTACGAAGATGTATCAGGATTTGAAGCAACAGTTTTGGTGGATTAATATGAAAAGGGAAATAGCCGAGTATGTTTCGAAGTGTTTAACGTGTCAGCAGGTCAAAGCCGAGCATCAGAGACCCGCGGGATTACTTCAGCCGTTAGATATTCCCGAGTGGAAATGGGAGCATGTGACTATGGATTTCGTTACGGGACTACCTCGTACCCGTAGGAAGTATGACAGTGTTTGGGTAATAGTGAATAGATTGACCAAGAGTGCCCATTTCTTGCCTATTGACATCAGATATTCGATGGAGAAGCTTGCGACCCTTTATATTGATGAGATTGTTAGATTGCATGGAGTTCCGGTTAGCATTGTGTCAGATCGAGACCCGAGGTTTACTTCTAGATTCTGGAAGGCGTTTCAGGAAGCTTTGGGTACAGAATTGCGTTTCAGTACAGCTTTTCATCCCCAGACCGATGGTCAATCCGAGAGGACTATTCAGATTCTTGAGGATATGTTGCGAGCGTGTTCGATAGACTTCTCCGATTCTTGGGATTCGCACCTACCGTTAGTGGAATTCTCTTACAACAACAGTTATCAGGCTAGTATCGAGATGGATCCGTTTGAGGCCTTGTATGGAAGGAAATGTAGATCGCCTATTTGTTGGGATGAGGTTGGTGAAGCGAAGATCGTGGGTATTGATTTGCTTCGGGATTCGGTTGAGAAAGTTAAAGTTATCCGGGATCGATTGAAGACAGCCCAGAGTCGACATAAGAGCTACGCAGACAACCGAAGGCGAGACCTTAGTTTTTAGACCGGTGATTTCGTGTTCTTGAAAGTGTCTCCGAAGGTGGGTATTCGTAGGTTTGGGAAGAAAGGCAAATTGGCTCCGAGGTTTATTGGCCCGTTTGAGGTTTTGGGAAAGGTTGGACTTCTTGCGTATCGACTCGTGTTACCGTCATCTTTAGACCGATTGCACAACGTTTTCCACGTTTCTATGCTTCGGAAGTATGTTCATGATCCGTCTCACGTGTTACCGAGAATACCGGAGGATATTGAGCCCGATATGACTTATGAGGAACGACCGGTTCGGATCTTAGATTCTAAAGTCCAAGAGTTGAGGAGCAAGAGCATTTCGTTGGTTAGAGTTCTTTGGAGGAATCATAACATCGAGGAGTCGACGTGGGAGCTCCGAGATGAGATCGAGAGGAAATTTCCGTGTCTTTTTGTTTAAGGTGAGTCTCGTTAAAATTCGGGTCGAATTTTCTTTAAGGGGGAGTGAATGTCACGACCCGAAATCTAGGCTCTATTTTATTAGTAATTAAATGATTTTTATTTAATTATTTGCTTGTTTATTTATTTAAATTATTATTTATTTAAATACTTATGTGTGCAATTTATGTGTTATAATATTTATGCCCAGCTTTGTATTCGAGTTATTTGGGCTAGTGTAGAAGTGTTGGGTCTTAATTGATAGTATGGAGTAGTGTGTGTGTGTAGTGTGAGAGAGGGGGTCTAAGTGTAAGTTTTTAAAATAATTTTCCTACTCCCTCCCTACTCCTCCCTCACCTCCTCCCTCACTCATCCTTCTCCTTCCCAAACAACTCTCTCTCTCTCCAAGCATTGTGGGTAAGTTTTCTTCCTCTTCCTTCTCTCTTCATTTACTCCTTCTTCCTCTCATTATTATTCATTTCTTAAAACGTGAACATTGTTTAGATCGTCGTTAGGATTGCGTAGACTCAAAAAGAATCGAATTCCGTCAACTTTCATTATTTTCAAGTAAGTTACTTTTCCCCCATTTTAATGCTAAATTGTTCATATCATGTCTAGATAATGTTTGATGTGTTACATTTGAAGTTTGGATGAGTTTTGAATTTGTTTGGAATTTATTGAGTTTTTGGTTGAAAATGGTGAATTGATGAATATCTTGATTCAATCTTGGTTTGGGTTGATAAAGGGTGTTGTTAAGGTCCCCTTTTGTTTAAATAATGTTTGGGTACCTTAGAAATCTTGTTGGGAGAGTTGGATTTTGGGTGTTATGTGTTTTGGATTGGAAAATGGAAGAACCCCTGTTGTTCTTCCCGATTCTGGCAATTCCGGAGTATTGGGCGACCGCCCAAAATCGTATGGGCGACCACGCATCTTTCTGAAAGCTTTTGTGCTTGGTTGAGGGCCTTGTTGGGCGGCCGCACAGTCCCTTTTGGGCGGCCGCACAGTCCTCTGAAAATTTCCATTTTGTTAAAATTGTGTGAATGAAGGATGCATTTTGACCCAAATCTTGGGTGTCCTTCTAGTTGACCTTAGTTAATATTGTGGTACACTTTGGTGATAGAATTGGGTCCTTTGTGATCAAGTTTGTGTTTGAAATTCATTAATTGTTAAGTTGGATTCTGGAACACCCTTATTGTGTATTGTTGGCTCATTTCATCTTCTTGGTGATTATTTGGCATGATTCCCTACTTTGGAATCCTTTGTTGTTTATCGTGCTAGTATTTTATTACTTAGCCTTTACGTGAAATCCCAGCTGGTATTTTGTGTGTGTTTGGGCGATGGGAAAGATTATAATGGCAAAGCCAAGTCCATTATAATGTTGACCATTGTTTTGCCCCCTTCTTTACCCCTTCTCCAGATTGGCCTTGGAAAGGATAAGTCAGCGTTCCTTTGTGAATGTATCTGGCTAGCAGGCATGACTTTGTGTCATGGTCCTTGTCCCTTGTGACACTTTTATGTTATTGGTTCCGGTACCGGGGGGTTTCTCTTCGGCTTTCATGATATTATGAAGATGATGATTTATTGATTATTGAAGCTGCGCAGCGATCCTTTATTTGGATGTTCCGGTTTGGAAAACCTTGGCTATATCCTTTGTTATGTGTTTATTTCCGCTGCTATCTGTTATATGATAATTGCTATGTGCCATGTGATAATTATATTGGTTTATTACTTATTGCATCATAGCATGTCATGTAGTTGCATTAGTAACTTATTGAGATTTATCTCACCCCCTTTCCTTTCATCTTTGTTTTTCCTTAACCCTCCCCCCAGGTGCTAAGGAATAGTCTCGCTGATCACGAGAAAGAGGACGTCGAGTGTGGAAACATTCTTTTGGGAAAAGTTGTATAGGTTGGTTTATATTATATAAATGTGTAACCTTTTGGGGTATTTGTACTAAACAATGACGTCGCTAAGAATTTTATATTTGTATTTTATTGAGCATAAACTTGTGGAAGTTTATGATAGTTGTAATTGGTTTTTTGTAAAACTTTGGATTATCACCTTTTGGTATTAAATGGAATTTTTAACTTCAGTATTTCAAAGTTTTGGTTTTAGAGTCGACGTCCAGCTCGCGGTCCCGGGGCCCGCGGGGTCCGGGGTCGCGACATGTTAAGGTAGCGTTTGAATATGTCAAACATAATGTTCATCAAGTGGAAGACTATAATAACTTCATGTCTAAGGATTCAAATGACATAACTAATATGAGATTTATATATGACATCGACCATGACATAAATCTCATGCCGCGGGTCATGTCCAGTACCTTGTTCCAAACAAGTACCTATAAATCTAACATGATCATCCCATGATCATTTAGCCTTTATACTAGTGCTTAACAAGCTCTAGGGACGGAGATTATTATAAGCAAACACGAGCCATAATAATAATCTTATTATCTCTTTATTATTATGAATAAAATGATAACATATACAACGTTTAACAAACGTGCCTAGGGCACCAACACCAACAATCTCCCACTTTCCCTAGGCCCAATTCCCTAGGTATCCAATACCCATGGACCCAACATGACCATCATGTTTAGCTTGTGGAAGTCCCATTGTGTAGCGTGTCCGTAACGTTATCATTACTAGGTACTTTGCATATATGTACGTCTCCCTTATCAACGATTTCTCGAACGATAAGAGAACGCCTAAGTATGTGTTTGGATTTAGGATGTGCTCTTGGTTCCTTTGCTTGGTCAATAGCACCACTATTATCACTAATATGGTCTATTGAATTAGCAATGCTAGGAACCATCTTAAGTTCACAATGGACTTCTTAATCCAAACCACTTCCTTTGCAGCATCCAATGCGGCAATATACTTAGATTTAGTATGTAGAATTTAGTGACTCTGCTTGGAACCATTCCAACTTACAGCTTCACTATTATTTATAAAACTCAATTGCGATCTTTTATCATCTTTGTCGGTTTGGAAGCATGCATCCGCGTACCCATATACGACGAGATCATCTTCCATCCCTTCATAGATCAAAACAATTCTTCAGTCCTTCTAAAGTGCTTTAAGAATTGTTTCACAGCCATCCAGTGACTCTCACCGGTTATCGGATTAATATCTACTCGTCATGCTCCAAGCATTAGATATATCCGCCTTAGTACTTATCATGGCATCATGGATCCAATTGCCGAAGCAAATGGCATCTCATTCATTTTTCTTATGCTCATGTCTTGTCTTTAGGACATTGAGTCTTGCTTAGAGAAACTCCATGTAACACTGACAAATGTCCTCTCTCAGAATTTTCCTTGCGGAATCTTCTTATGACTTTTTCAATGTATGTACTTTGGCTTTAAACCAATTTGCTTCCTTGATCTATCTCTGTAGATCTTAATGCCAATGACATATGCAGCTTCATCCATATTCTTCATTGCGAAACACTTTCTTAACCAAATCTTTACAGATTAAAGTGTGGGAATGTTGTTTCCAATGAGCAATATGTCATCCACATATTAGATAAGGAATAGCACCATGCTCCCACTAACCTTCTTGTATATACAAGATTCATCTTCGTTCTTGATCAAGCCAAGCTCCATGACTTATCAAAACGGAGATCCCAACTCCAAAAAGCTTGCTTCAATTCATCCAATGAATCTTCGCAACTTTCATACCTTTTTAGATTTTTCTTGACTATCAAAACCTTTATGTTGTATCCAATACATGCTTAAGTGATTTCCCGTTGAGGAACGCTTGTTTTGACATTATTTTGTCAAATTTCATATTCCAAATATGAACATGTGACTATGAAAATTCTAATAAGTTTCTTGCTACCCATGTAAGTTTTTCTCCAAGAAAAGTCATTCACCTCCTTTGGTTTTTACACCTTAGGTTAGAATGATCAAGTTCCAAACTTGATTATTATACATGAATTGCCTTTTAGGTTTTATGACTCCAAGCCATTAATCTAAATATGGAGTTGATATTGCATCTTTGATAGGTGGTAAATACTTCATTCTAGATGAACTTTACCTCAATACTTTTTATCTCGAAATATCCAATATTTCTTCTAATAGATTGTATTTTATCATGTGTGCAAGTACTTGTATATCTTGAACGGATTTTCACAACCCCTTGTGAAGACTTGTTCAACTTCCATCTTAGGGTAAAATATATATTTTCTAGGTCTCGAACCATTCGAGATACATTTTACTCCCACTGATTCTTTTAGAGATAAACCACTTATCTAGAAAAGTATCATCATAATCAACAAACCATTTGTTTCTTATGAGTAAAATTATTATCCTCAAGTTCCCTTAGGATATCCCATGAAAGTATATTTATTAGATTTAAATGTGAGTGTGTCCCAGACAACTCCTTTCCAAAAGGTCTCACCATCTTAAATCTTTATGAAAGACAAACCGAGTTTTCTTTCACCATTTAACCTCTTTTGATGGAACTCAAATTAGTGTAGTTATAGCGGTTTGTAATACATAACCCCAAAATGAATAATGGAAGATCACTTTGACTTTGTCATCCAACTAACCGTATCCAATAAGGTTCTTATACTTCCACGCAGACATATCATTTAGAATGATATTCTTAGTGAAGTTAATTTGTGAAACCATTTCACAACTTTAATGATGACTGTCGAATTCTTGGTTTAATTATTCATTATCATGATCCAATCATAATTTTTGAATAGTTTTACCAAGTATAACCAAAATTCTCTTTTAGCATTTCTTCTTAATGCACCATACATATCGAAATGTATTAGGTCAATTAAGACATTAGCCTTTTAACCAATCATAGTAAAAGATGTCTTGATCCAAGTAAATAAGATTTGCATAAATCATGTGATTCCAAATCATATGACTTAAAACACCGTCCCATGGAATTTTAGATATGCATCTTTTATTTATTTGATCAAAAGAATAATGCATAAAGAATTTTAATCATTTATGTTATAGCCTTTATTACTTTGTTCTTCAAGATTTAGGATATAAGATTTATTTATATGATAACACAATGAAGTAAATCATAATAAATAAAGCACTTTTCTTATTCCAACTAAGAAAAAAATATCATTCATTATCTTATAACAAAATAATATTTCCTACTTCATTAGTAAAGCCACTTTATAAGTGTTCTATGAATAATGTTGCAACTCTTGCATCATTACCATTCATAGATCAACCTTTACTATAAGTAGTCTTTCAATTTACTAATTATTCTGGTATCCTATACCCAATAATTAAATTTAGAAAGATTAATTTATAACATAAAATTTTCAAGCGGTAGTCCCACTACCATTCCTTTTATTGATTATCCAGAATTTTGACTACAATTCTAAATGGTCAATCCAATTGCCATTTTACCAAATTGCATCAATTAGAGTTATTATTTTAACCATAATTATTTCTTTTAGGTTTGACAACTCTTGTCTTACCTTTCTTTTGGCACTTGGCCCTTTTCCTTATGAACCATGAGCTCTGGAGAACCATTCTCCAATATCTTCATCTTCGCAGTTTTTACCATGTTAATGCAATTCGAAGAAATTTTTATTCATTCTAAACATGTTATAGTCCATCACAAAGTGATTATAACCCTTAGTCAATGAATTAAGAATAATATCCATGGCTAGCTCCAATCCAATTGGACTCCCAAGTTTCTCAAGATGCTCTTTGTAGCCATTATCTTAAGCATGTGAGGTTCCACTTATTACCCTTTACTCCTTTTGCAAGAAGTGAATGCAATAATGGTTTTATACCTCTCTTGCTTAGATTGCTCTTTGAAACATGTAACTCAACTCCACGCCTATTTAATAGGCTTCCACAAGTTCCAAACTTTGTTGGAGTTTAAGAGCACATAATCGTGAGCATAAGACAACTCACATTCCTAGAATCATATCCCATATGACTCTTAGATTCCTTTTTGAGATTCTCTTAAATTGGACTAAGATCCAACTTTAATTTAATCTTGAGTCCGCTTTGGCGGACCGCTCAAAATCAAATTAATTAGGTAGACAATTTCTTGTCAATCATATCCAATATAATTCTTAGTGATCCAATTTCAAAAGCATGTTTAATCTCATCTTTGCCTAGGTCCAAAACTGTTTTGACGCCTAATTAAGTCCAACCATTTTAAACGCATAGGAAACTCTTATTCACTCATCTTGCTCATACAAAGATAAAATCAATGCACCTCGCTTTGGCGAGCCCACATGAAAGTACCCGTGTACTTACAAGTGTTTTAATCATGGCGAAAAAGGACTTAAAACTTTCTTGAAGGTTCATCACCATATAGCATACAACATATTTATGAGCACACAAGATAAACATGTTACGCATCAAGTTTAGCCACTAAATTAATCATCATTAATTTAAGCATAACATTTATGTGTCATTAGTTTCTCCATGATTATGAGGATGAGACTATTTCAACTTTGGTTATTATCTCCAAATCAAGACAACAAGAAGTGCGGTCGAACTAAGCCATTAGGCAACCACAATCCCGCACTAATTCAAGAGACCAAGAAAGTAGTCCATGTGGCCGAAACTAAGCAATAGATGGTCTCGATGAACGTAGGCCAATTGCATTCACAATTCCACATGGATCTCCAAACTTTGAATCAAGAACTTTGTTTCTCAATTTTAGCAATTATGAACTCTTCATAATTCTAACTTCCTTTTATCTTTGAAACTTTGATTGCGATCAATTTTGGGAAACACAATCTCGATGAACGCAGATTAGCCATCCAAAACTTGAATCAATCTAGGAATCACAAGACTAAAACAAATAGGAAAATCAAACCCCAAGATCCACACTCAAACCAACTACCCAAATCCCATTCCAGATCAGCAAGTCTGGTCTGGTTTTGTTACTGGTTCGGTTGCACCTCTCGAAAATTCCAAATTCCAATTTTAACCAAAATCAGAAGAGAATCAGTGAACTGTGCGGCCGCCCAAACTCTCCTGTGCGGTCGCCCAAACATGTGCGGCCGCCCAGGGAGATTTGTGCGGTCGCCCAAACGCATCAGAAGGAATTTTGAAGTTCGAAAATTTGTCTCAAAATTGTCTTTCCCCGATTATTAAAACCATGATCCAATCAGAATTAATAATCAAACAATTCAGAATCCATCATAATATTTATTGCGATTGAATCGTGCGATTAAAGTTGTAAAACAATAAACCACATAAAATCACATAACACATAAACATCATATAATCAAATATTCATATCATGCTTGGCACATAAACAATTTATATACACACAACATGATCTAGTATTGAAATAATCAATATGAACGGGGCTCTGATACCACTGTTGGGTTTCGTAGTCACATGCGCAGCGGAATTAAGCATTTAAAATTTAATGAAACCCAATGCCCATAGATCCATTCATATGATTAAGTCAAATACAACAATATGAATACTAGAATACTAACCCTTGATGCCTTTGATTTTGCAACCTTGAATTCGATAGAGACTTGAAAACTTGATCACGATCATAGTAATAATCACGAACTTTGAAGATGATAAGTTTCACCCTCTAGCGGTATCCACACCACGAACGAATATCAAGAACACTTGATCTTGGTTGCTAGACCAAATTATGAAACACGTTTTCACAATTAATATGAACTATATGGAATTTTCTTTGTGTATAATTTTGTTCTTCAATCTAGGATTTCTTAGAACAAAATAAAACCCTCTCAAACTCTTTGGAGGCTTGCACAAACATTAGGTCTGAGTTATGGCCGAATTCTGATGTTTATACACAAGTAAGACCTATTCCAAATAGGAAACTTGTGTTAAAACCCGTCCAAAATTCGATTCCGAGTCAAATTAGGAATCTGCCCCCGACAGCACTGTGCGGCCGCCCAAACTGAGGTGTGCGGCCGCCCAAGTTCTTGTGCGGTCGCCCAGCCCATTTGGGCGGTCGTTCAAAGGCCCAAGAAAAATCCAATTTTTCCAAATTTCCAATATGGTCCTTATTTAGGATTCGTTCTATTGTGTGTGACCCTCTAGGATTATACTAAGTTGGCAAAGGGTTCAAACATGAAACCATAAGATATGATTAGGTTCTAGCAAACCGTCATACCTACCCAAATAGTATAACTAGATACAAGTTCGCATTCCTTTTAGAACATGTCATAATCCCTTTGTCCACGATGTCATTGAACACAAGTCATGGTCAACAAGTCAACTTGTATTGTTCAATACTTTCTCGATTCCGAATATGTTGATAATCCAAATGACATTGATCCAATCAATCTATTTGAGTTTGGCCAAACATTTCATCAACATCATTCCTTCGAGGGGCCCAAGCTTGACATCTCTCCGAAGAGGGACAAATCCATTTAGCTTATTATTCTTCACTACGTGAATCCGATTACGCCAATCATACCCTTTATAACTACCGTGTTAAGGTAGCGTTTGAATATGTCAAACATAATGTTCATCAAGTGGAAGACTATAATAACTTCATGTCTAAGGATTCAAATGACATAACTAATATGAGATTTATATATGACATCGACCATGACATAAATCTCATGCCGCGGGTCATGTCCAGTACCTTGTTCCAAACAAGTACCTATAAATCTAACATGATCATCCCATGATCATTTAGCCTTTATACTAATGCTTAACAAGCTCTAGGGACGGAGATTATTATAAGCAAACACGAGCCATAATAATAATCTTATTATCTCTTTATTATTATGTATAAAATGATAACATATACAACGTTTAACAAACGTGCCTAGGGCACCAACACCAACAATGCTATGATGCGATAATCAATAATAAATCACATAACACATAGCAATTATCATATATCAGATAGCAGCGGAAATAAACATTTAACAAAGGATATTAGCCAAGGTTTCCCAACTGATATAACCAAATAAAGGTCGCTGCGCAGCTTCAATAATCAACAATCAACATCTTCATAATAGCATAAAAGCCTGAAGTGAAAACCCCCGGTACCGGAACCAATAACCAAGTAACATGCCACAAAGGGCGGGAGCCATGCCATAAAGTCATGCTCCAAAACGCCTAGCTAGAATACTCACAAAAGGAGCTAGCTCATCCCATCCAAGGCCAATCTGGATGAGGAAAGAAGGACCAATGGGCGATGCTATACTGGACTTGGCTTGTGCCATTATAGCATTATCCATTGCCTGACTCGATACACAAATAACCAGCTGGACTTTCAAATAAAAGCTAAGTAATAAAATACTAGCACGATACACAACTATTGATTCCAAAGTAGGGAACCATTCCAATTAAATTACCACAAAGGTAAACCAATCCAAACAACAAATCAAGGGTGGACCACATTCCCAAAATGATACTTAATCAAATTCCGTAACATAATTATTCACAAAAGAATCAATTCCAATTAATAAAGTGTTCCACGATGTTAACTTAGGTTATTTAGAAGAATAAAACCTAAACTAGTTAAGCCATTAGTCCTAACCCAAGCAAAAAGGAGATTTCTGGAACAGGGGAGTGGGCGGGCGCCTGGCATGGGGCGGGCGGGCGCTCATTTGACCAGAAGGTCTGGCCGCTGGAAAAGGTAGGGTAGGCGGGCGCCTGGTCCAACCCGGGCGGGCGCCTGGTCTGGTTCTTGGCCGGGAAAACAGAGCTGGATTCTTCATTTTCTTACCCATTTCACACAACACTCATAATCCACCACAATCAACCTTCCACCAAGCATAAATATGAACCCAAAACAACTTATAACTAGGATGGGGACCTAGATAACACCATTTAACAACCAAGACCAAGATTGAATCCCAACATTCAACAAAATCACCATTTTTAACCAAAAACCAAAATAAATTCCAAATAAATCTCAAACTCAATCAAACATCCAATGTATCAACTAAAGCATCATATAAACATGATATGAGCATTTTAGGGGGAAAAGTAACTTACCTGAATTTTCTCAAAGTTGCCGGAACTCGAATATTTTTAGCCCTCTACGATCCTAACGACGATCTAAACAAGTTTCATGTTTTAAGAAATGAGAAATAACAAGAGGAAGATGAAGAAAATGAAGAGAGAAGAGAGAAAGAAACCTTACCCTTTTTCCATTGAAAGAGAGAGAATGCTGGGAGAGAGATGAGGGAGTAGGGTGATGGAAGAGGTGAGGGAGAAGAGAAGGAGTAGGGAGGGAGTAGTTAAAACCTTTTTCAAAAACTTACTCTTAGGCCCCTTCCCCAACTACTAACACAAATACTTACACTCCCTACTAACCATTAAGACCCAACAATACTACACTAACCCAAATAACTCAAATAAAATGCTAGGCATAATTATTATGAAACATAAAATGCACACATAAATATTTAAATAAATAATAAATTAAATAAATAAATAAGCAAGTAAATAAATAATAATTATTTATTACTAATAAAATAGAGACTAGTTTTCGGGTTGTGACAGAAAAGCCAAAGGCTGAGCCAAGCTCCATTTCACAGAGTTTGAGGATTTCGGAATGCCCATAAGCAAAGTGTTTGAAGGATTGGTCAAACATGGCCTCATGTGGCCCCCTCGAATATTTCCGGCCAAGGAATCTTGAAAAACGTCGTGACAAGACCAAAAGGTGTGCCTTTCACAACTACCATGGCCATGATACCAATGATTGCACCGCCATAAAACGCATCATCTCGAAGCTAATCAAGAAGGGAAAGCTTGGATGCCCCCACGCCCCCGATACAGCCAATGATCCGAGCGTCAAAATGCTCGAATTTGTGACTTCCCCGATGGTCGATAAATGGAGTGATGTCCACCCCAAGGAAAATGAGTCCCTAATTGATGAAGTTGTAAATCCCGAAACGGGAGAGCCTGGTTTGGAAAAGTTGACAAAATCAGTCAAGGTGGGTGGTTCCTAAAATCAGTAAAGCCGAAATGGCGGAAGGTGTTTGGAAAGGATCAGTGGCACAGAAAATGTCTGAAGGGCTAAATGCTCGGGTTGGGAAATGAATGGTGCCGTGGTTGCCATAACAGAGGATGAAGTTTCAAAACCCCTTCCATCAACCTCCCCTTAGGAAGAGTCAAAGTACATTGCTAGGATGTATGATAAGTCCTTAAGAAAAGAAAAGGTGTCTGTTAGGTTTAGTTGGAGTCTTGACTCCTCGGTTGATGCCATGTGGTGACCATTTTGAATCCATTGTCAGTTTTCTTAATAAGGTTATTATTATTATTGCTTTGTCAAAAGTTTGCATAAAATGTGTGTGAGTCTTTCACTCAAAACAAAAGTGTGTCTTAAAAAAAAAGAGTTTTCTTAAAATAAAAGATCAAGTTTTTCCTAAAAGGCTAATCCGCTAATGAAGCATTCTTCCCAAATCATGGTTATAATTTCACCTTGAGGTTTAATATGCTAAAGTCCTTTGCGGCCTTGTCCATTGGAAACATCGACCAAGGAGCCCACATCTGAATTGGCGTCCGAGACAACCGTCCATGTGAACAACGAGGAGAAGCCCGTGCTTCGGAAGCCCAAAGGCAGCTACATCAATTGGAGGCCTGCGCGAGCAAACTCCCAACTCATGAGTAGTAGACGGATCCGGCGATTACAACGCCAAACCAAATGGAGACCTCGTGACATCTTTCCCGACGATATGGAACCCGAGTTCCCCGTAGAAGACATGGGGTATGCCGCCGACAACCCCTCCAACAATTGAGGAAGAAAATGGGTCATCGTGCTTCATGGGAACCCATCCCTAAAAAAAAAAAAAAAAAAAAAAAAAAAAAATGAGTCTTCCAGCCTCGTAGGATCTAGACTTTCACCAAAAGTCCGTCCCGGACTGTGTCTTTTTATTTTTACAAAGGTCCATACTTGGACATGTATGTTTAAGGTTATCTAAATAAAAGAGTCATTTTCCTTCTTTTCTCTCTAGACTTGAGACATTATTTGCAATATACATTTACTCTTGAAATTGCCCTGCTTGTTATTATCAATCGATTGCTACGTCCCTAAAATGATTAATTGACTTCTAAGCATACTAGTCAATGACGACTCATTAAGGATGGATGGACCTAACACAAATGAAAAATGCTAAATGCAAACAATTAATCTTGATGTGAATAAATGTTGTGATCAATTGGCATGAAGAAACCATTAATGGCAAGCCTTCCTCTATACACAACCCGATACACCTTTCCGATACAAAAACATCCCGAGACAATGAAAAGGCAAGGATGTTGTTGTTCAACCACCAAGATTCAACCGTGATCGCGCGTGCGCGACCAAGCAAAGGACTTCCCGGATCTTCAAAGTCAAAGTGAGAAGTAACGAACATTCCACCAAGGGGCTACAAATGAGCCAATGTCCAAGATAGCAAGTTGGAGCTAATGTTTCTCCTCTCTCTCTCTCTCAAAAAAAAAAGATGATAAGAGAGAAAAGAAATCAACAATGGAAAGAAGGAAAGGAAATGAATACATGCGAAGAGGAAGTCTGCCTCAAAAGCTCACCAAGTTCACTGCAAAAGTCCACCTCAAAGAATATCCCGAGGAGTTCACCGCAAAGCGAAGCGATCTACATCAGCAAAGCAACAACATCCTTCAAAGGGACACCGACTTCAACAAAAGACGATCCATGGCCGAACTACGGCGACCTAAGCTCCTCAAACTGAGGGGAGCGTAGGCAACCTTCGGGTCCGGTCACAGCATGAAACAAAACCATCAAACCGTGGTCCTCTCAAAATGACCAAGTTCTCGTCCCTTGGTCCCTTCAATGACCAATTTCCCAGACAATGACCAATTCCACCTTCTAAACCAATTCTCCTCCCGATCTTGCCATTGATCGAATCTTAATCTTAATTAATCACAACATTTATACATGTTAGGGCTAATTGCTTTCTATAATCCTGACTTAATGATAAACATGGTCCATTCAAGCAATCATTTGATGATATTAACTAAGGCAAATTTCAAATGTCTCCACAAGTCTTCTTTTCTCCATCTCAGGAAAGGGCTAAACACTTGTATTCTGTCAAGCAAGGGCTTCCTCCCATTTCATGATATATTGCTCAAAGAGCTCACCAGCATAAAGGGACTCTCTCCCAAATAAAATGCCCTTGCATGTTTCCTCCAAGAAAAATACTTTAAAGTCCCCCGTTCTATCGAGTCGGCTGGATCACTCATAAAAAAAAGGCACCAAAAAAGTAGCCCGCTAGGTTGAAAACCCGTAAGGGCGGCCTAGGCAAAAAACAGGGTGTGCCATAAAAGACGCGAAAGAGATGCCCGCTAGGTTGAAAACCCAAAAGGGAGGCCTAGGCAAAAGAAAGGGTGCGTCATGAAAAGGGATGGGTTCTTAACCTCACCTCAAAAGCCGAAAGACGACAACGGGTCCACGTCAACATCAAAAGTCGAAAGACAACATTGGGGTTACCCCGACATCGACGACAATGGGGCTACCTCCGCGACTACGAGGACATTGGGGCTACCTCCACATCAACGGTCATGATGATATTGAGGCTATCCCCACAACAGTGATGAGCAGATTCCCTACCGTTAGTAACTTCTCAACGAATGGACAAAATCCAAATGACCTTATGCATAACAAACCTCACGGTTAAGTTAAAATAAAAAATTTGACTAAAATTCTTTGTTAAAAGATTTGCCTTTAGGAATAATCATTCCCAAAATTTGCCTATCTAGCGTCATTTATCAAAAACAATGTTTCAAGCAAAAATGCTTTTGATCAAAGAATGATTTTCCCAAAGTTTTGGACTCTTTCGTCCACAATGTGTCTTAACGGTTGCCCCTAGGCTCTTCCCCGGTGTCAAGAAAATGTGTCAACCGCCCCGTAGAGTAGTGTTGACCCAAGTCAAACCTTGACTCAGAATAGTCATTATAGGTTCAAGCCTTTGCCCCGGCAGTCCTTAGTCGGACGTAAGACCAGTTTTTCCGTCAAACTTCCCAAAGATGGAGTTGACAAGCCTTGACTTAGAATAGTCATTATAGGTTGAGGTCCTTATCCCCGGGTAGTCCCTAGATGGACGTAAGACTAGCTTTGTAAAATTAACATGGCCGTACTTCATAAGTCCAGTTAAGAATGTGAGAATTAGCGTTAACCCGGTCGCGCCTCGTAAGTCCAAGTTAAGAGTTTGAATTTGTGAAGTTAACATGGCCGTTCTTCGTAAGTCTAGTTAAAAATATGAAAAATTGCCCTTTGGCCGTCCAGCGTGACGTAAGACCATTAGGTTTCATTAGACTTGCCCTTTGGTCGTCCAGCGTAACGTAAGACCATTAGGTTTCGTTAAACTTGCCCTTTGGCCGTCCAGCGTGACGTAAGACCATTAGGTTTCGTTAGATTCGCCCTTTGGCCGTCCAGCGTGACGTAAGACCATTAGGCTTCGTTAAATTTTCCCTTTGGCCGTCCAGCGTGACGTAAGACCATTAGGTTTCGTTAAACTTGCCCTTTGGCCGTCCAGCATAAAGTAAGACCATTAGGTTTCGTTAGATTCGCCCTTTGGCCGTCCTGTGTGACGTAAGACCATAAGGTTTTGTTAGATTTTCCCTCTGGCCGTCCATCGTGACGTAAGACCATTAGGTTTCGTTAGATTCGCCCTTTGGCCGTCCAGCGTGACGTAAGACCATTAGGTTTTGTTAGATTTTCCCTTTGGCCGTCCAGCGTGACGTATGACCATTAGACTTCGTTAAACTTTCCCTTTGGCCGTCCAGCGTGACGTAAGACCATTAGGTTTCGTTAAACTTGCCTTTTGGCCGTCCAGCGTGACGTAAGACCATTAGGTTTCGTTAGATTTGCCCTTTGGCCGTCCAGCGTGACGTAAGACCATTAGGCTTCGTTAAACTTGCCCTTTGGCCGTCCGGCGTGACGTAAGACCATTAGGTTCCGTAAAATTCATCCTTGGCCGTCCGGCGTAACGTAAGTCCATTAGGTTAGACCTATCCTTTGGCAGTCCGGAATGACATAAGTCCATTAGGCTCCGTAAGATTCATCCTTGGCCGTCCGGCGTGACGTAAGACCATTGGATTTTGTCAACCCGGCCGTACTTCGTAAGTCCAGGGTAGAAAGTGAAATCGTGAAAGTCCCGGCCGTACCTCGTAAGTCTAGGATGAAAGTTAAAAAGTTATCGCCTCGGCATCCCTTGGTAGGGCATAAGACCAGTACAGTCATGATTAGGTTAAGAAAACCTTTGTCCCCGAGAGTGGCCAGGTTAGAGAAAACCTATCAATATGTCCCGACAGTCCGGAGGGACGTAATACCAGCTTTGTAGTCGACCCTCTGCCATGAGATAAGTTGACCAGTTTGAGTAGTCGACCCTCCGCCATGAGACAAGTTGACCAGTTTGAGTAGTCGGCCCTCCACCATGAGACAAGTTGACCAATTTGAGTAGTCGACCCTCCGCCATGAGATAAGTTGACCAGTTTGAGTAGTCGACCCTCCGTCATGAGATAAGTTGACCAGTTTGTGTAGTCGACCCTCCGTCATGAGATAAGTTGATAGTTACCCTCGAGACGACCCTCTCCGATAGAGCCAAGTCGATCGAGTCTAGCCTCTGAGCCATGCCCATCATTTGAGCCTCTAAGCCATGCCAGCCCCTTTTTGTCAACCCCATCCGAATAGGGACAAGTTGACCAAGCCCGGCCTTTGAGCCATGTCTGTTTAGGAAAGGATAAATGGATATCCACCTAAGGCCCATAGGTTTGAGTAGCCTTAAAATCTCTCACCCGAACTACGTTAGGCTTGATTCCCTCAAATAGGGATACGTAGGAATCCTATACCTCTAGGTCCAGCCATAGAACAAATCGGCTATGCCGTCCTCCCATCAAAATGGGATGTTTATAGGTTTGAGTAGCCTTAGAATCTCTCACCCAAATCGGCTATGCCGTCCTCCCATCAAAATGGGATGCTTATAGGTTTGAGTAGCCTTGAAATTCTCTCACCCAAATCGGCCAAGCCGTCCTCCCATCAGATTGTGTTGCTTGTTTTATCGACAACCCCGCTTTCTTCAAAAGCGACATTGCCGAGGGGCTCTGTAAGTACCCCAATCTGAAATTGACCTACTTAGAGAAATTCTTGGTACCATTTAGGGATAAACCAATGGGCCAGGACCTCACTAGGATAAACCTGATATTCCAGGACTGAACTGGAATTAAACTTGGAAAAATCCAGAAGCTAGCCAAGTCGAGTCGTACGGATGGTTTGGGCACATGAGGTCCCTAGCCGTATGGCTATGTTGGGCACCCTCAACCTCTATAAATTGAACCCCATGCTGATCATTTCAGGGGGGGGAGAAAACGTTTTGAGAGTTGTTAATCTGCCAGTTTGAGAGCAGAAAGTGAATTATACACATATTTGAATGATTAGAGAGGAAGATAGGCATAACCATCATAGGTGAAGCCTCCTTCTCCCCATCTTGTTCTTCATCTCAAACTCTCTTTTATCTTTGTTAATATTACTTGTTCATCTTGTATTATTTCTTCTTGTTCTTGCAAAGTCTTGTCCATTTCAAGCACTTTACATTTCTTGCATGTCTTGTCCATTTCAAGCACTATATCTATATATTATACAAGTCTTGGCCTTCCAAGATATATATATTATGATTATATATGTATATGATCCAAATCATGAGGTGATTCAAGGTGCCCTTCACACCTAGTGTGTGATTTATGGGATAAAACCTAGGATGATCATGATTTGTTACATTTCATGTTGATGTTGTTCTTGTTTGGCCATAAGAGTCATGATTGGGGGATAAAGTTTCAATCTTTATCATCCCAACCATGACCTAGCCATAAATCACCAAGTATGGGAGATAAATATTTGATCTTTGTATTATATTTGTGTCCCTAAAGGTTTAAACTTGCATAATAAGTCCATTTTGATGGTAAAGTTTCAATCTTTATCCACCAAAATTGTCATTTTGGCCTAAATGCCATGTTCATCAACTTTTCATAAATTTCTCCAATGATTACCTTTGATCACACCCAAATCTTTGTTTTTGGGGTTCCTTTGGTGATCAAAGTGCATAGGAATGAACCTTTCAAAGTCTTGTTGTTAATCATAAACTGGAAATCAACATTCCAGTCCAGTTTCAGCAAAGATACTCTGTTTTGACTGAAGCTGGACTGTTTTTCTGATAAACTGTAAAAATGCCCTGGAGAGCCCTCCCCATCCGTACAGCTACTTTGGCCGAGGAGGACATTTTCTAGTTTCTTCCTTTTTGACCAGAAAGTTTGCAAAATAAACCTTTTCTGTTAAAAAATTAACTGGTTTTTGTCAAAACAGTCAGTTTCTCCCATTTTGAAAACACACACACACACACACAAGCACTTTCGTTAAATAACATTAGGGAGACTCGGATTTGTCCGAGGCGGCTTGGGTGACGTGAAACTCTTCCCAAGACGTAACCTGACCTCCGAACTAATAGAATCTCTAACCTTTTCTTTTGTTGGGTTAAATAATTAACAAAAGTGGCGACTCCATTATGTTTTGTGAGATAACCATGTTTGGCGTTTCGCCCCCAAAACTCATCGCATTTTCCGCGCGTGGGGGCGGGATCCTTACACCTAGGCACATTTGTTAAACGTTGTAATCGTTATCATTTTATAAATATTAATAAAGAGATGTTTTGATTATTATTTTGTTCATGTTTACTTATAATAATCTCCGTCCCTAGTACTTGTTAAGCACTAGTATAATGGCTAAATGATCATGGGATGATCATGTTAGATTTATGGGTACTTGTTTGGAACAAGGTACTGGACATGACCCGCTGTATGAGATTTATGTCATGGTCAATGTCATATATAGATGTCATATTAGTTATGTCATTTAAATCCTTCGACATGAAGTTATTATAGTCTTCCACTTGATGAACATTATGTTTGACATATTCAAACGCTACCTTTAATCAGGAAGTTATAAAGGGTATGATTGGCATAATCGGGATTCACATAGGGAAGAATAATAAGCTAAGTTGGATTTGTCCCTCTTCGGAGATATTTCAAGCTTGGGCCCCTCGTAGAATGATTTTGATGAAATGTTTGGCCAAGCTCAAATGAATTGATTAGATCAATGGCATTTGTATTATCAACATATTCGGTATTGAGAATGTATTGAACAATACAAGTTGACTTGTTGACCATGACTTGTGTTCAATGACATCATGGACAAAAGGATTGTGACATGTTCTATGAGGAATACGAACTTTTATATAGTTACACTATTTGGGTAGGTATGACGGTTTGCTAGAACCTAATCATATCTTTGTTGGGTTTCGTAGTAACATGCGCAGCGGAATTAAGCATTTAAAATTTTCATGAAACCCAAAGCCGTAGATCCGTTCATATGATTATATCAAATACATACACTATGAATACTAGAATAGTAAGCCTTGATGACTTTGAATTTTAGCCTTTGATCTTGGTGGAGAATACGAAGCTTGATCACGAACAAGTAAGAACATGAACTTTGAAGATGATGAGCTTCACCCTCTAGCGGTATCCACACCTCGAACGAATATCAAGAGCACTTGATCTTGGTTACTAGACCAAAATTATGAAACACACTTTCACAATTATTATGAACTATATGGAATTTTGAATTCTTGAACTAGGATTCCAAATCTCTAAACAAGAATATTTTTCTCTCAATGAACTAGGTTAATCAACCTTAATGGCTGGTGAAAAAGACTTTATATAGGTCCTAGTTTTTAACCCTTAAGGACCTAAGATTCCTAAATCCCGTCACCCAATTAAGGAAATTACTTTCTGTCCAAGCAGCACTGGCACGGTCGTGCCCTAAAACTGGCACGGCCGTGCCACTAGGGTCGAGCCTGGCCTCCGAAATCTGATTATTGGCACGGTCGTGATTTATAATCGGTACAGTCGTGCGTTATAACCAGCATGGTCGTGCCATCAGGTTCGAGCCATGCTTCCCTTATGCCGATATTTGGCACGGTTGTGCCCTATAAGCGGCACAGTCGTGCCCGACCAAAAAAGCTTAAATCTTCATAATTCCAATTCAGTCCTTTAGGATTCGTTCTATTTGTGTGTGACCCTCTAGGATTAGACTATGTTGGCAATGAGTCCAAATATGAACCCATAAGATATGATTAGGTTCTAGTAAACCGTCATACCTACCCAAATAATGTAACTAGATACAAGTTCGTATTCCATTTAGAATATGTCATAATCCTTTTGTCCTCGATGTCATTGAACACAAGTCATGGTCAACAAGTCAACTTGTCTTTGTTTAATACTTTCTCGATTCTGAATATGTTGATAATCCAAATAACATTGATCCAATCAATTCATTTGAGTCCGGCCAAACATTTCCATCAACATCATTCCTACGAGAGGCCCAAGCTTGACATCTCTCCGAAGAGGGACAAATCCATCACAGCTTATTATTCTTCCCTACATGAATCCAATTATGCCAATCATATCCTTTATAACTACCCGGTTAAAGGTAGCGTTTGAATATGTCAAACATAATGTTCATCAAGTGGAAGACTATAATAACTTCATGTCTAAGGATTCAAATGACATAACTAATATGAGATACATATATGACATTGACCATGATATAGATCTCATAAAGCGGGTCATGTCCAGTACCAAACAAGTACCCATAAATCTAACATGATCATCCCATGATCATTTAGCCTTTATACTAATACCAAACAAGTACTAGGGAAGGAGATTATTATAAGTAAACATGAACAACAATAATAATCAAAACATCTCTTCATTAATATGAATAAATGATAATAATTACAACGTTTATTAAACGTGCCTAGGGCACCAACAATCTTATGGGTTCATGTTTGAGCCCATTGCTAACATAGTGTAATCCTATAGGGTCACACACAATAGAACGAATCATAAAAGGACTTAATTGGAATTTTGGGTCGAAGGACCTTTGAGGGATTTTAGGACTTTAGAGGAGAAAAGTGGAAATATGGAAAAAAAGGGGTTAGTCTGGGCGGACCTTGTTAAGGACCCAGCTAGACCGCCTATTGCCCCGGGCGGACCAAGTTGTGTACCCGGTCGGAACAATCCTTGGTCCGGCCGGACCTACTTGCACACCCGGGCGGACCTACAAGTATTTAAACACCCTTTAGTTGCCCTAATCAGTCCATAAGTTTGTGTAAGCCTCCAAAAAGTTTTTGAGAGAGTTATTTCCTGTTCTAAGAGATCCTTACATTGAAGAACAAGAAAATCACATATTAATTCCATATAGTCAAAATACAATTGTCAAAGCGTGTTCCACAATTTTGGTCTAGCAACCAAGATCAAGTGTTCTTGATATTCATTCGTGGTGTGGATACCGTTAGAGGGTGAAGCTTATCATCTTCAAAATTCGTGTTCCTGATTTTGTTCGTGATCAAGCTTTCCGATCTCCACCAAGGTCCAAGGTTGTTAATCAAAGGCATCAAGGGTTAGTATTCTAGTATTCATTATGCATGTATTTGATATAATCATATGAATGGATCTATGGGGTTTGGGTTTCATGAAATTTTAAATGCTTTATTCCGCTGTAAATGTTACTAGGAAACCCAACAGTAGTATCAGAGCCCCGTTCATGTTGATTATTTCATTACATAATCATGTTGTGTGTATATAAATTATTTATGTGCCTAGCATGATTTTAATATTGGGATTATGATGTTTATGTGTTATATGCGTTTTATGTGGTTTAATGTTTTGTAAACCTTAATCGCACTATTCAATCGCAATAAAAATTATGGTGGATTTAAAATTGTTTGGGTTATCAATTTTTGATTGGATCAAAGTTTTGATAATCTAGAGATTCATGAATAAATGGTTTATTCAAAGTTTTGATGATCATGGTGATTGGATCACCAAGAACACCAAATCCTAATTGAATCGGGGAAAAACAATTTTGAGACAAAATTTTGGAACTTTAAAAATTTTAATTTTCAGAGGAGGTCCGACCGGACCCAAGTGAAGACCCGGCCCGACCTGCTGGTATGTTGTGGGCAGATCTTAGGGTTTGGGTGTGGATCTTGGGTTTAAATTTCCTATTTGTTTTAGTCTTGTGAATTCTGAGATTGGATCAAGGTTTGAATGGCTAGCCTACGTTCTCGAGACTATGTTTCCCAAAATTGATCGCAATCAAAGATTCAAAGATAAAACGAAGTTAGAATTATGAAGAGTTCATAATTGTTAAAATTGAGAAACAAAGTTCTTGATTCAAGTTTGGAGATCCATGTGGAATTGTTAATGCAATTGGCCTACGTTCATCGAGACCATCTATTGCTTAGTTTCGGCCCCATGGACTACTTTTTTGGTTTCTTGAATTAGTGCGGAATTGTGGTTGCCTATGGCTTAGTTCGGCCGCACTTCTTCTTGTCTTGATTTGGAGATGATAACCAAAGTTCAAATAGTCTCATCCTCATAATTATAGAGAAACTAATGACACATAAATGTTATTCTTAAATTAATGGAGATTAATTTAGTGACTAAACTTGATGCTCAACATGTTTATCTTATGTGCTCATAAATGTGTTGTATGCTATATGGTGATGAATCTTCTTAAAAGTTTTAAGTCCTTTTGCCATGCCATGATTAAAACACTTGTAAGTACACGGGTAATTTCATGTGGGCTCGCCAAAGCGAGGTGCATTGATTCTATCAGTGTATGATCAAGATGAGGAAAGAGTGATTCCTATACGTTTAACGTGGTTTGACTTAATTAGGCTATCAAAAGACAAAGTTTTGGGCCTAAGGCACAAGATGAGATTAAAACATGTTTTACATAAGATGTCTAACAATCTCATAAAGGATCTAAGAGTCATATATGATATCATTGATAAGGAGTTATCTACCTAATTAATTTAATTTTTAGCAGTATCGCCAAAGCGAACTTGAAATTAAATTAAAGTTGGATCTTAGCCCACTTAAATTATATTATACAAGAGTTGTATTTGAAGGTGTATAATTTAGTGGGAGTATTTATGAGCCCTGATCTAGCGAAAAATTAACCCATTTATGAAATACATTATATGTCTCTAAATGATAATGGTATGAAATATATGTGTATATTTATTTGCATATTGTGTAGAATATCTTAAACTATAATCATGTTCAATTACTGCAATCTACCCACTTAAAGAGAATGAGATTAACTTCCTTGACCTAGTCATGAGCTTAAGAATTGTTCTAAAGCAAGAACGGAAGTTATGAATTCTTAATAAATCATATTCTAAGAAACCCAATGCCTTAAGGGTGGATAAAGACATTGATTATAAACATGTGGATGATTCTATAGATGTCAATCGTCCTATGACTTGCTATCATATGTTTGGAACTTTAGAAGTATCTGAAACATATGAATGCTTATTCAATAAGCAATTATGTAGGAAGCGTTCATACAAGCAAGAAAGGCAAGAAAAGTTTGAAGATTGATTAGAGTCTAACATTCATTTGATGAATGAAAGGTATGATAATAAGTTCTCATGTTTTGATCATGGAGAGACATATTAATTACCTTATATGGCTTGGTTATCATGTTAGTTTGGAACTAACAAACGGATTTGATATTAATTCATGAGTAGCATTTGATGTTTAAAATGCTAAGTCTTAATATCAAATGTAAACCTTCTTAAACTTTAAGGTTAATAAGGACAAGGATTTAATATGAAGGCAAGACAAGAGTTGTCAAGCTTAAAGGAAATATTTGTGACTAAAACCTAAAATCCAAAGGATGTAATTCCTACCTTGACAAGAATTCTGCAGAAAGTCTACAGAATAAGAAAAACTGAAACTGGAAACAAGATCCGTACGGCTGGATATCAGGTGTACTCCTAATCTAAAGCCGTACGGAACCTGTTCCATAAGTTTAAAGATTGTCTAAAAACTGTAGTTTTTTGTCTCACGATAAGTCAAAATGATCTTTAATTATCCTTCTAGATTATGTGCTAAAAACAGCTGCGCTTACACTAATTTGAGTTTCATCTAAGGAGGTTCTAAATGTACCATATTTGATATGAAATGAAAGAAAACTTAGTTTATCTTTCATAAAGATTTGTGATGTGATACTTTTGATAAAAGTGTTGTCTTGGACAAAATCACACCTAAATCTACTAAATGTATTTTCATGGGATATCTTAAAGATATTAATTTTACACCCTTCAGAGTACAAATCGTTTGTTACTCTAAATAGCACTTTCTAGATAAATCGTTTATTTCTAAAGAACTAGTGGGAGTAAAATATATCTCGAAGAGTTCGAAACCCAGAAAATGACATAGAACCTAAGATGGAAATTGAACAAACATTCACAAAGGAGTTGTGGAAATTCATTCAAGTATACACAAGATATTTGCCTATATGATAGGATACTATCTATTAAAGGAAATATTGATTTCTCGTAATAGAAAGTAATAAGGAAGATATCATTGCGAATGATTGACCTATCACCTATCAAGATGCAAAGTCCGCTCCGAATTTAGATCAATGACTTGGAGTCATAAAATCTAAAAGTGTAATCCATGTATAATAATCAAGTTTGGAACTTGATTGTTCTACCCTAAGGCTTAAAAACCATAGGATAGAAAATGAGTTTTCTTGGAGAAAACGGACATGGATGGCAAGGTGCATATTGATAAAGCACGACTAATTGAGTAAAGTTAATTCATAATGTCGATTACGATAAAACTTTATTGCATATAGTCATGCTTAAGGATAATAGAATTCTAATTGTCATGACCTAATATTTTGAATATGAAATATGACAAATGAATGTCAAAACAGCATTCCTTAATAGGAACATACTTTAGGATGTGTTTGATACAACCTAAAAGTTTTGATGCATAAAATTCTAATAAAATACGCAAATTGCAGAAATCCATGAGATGGATTGAAGCAAACTACTCGGAGTGAAATTTCATTTTAATGTAGTATTCAAAGAGTTTGAATTCATCAAAGATGAAACTTGTGATTATAATAAATTTAGTGGGAGCGTAATAAAGCCTAGTCTTATGAATATGTGCTTGACATATAATTCATTTTGAAAGAGTTTCTAAATGAAAGACTTGGATGAAGCCGCCTATATCCTTAGAATGATTTATGGATATAAATCTAAAAGGATGATTGGTTGAAATCAATAATGGCATCACTCTTGACATGTTAATGTGCTAAGACCGGATGTCTCATTTACTTGGACTAATATGAGATAATACCAATCGGACTCTAGTGAAAGTCGATAGTTAAGAAACATCCTTATGCACTTGAATGAAAAGGAAATAAAGGATGCATTCTTGATCTTTGATGTAATGAAAGATGATCTTGTATTAGTTACATAGATGCATTCTTACAAACAAACAAAGATAAATATTGTAGTATAAACACATGTTTATATTTAATAATGGTGTTAGAAGAGTTGTAAATGTACCATTACTATTCTACAAAAGGTAGAGTATCTATTAGCATGGGATGCAACTAGAAAATTGTTTGGATTAAGAGACTGATTAGTAAACTAGAAATTGTTTCTAGTATCACTAATTTAATGCACCATAATTGTGTCAATAATTGTTATTACACAGTCCAAAGGGCTAATGTCTTATCTAAAACACATACTCGGACGTTTCTATCTTATTCGAGAAATCGTAAAAGATGGGAGATGTCTAAATATGCAAAATACCATATGATAATAATAAGGATAATCATCTTACATAATCTCTCTTGCAATTATGATGGGGATCATAACAAAGCCTATGCGTTATATTATAGCTTCATTATTATAGAGATAACAAACCTGATTATTATATCTTTTGCATGTTTATTATAATAATCATTGTCCCTAGCTCTGGATAATCATATGATGATTATGGTGCATGGGATACGGATTAAACTTTTGGGTACTTGTTGGAGAACAAGGTACTGGATAGACCTGTTCTGATATTTATATCATGGTCAAATATCATAATTAAATCTCATAATAGTCATACGATCTGAATCTTTAGACCTGAGATTATCATAGTCTTCCACATGATGAACATTATGTTTGACGTATTCAAACGCTGCCCTTAACCGGGAACTTATAAAGGCTACGATTGGCATAATCAGATTCTTGTAGGGAAGAATGATAAGTCAAGATGGGATTTGTCCCTCTCTTAAGAGAGATATCTGCTTGGCCTCTCGATGAGTGAGATTGATGATATTGTACGGCCGTACCCAAATGAATTGATGTGTTCAATGTCATTTGCTCATATCAATCTACTCGGGATCGAGAAAGCATTGGACAACATAAGTTGACGTGGACCATGACTTATGTCCAATATGGTATAGAATGACAAAGGGATAGTGATATGTTCTATAAGGTTACTTTGGACTTTCAAAGTTATACTATTTGGGTAGTCATAATGGCTTGCTAGAGTCCGCTTATGACTTACGGGTTCTGACTGGTTCAGACTCATTGCCAACATAGTATAATCCTATTGGGTCACACACAATAGAACGGATTGGAAAAAGGCAAAAATATGGGAATTTTAACTGACCACCGTACGGCTAAGGGAGTGGCGTATGGCTACTATGGAGCCGTATGGCTGGCCCCCGACTCTGCATAGTTTGTTCAGTTTTCTTTTGCGAAAAGGAATCACGATCCCAAACGGAATTAGGTCAAACCCTTATATAAGATATACAGCCGGGTTTGACAGCCTCTAATGGTGATTTTAGAAATCACAAACCATTGTTTTAGAAACAATAAATTATAGAGAGATAGGATTATTTATTTTATGATTCATGATCATCAATATACAATAATCAAAGAGCAAAATAATTCGGACGAAGAAATCATTTCTTCATCAAGCCTTGGGTCTAGCAATCTAGATCAAGAAGGTGTTCTTGATATCCGTTTGACGTGTGGATACCTGTCACGACCCGAAATCTAGGCTCTATTTTATTAGTAATTAAATGATTTTTATTTAATTATTTGCTTGTTTATTTATTTAAATTATTATTTATTTAAATACTTATGTGTGCAATTTATGTGTTATAATATTTATGCCCAGCTTTGTATTCGAGTTATTTGGGCTAGTGTAGAAGTGTTGGGTCTTAATTGCTAGTATGGAGTAGTGTGTGTGTGTAGTGTGAGAGAGGGGGTCTAAGTGTAAGTTTTTAAAATAATTTTCCTACTCCCTCCCTACTCCTCCCTCACCTCCTCCCTCACTCATCCTTCTCCTTCCCAGACAACTCTCTCTCTCTCCAAGCATTGTGGGTAAGTTTTCTTCCTCTTCCTTCTATCTTTATTTACTCCTTCTTCCTCTCATTATTATTCATTTCTTAAAACGTGAACATTGTTTAGATCGTCGTTAGGATCGCGTAGACTCAAAAAGAATCGAATTCCGTCAACTTTCATTATTTTCAAGTAAGTTACTTTTCCCCCATTTTAATGCTAAATTGTTCATATCATGTCTAGATAATGTTTGATGTGTTACATTTGAAGTTTGGATGAGTTTTGAATTTGTTTGGAATTTATTGAGTTTTTGGTTGAAAATGGTGAATTGATGAATATCTTGATTCAATCTTGGTTTGGGTTGATAAGGGTGTTGTTAAGGTCCCCTTTTGTTTAAATAATGTTTGGGTACCTTAGAAATCTTGTTGGGAGAGTTGGATTTTGGGTGTTATGTGTTTTGGGTTGGAAAATGGAAGAACCCCTGTTGTTCTTCCCGATTCTGGCAATTCCGGAGTATTGGGCGACCGCCCAAAATCGTATGGGCGACCGCGCATCTTTCTGAAAGCTTTTGTGCTTGGTTGAGGGCCTTGTTGGGCGGCCGCACAGTCCCTTTTGGGCGGCCGCACAGTCCTCTGAAAATTTCCATTTTGTTAAAATTGTGTGAATGAAGGATGCATTTTGACCCAAATCTTGGGTGTCCTTCTAGTTGACCTTAGTGAATATTGTGGTACACTTTGGTGATAGAATTGGGTCCTTTGTGATCAAGTTTGTGTTTGAAATTCATTAATTGTTAAGTTGGATTCTGGAACACCCTTATTGTGTATTGTTGGCTCATTTCATCTTCTTGGTGATTATTTGGCATGATTCCCTACTTTGGAATCCTTTGTTGTTTATCGTGCTAGTATTTTATTACTTAGCCTTTACGTGAAATCCCAGCTGGTATTTTGTGTGTGTTTGGGCGATGGGAAAGATTATAATGGCAAAGCCAAGTCCATTATAATGTTGACCATTGTTTTGCCCCCTTCTTTACCCCTTCTCCAGATTGGCCTTGGAAAGGATAAGTCAGCGTTCCTTTGTGAATGTATCTGGCTAGCGGGCATGACTTTGTGTCATGGTCCTTGTCCCTTGTGACACTTTTATGTTATTGGTTCCGGTACCGGGGGGTTTCTCTTCGGCTTTCATGCTATTATGAAGATGATGATTTGTTGATTATTGAAGCTGCGCAGCGATCCTTTATTTGGATGTTCCGGTTTGGAAAACCTTGGCTATATCCTTTGTTATGTGTTTATTTCCGCTGCTATCTGTTATATGATAATTGCTATGTGCCATGTGATAATTATATTGGTTTATTGCTTATTGCATCATAGCATGTCATGTAGTTGCACTAGTAACTTATTGAGATTTATCTCACCCCCTTTCCTTTCATCTTTGTTTTTCCTTAACCCCCCCCCCAGGTGCTAAGGAATAGTCTCGCTGATCACGAGAAAGAGGACGTCGAGTGTGGAAACATTCTTTTGGGGAAAGTTGTATAGGTTGGTTTACATTATATAAATGTGTAACCTTTTGGGGTATTTGTACTAAACAATGATGTCGCTAAGAATTTTATATTTGTATTTTATTGAGCATAAACTTGTGGAAGTTTATGATAGTTGTAATTGGTTTTTGTAAAACTTTGGATTATCACCTTTTGGTATTAAATGGAATTTTTAACTTCAGTATTTCAAAGTTTTGGTTTTAGAGTCGACGTCCAGCTCGCAGTCCCGGGGCCCGCGGGGTCCGGGGTCGCGACAGTTGGTATCAGAGCTATGGCATTAGCTCTAAGTATAAGTCTAGGTGGATTAGTATGACCTAGGTGGGTAGTAGTGTGCGGAGTGATTAACGGTTGATGTTTTATGCAGGTAATTGTTCTCAATGTCTGGAAGAAGAAACAGAGGAGGTGCTAGTGGGGCACAGAATCAGAATGATACAAGGGAAGAAGCACGTGCCATGTTTCAAGGCATGTTTGAGGCGGCCATGAAGGCCATATATGATCAAGGTCCGAGGTTAGAGCAAGCACCACCCCGTTATGGATTGGAGCAATTTCTGAAGTTGAAACCGGTTGAATTCAATGGGGAACCCGATGTAAGGAAAGCCGAGTTATGGATTGAGTCTATGGAGAAGATTTATGATGTATTTGGGTGTTCGGATGAGGATAAGGTCCGGTTCGCGGCTTACAAGCTTGTCGGTGCCGCCGAGCATTGGTGGAAGGGTGTTAAAGCTACTTGGGATGATACTCACACGGTGTATGCATGGGAGTTGTTTGTGCGCAAATTCAAGGAGCATTTCATTCCGGTTGTTGATCAAAACCGAAAGGAGATCGAGCTACTCAACTTGGAGCAAGGTGTGTTGTCTATAGCACAATACTCGGCTAAGTTCATAGAATTAGCCCGGTATTGCGACTATTTGGTGAGGACCGAGGAACAAAAGGCTATGAGATTCATTCGGGGATTGAAGACCTCCATCCGTACTCAACTTATTGCTCAACGGATTGTGACTTTCCAAGATGCGGTGGACCGAGCCTATTTGATAGAGCAAGATATTGGGGAACACAAGAGGAAAACCGAGATAGCTAACCCGAGTAAGCAAGGAGCGCAGAGCAAGTCACAACCGAGAATTGATAATCGAGGTAACTTTGGGGGACAATCTCAGTTCCGAGGACAACCGATCCCAAGGAACCCGAGTACCACTTCCGGGAACCAAGGGAGCCTAATGAGGAAGCCTTGTACCTTTTGTCAGAAGGTAGGCCATGCGGAGGATAGGTGTTGGAAAAAGCAAGGCAGGTGTACCAATTGTGGTGAAATGGGGCACTTTGCGAGAGAGTGCACGAGGTACCGAGGTCAAGCATCCGGGTCAGGAGTTGGTAATAATCAAGGTCAGAAAAGGGATGTTACCGGGAAGCCCAAAGTTTAAGGGAAGGTTTATGCTATGAATCAACAACAAGCTACCGATGATCCGTCCGTTATTGGAGGTATTGTTTCTGTGTCTAATGTGAGCGCACGAGCGTTAGTAGATCCAGGATCATCTCATTCATACATTTCTGTGCAATTTGCTTCCATGTTAAATGCTGTATTTGAGTCTTTACCGTACGTGCTAGAGGTGTCGACCCCTATAGGAGAATGCTTGATTTCTGATCGAGTCTTTCGTGTTTGTGATGTGGTCATTTGTGGTCGTGTCCTTTGTGCGGATTTGGTGGTTCTTCCTATCCAAGACTTTGATGTCATTTTGGGTATGGATTGGTTGAGCAAGTTTCATGCTTCCGTTGATTGCCGTAAGAAAACTGTTACCTTTTCTATTCCCGATGTGCCTAAGTTTGTTTTTGAGGCTAGTCCTCTGAGTAGAAAGGTTCGCTTAATTTCTTATTTGAAAGCGAGAAAATTATTGCATAGTGGTTGTGAGGGGTATTTGGCTAGTGTTCTTGATACTAGGAAGGAATCCCCTAGTTTTGATAGTGTTCGGGTAGTTCGGGAATTTCCCGATGTTTTCTCTACCGAGTATGATATGCCTCCCGATCGTGAGATTGAGTTTTGTATAGACCTTTTGCCGGGTACTGCTCCAATTTCGAAAGCGCCTTATAGGTTAGCTCTCGCAGAGTTGAAAGAATTAAAGGTTCAGTTGCAAGAGTTGCTTGATCGAGGGTTTATCCGCCCTAGTGTTTCCCCGTGGGGAGCACCGGTTTTGTTTGTGCGGAAGAAAGACGGTTCCTTGAGATTGTGCATCGATTATAGAAAGTTGAATCAGGTTACGGTGAAGAATAAGTATCCCCTACCGCACATTGATAATTTGTTTGATCAGCTTCAAGGGTCCGTAGTTTTCTCTAAGCTTGATTTGAGGAGTGGGTACCATCAGTTGAAGGTTCGATCGGAGGATATTCCGAAGACTGCTTTTCGCACTCGGTATGGTCATTATGAGTTCTTGGTTATGCCGTTTGGGTTGACTAACGCGCCGGCCGTATTTATGGATTTGATGAACCGAGTTTTCCATCCCTATCTTGATTCGTTCGTGGTAGTCTTCATCGACGACATTCTTGTTTATTCGAAATCTCGAGAGGAGCACGAGCAACATTTGAGGACAGTTTTATCCGTTCTTGCGAGGGAGAAATTATTTGCGAAGTTCAGTAAATGCGAGTTTTGGCTCGAGAAGGTGTCATTTCTGGGTCATGTGATTTCGAAAGATGGGATTTCTGTGGATCCGTCAAAGATTGAAGCCATAGTGGATTGGAAGAGACCCGAATCAGTGACAGAGATTAGAAGCTTTCTTGGTTTGGCCGGTTATTACAGAAGGTTTATTGAAGGGTTTTCGAGGATCGCTACTCCGATGACGCAGTTGACTCGAAAGAATGTTCCGTTTGTGTGGACCGAGAAATGTGACAAGAGTTTTGAGGAATTGAAGAAGAGGTTGACTACTGCACCGATCTTGAGTTTGCCTAATGGGAGCGATGGCCTAGTGATTTATAGTGATGCTTCGAAAGAGGGTTTGGGTTGTGTGTTGATGCAGAATGGGAAAGTAATTGCGTATGCTTCTAGGAAGTTGACCCCTAGTGAGCAGAATTACCCGACTCATGATATGGAGTTACCGGCTATAGTATTTGCGTTGCACAAGTGGAAGCACTACCTTTATGGAGCAAAGTTTGAGATTTTTACCGATCACAAGAGTTTGAAGTACCTATTCTCTCAAAAGGAATTGAACAACCGACAGCGCCGATGGATGGAATTATTGAAGGATTATGATTGTACGATTTCTTATCATCCGGGAAAGGCGAATGTGGTAGCCGATGCGATTAGTAGAAAGTCTTATGTGGCTTCGATGATGGTCCGTGAATGGAAAATGCTTGAGGATGTTCGAGATTGGTCTCCTCGTGAATCGAGACATGGGGCTATTTTTGCGAATATTAGGGTATCTCCGACCCTAATCCAAAGGATAAAGGAAGCTCAGAAGGAGGATCCCGAGTTGGTGAGATAATAGGTAAATTGAAGGAAAAGAATTTCGAGGATTTTTCTTTGAGTTCGAGTGGAGTTTTGACTTTCCGTGGTCGTTTGTGTGTTCCGGATGTTGATGGAATTAAACAGAGAGTTCTTGATGAGGGCCACAAATCGAGGTATACTATTCATCCGGGTAGTACGAAGATGTATCAGGATTTGAAGCAACAGATTTGGTGGATTAATATGAAAAGGGAAATAGCCGAGTATGTTTCGAAGTGTTTAACGTGTCAGCAGGTCAAAGCCGAGCATCAGAGACCCGCGGGATTACTTCAGCCGTTAGATATTCCCGAGTGGAAATGGGAGCATGTGACTATGGATTTCGTTACGGGACTACCTCGTACCCGTAGGAAGTATGACAGTGTTTGGGTAATAGTGGATAGATTGACCAAGAGTGCCCATTTCTTGCCTATTGACATCAGATATTCGATGGAGAAGCTTGCGACCCTTTATATTGATGAGATTGTTAGATTGCATGGAGTTCCGGTTAGCATTGGGTCAGATCGAGACTCGAGGTTTACTTCTAGATTCTGGAAGGCGTTTCAGGAAGCTTTGGGTACAAAATTGCGTTTCAGTACAGCTTTTCATCCCCAGACCGATGGTCAATCCGAGAGGACTATTCAGATTCTTGAGGATATGTTGCGAGCGTGTTCGATAGACTTCTCCGATTCTTGGGATTCGCACCTACCGTTAGTGGAATTCTCTTACAACAACAGTTATCAGGCTAGTATCGAGATGGCTCCGTTTTAGGCCTTGTATGGAAGGAAATGTAGATCGCCTATTTGTTGGGATGAGGTTGGTGAAGCGAAGATCGTGGGTATTGATTTGCTTCGGGATTCGGTTGAGAAAGTTAAAGTTATCCGGGATCGATTGAAGACAGCCCAGAGTCGACATAAGAGCTACGCAGACAACCGAAGGCGAGACCTTAGTTTTCAGACCGGTGATTTCGTGTTCTTGAAAGTGTCTCCGAAGGTGGGTATTCGTAGGTTTGGGAAGAAAGGCAAATTGGCTCCGAGGTTTATTGGCCCGTTTGAGGTTTTGTTTAAGGTGAGTCTCGTTAAAATTCGGGTCGAATTTTCTTTAAGGGGGAGTGAATGTCACGACCCGAAATCTAGGCTCTATTTTATTAGTAATTAAATGATTTTTATTTAATTATTTGCTTGTTTATTTATTTAAATTATTATTTATTTAAATACTTATGTGTGCAATTTATGTGTTATAATATTTATGCCCAGCTTTGTATTCGAGTTATTTGGGCTAGTGTAGAAGTGTTGGGTCTTAATTGCTAGTATGGAGTAGTGTGTGTGTGTAGTGTGAGAGAGGGGGTCTAAGTGTAAGTTTTTAAAATAATTTTCCTACTCCCTCCCTACTCCTCCCTCACCTCCTCCCTCACTCATCCTTCTCCTTCCCAGACAACTCTCTCTCTCTCCAAGCATTGTGGGTAAGTTTTCTTCCTCTTCCTTCTCTCTTCATTTACTCCTTCTTCCTCTCATTATTATTCATTTCTTAAAACGTGAACATTGTTTAGATCGTCGTTAGGATCGCGTAGACTAAAAAAGAATCGAATTCCGTCAACTTTCATTATTTTCAAGTAAGTTACTTTTCCCCCATTTTAATGCTAAATTGTTCATATCATGTCTAGATAATGTTTGATGTGTTACATTTGAAGTTTGGATGAGTTTTGAATTTATTTGGAATTTATTGAGTTTTTGGTTGAAAATGGTGAATTGATGAATATCTTGATTCAATCTTGGTTTGGGTTGATAAAGGGTGTTGTTAAGGTCCCCTTTTGTTTAAATAATGTTTGGGTACCTTAGAAATCTTGTTGGGAGAGTTGGATTTTGGGTGTTATGTGTTTTGGGTTGGAAAATGGAAGAACCCCTGTTGTTCTTCCCGATTCTGGCAATTCCGGAGTATTGGGCGACCGCCCAAAATCGTATGGGCGACCGCGCATCTTTCTGAAAGCTTTTGTGCTTGGTTGAGGGCCTTTTTGGGCGTCCGCACAGTCCCTTTTGGGCGGCCGCACAGTCCTCTGAAAATTTCCATTTTGTTAAAATTGTGTGAATGAAGGATGCATTTTGACCCAAATCTTGGGTGTCCTTCTAGTTGACCTTAGTGAATATTGTGGTACACTTTGGTGATAGAATTGGGTCCTTTGTGATCAAGTTTGTGTTTGAAATTCATTAATTGTTAAGTTGGATTCTGGAACACCCTTATTGTGTATTGTTGGCTCATTTCATCTTCTTGGTGATTATTTGGCATGATTCCCTACTTTGGAATCCTTTGTTGTTTATCGTGCTAGTATTTTATTACTTAGCCTTTACGTGAAATCCCAGCTGGTATTTTGTGTGTGTTTGGGCGATGGGAAAGATTATAATGGCAAAGCCAAGTCCATTATAATGTTGACCATTGTTTTGCCCCCTTCTTTACCCCTTCTCCAGATTGGCCTTGGAAAGGATAAGTCAGCGTTCCTTTGTGAATGTATCTGGCTAGCGGGCATGACTTTGTGTCATGGTCCTTGTCCCTTGTGACACTTTTATGTTATTGGTTCCGGTACCGGGGGGTTTCTCTTCGGCTTTCATGCTATTATGAAGATGATGATTTGTTGATTATTGAAGCTGCGCAGCGATCCTTTATTTGGATGTTCCGGTTTGGAAAACCTTGGCTATATCCTTTGTTATGTGTTTATTTCCGCTGCTATCTGTTATATGATAATTGCTATGTGCCATGTGATAATTATATTGGTTTATTGCTTATTGCATCATAGCATGTCATGTAGTTGCATTAGTAACTTATTGAGATTTATCTCACCCCCTTTCCTTTCATCTTTGTTTTTCCTTAACCCCCCCCCCCCAGGTGCTAAGGAATAGTCTCGCTGATCACGAGAAAGAGGACGTCGAGTGTGGAAACATTCTTTTGGGGAAAGTTGTATAGGTTGGTTTACATTATATAAATGTGTAACCTTTTGGGGTATTTGTACTAAACAATGACGTCGCTAAGAATTTTATATTTTTATTTTATTGAGCATAAACTTGTGGAAGTTTATGATAGTTGTAATTGGTTTTTGTAAAACTTTGGATTATCACCTTTTGGTATTAAATGGAATTTTTAACTTCAGTATTTCAAAGTTTTGGTTTTAGAGTCGACGTCCAGCTCGCGGTCCCGGGGCCCGCGTGGTCCGGGGTCGCGACAATACCGATAGAGGTTGTTTGCTTTAACACCTTAAAGTCCGCATTCATGGATTCGATCTTCAAGGGTATATTTTCTTCCATCTTTTATTTAATCTAATCAACATGCACGGATCCGAGCTCATGGGTGTTTGATTTATATGTTTAATTCTGCTGCGCATGATGCATCAAAACCCAACAGTTCAATGAAAGGAGTACGAACTTGTATATAGTTACACTATTTGGGTAGGTATGACGGTTTGCTAGAACCTATCATATCTTATGGGTTTATGTTTAAGCTCATTGCCAACTTAGTGTAATCCTATAGGGTCACATATAAATAGAACGAATCCTAAAGGACTGAATTGGAATTATGGAAAAAAAAAGGCATTTTTCTTTTCCGGCACGACCATGCCAGAGATAAAGCACGATCGTGCCATTAATCAAGAGAGCTTGGATGGCAGGCGCGCACCAATTGGCATGACCGTGCCAATTATAAGGCACGACCGTGCCAGAGCTGCTTGGACAGAAAGTTTGCAGCATTAATTGGGTGACAGGATTTAGGGTTCCTAGTCCTTAAAGGTTAAGGACTAGGACCTATATAAACATCTTTTCACTGGCCATTAAGCATATGAAATCTAGTGGTTTTGAGAAACAATATTCTTCATCAAAGATTTAGAATCCAAGATTAAGAATTCATAATTCCATATAATTCTTATAATTGTGAAAGTGTGTTTCACAATTCGGTCTAGCAACCAAGATCAAGTGTTCTTGATACTCATTCGTGGTGTGGATACCGATTGAGGGTGAAGCTTATCATCTTCAAAGTTCGTGTTCCTGATTTTGTTCGTGATCAAGCTTTCTAGTCTCCACCAAGATTCAAGGTTGCAATATCAAAGGCATCAAGAGTTAGTATTCTAGTATTCATTATGCATGTATTTGATATAATCATATGAATGGATCTATGGGCTTTGGGTTTCATGAAAATTTAAATGCTTTATTCCGCTGCGCATGTTATGAGGAAACCCAACAATTTGTACCCTATATCTTTTTATTTGTCCAATTGTCAAAAATTGGCCAGAATAATTTGGCGCCGTCTGTGGTAACTTTGGTCTTTTATATTATTAAGAGATTCAAGATGAGCAATCCAACAACCGGTCAAATTACTTCTAGAATTCCAGTTGCAAGTGGGGGCAGACTAGGACAAGCATCAATGATATCCTGTGGTCAGTCTTCAACACATAAAACAACCACAACTGTTACAGCCAGCACAATCCTAGTACATGCTGGCACATCAGCAATGAGACACCTGAAATCTTATTGGACATTTCTAGCAAGCTCTCTAGCATGGTGCAGCAATTGAGACAACAAATGGATGCCCGGAACGATGCCACTACAATGTTAATCAATATTGTATCCAAGATGCAACGTGACATGTTAACTTCTCAGAATGTCCATTCATGTTCACATCAGAATGTTAACTCCAGTGTTGTTCAACCTGTTAATTCCGACTTAAGGTAGACAACGATTTCATCACATCCAAGGATTGTACAAACTGACAGCCTAGTTGTAACGCCTTCACAAGCCATACGGACACCTTCACCGGCATTCCTGACACCATCCACTGGATTGACAGCGAGTTTTAATCAAATATAGATAACACTGTTAATCATGTTACAACTAGCCTTAATGCAGGTAATTTAGTCGCAAGGGAACTACAGGAGTTAAGAGAAATGGTCAAGATTATTTCAGGGGTAACACAGACATTTTACCAGGCATCTCCAATATGTTACAATGAATCTCGTTTTGTGCCCGTTATTGCCTATGTTGACATCCCAAAAAGGTTCATGATGCCTGACGTGAAACAATATGTGTTAGTGTTAGTTCCCTAGGCACGTTTGTTAAACGTTGTAATCATTATCATTTTATAAATATTAATAAAGAGATGTTTTGATTATTATTGTTGTTCATGTTTACTTATAATAATCTCCGTCCCTAATACTTGTTAAGCACTAGTATAAAGGCTAAATGATCATGGGATGATCATATTAGATTTATGGGTACTTGTTTGGAACAAGATACTGGACATGACCCGCTGTGTGAGATTTATGTCATGGTCAATGTCATATATAGATCTCATATTAGTTATGTCATTTGAATCCTTTGACATGAAGTTATTATAGTCTTCCACATGATGAACATTATATTTGACATATTCAAACGCTACCTTTAATCAGGAAGTTATAAAGGGTATGATTGGCATAATCGGATTCACGTAGGGAAGAATAATAAGCTAAGTTGGATTTGTCCCTCTTCGGAGAGATTTTAAGCTTGGGCCCCTCCTAGAATGATGTTGATGAAATGTTTGGCCAAGCTCAAATGAATTGATTGGATCAATGGCATTTGGATTATCAACATATTCGGTATCGAGAAAGTATTGAACAATACAAGTTGACTTGTTGACCATGACTTGTGTTCAATGACATCATGGACAAAAGGATTGTGACATGTTCTATGAGGAATACGAACTTGTATATAGTTACACTATTTGGGTAGGTATGACGGTTTGCTAGAACCTAATCATATCTTTGTTGGGTTTCGTAGTAACATGCGTAGAGGAATTAAGCATTTAAAATTTTCATGAAACCCAAATCCGTAGATCCGTTCATATGATTATATCAAATACATACAATATGAATACTAGAATACTAACCCATGATGACTTTGAATTTTAGCCTTTGATCTTGGTGGAGAATACGAAGCTTGATCACGAACAAGTAAGAACATGAACTTTGAAGATGATGAGCTTCACCCTCTAGCGGTATCCACACCTCGAACGAATATCAAGAACACTTGATCTTGGTTGCTAGACCAAAATTATGAAACACACTTTCACAATTATTATGAACTATATGGAATTATGAATTCTTGAACTAGGATTCCAAATCTCTAAACAAGAATATTTTTCTCTCAATGAACTAGGTTAATCAACCTTAATGGCTGGTGAAAAAGACTTTATATAGGTCCTAGTCCTTAACCCTTAAGGACCTAAGATTCCTAAATCCCATCACCCAATTAAGGAAATTACTTTCTGTCCAAGCAGCACTGGCACGGTCGTGCCCTAAAACTGGCACGGTCGTGCCCTAAAACTAGCACGGCCGTGCCACTAGGGTCGAGCCTGGCCTCCGAAATCTGATTATTGGCACGGTCGTGATTTACAATCGGCACAGTCGTGCGTTATAACCAGCACGGTCGTGCCATCAGGTTCGAGCCATGCTTCCCTTATGCCGATATTTGGCACGGTCGTGCCCGACCAGAAAAGCTCAAATCTTCATAATTCCAATTCAGTCATTTAGGATTCGTTCTATTTGTGTGTGACCCTCTAGGATTACACTATGTTGGCAATGAGTCCAAATATGAACCCATAAGATATGATTAGGTTCTAGCAAACCGTCATACCTACCCAAATAATGTAACTAGATACAAGTTCGCATTCCATTTAGAATATGTCATAATCCTTTTGTCCTCGATGTCATTGAACACAAGTCATGGTCAACAAGTCAACTTGTCTTTGTTCAATACTTTCTCGATTCCGAATATGTTCATAATACAAATAACATTGATCAAATCAATTCATTTGAGTCCGGCCGAACATTTTCATCAACATCATTCCTACGAGAGGCCCAAGCTTGACATCTCTCCAAAGAGGGACAAATCCATCACAGCTTATTATTATTCCCTACATGAATCCAATTATGTCAATCATACCCTTTATAACTACCCGGTTAAAGGTAGCGTTTGAATATGTCAAATATAATGTTCATCAAGTGGAAGACTATAATAACTTCATGTCTAAGGATTCAAATGACACAAATAATATGAGATACATATATGACATTGACCATGATATAGATCTCATAAAGCGGGACATGTCCAGTACCAAACAAGTACCCATAAATCTAACATGATCATCCCATGATCATTTAGCCTTTATACTAATACCAAACAAGTACTAGGGACGGAGATTATTATAAGTAAACATGAACAACAATAATAATCAAAACATCTCTTTATTAATATGAATAAATGATAACAATTACAACGTTTATTAAACGTGCCTAGGGCACCAACACCAACAATCTCCCACTTGCCCTAGGCCCAATCTCCCAGGTATCTAATACCAATGGACCTAATATGACCATCTTGTTTAGCTTATGGAAGCCCCTTTGTTAGCGGGTCCGCGACATTGTCATCAGTTGGTACTCTGCATATATTTACGTCTCACCTATCAATGATTTCTCGAATGATATGGAAACGCCTAAGTATGTGTGTGGATTTCTGATGTGCCCTTGGTTACTTTGCTTGAGCAATAGCACCATTATTATCACAATAAAGGTCTATTGGTTTAGCAATACTAGGAACCACTTCAAGTTCACTAATGAACTTCTTAATCCAAACAGCTTCCTTTGCAGCATCCGATACAAAACTATACTCAGCTTCAGTTGTAGAATCAGCGGTTGTACTCTGCTTGGAACTCTTCCAGCTTACAGCTCCACCATTTAACATAATCACAAAACCCGATTGCGATCGACTATCATCTCTGTCGGTTTGGAAGCTTGCATCCGTGTAAGTATTTACCACGAGATCATCTTCCATTCCTTTATAGATCAAAAACGAATCCTTAGTTCTTCTCAAGTACCTAAGAATCGCTTTTAGATCAATCCAGTGATTTTCACCGGGGTCGGATTGATATCTACTTGTCATGCTCAAAGCATAAGATACATCCGGCCTAGTACATATCATGGCATACATGATGGACCCAATTGCTGAAGCATATGGAACATTATTCATTTTCTCACACTCATCTTTTGTCTTAGGACATTGAGTCTTGCTTAGAGAAACTCCATGTAGCACTGGCAAGGTACCTCTCTTAGAATTTTCCATTCGGAATCTTCTAATGACCTTATCAATGTATGTACTTTGGATTAAACCAATTAGCTTCTTTGATCTATCTCTGTAGATCTTAATGCCAAGGATATATGCGGCTTCGTCCATATCTTTCATTGCGAAGGACTTTCCTAACCAAGTCTTTATAGACTGAAGTGTAGGAATGTCATTTCCAATGAGCAATATGTCATCCACATATAAAATAAGGAATAGCACTATGCTCCCACTAATCTTCTTATATACACAAGGTTCATCTTCATTCTTGATAAATCCAAACTCTTTGACTGATTCATCAAAACGGAGATTCCAACTCCTAGAAGCTTGCTTCAATCCATAGATGGATTTCTGCAATTTTCATACTTTAGAACTTTGTTCAAAACCCTCGGGTTGTGTCATATAGACATCCTCTTGCAAATTCCCGTTAAGGAAAGCGGTTTTGACATCCATTTACCATATTTCATAGTCATGATATGCGGCAATGGTAAGCAAAATTCTTATAGACTTGATCATTGCTACGGGCGAAAAGGTTTCATCATAGTCAATACCATGAACTTGCCTATAGCCTTTCGCTACAAGTATAGCTTTGTAAGTACGCACCTTCCCATCCATGTCAGTCTTCTACTTGAAGACCCATTTGCATCCTATGGTTTTTACACATTCGGGCACATCTTTTTTTTTTTTTTTAGCGAAAGGAGGACGGTACCTCCCTAGATTTTATTGATTAAAAAATAAAATTACAAACAAGGTGGGGGACATGACAACCTCAACCACCTGGAAATAGAGACTATGGGGGGAAGCCTTACACAAGTTGTAAGGTCCTCTACAATAAAGGAAGGGGTGATTACATAAACTAGCAAACAATCTAAAACGAAATCTAGCCATAATGTGAATTAAATTATCTGAGCCGAATATGGGAGGTAGAGGAGCGATCCAACACAAGGGCACCCTTACAATCCGAGGGCAGATCATCAAAAGAATAGTATAAAGAATTGGTACGAGACACCATTGCAGCATTAGCAAGACCATCAGCAACCATATTACCTTCGCGAAGAACATGAGTAACCCGGACCGTCATCAGGTTAAAAAGGCGTTTAATCTCCATAATGTCATACCAAATAGTCCAAGGAATGTGATATTCCTCAACAATAATTTTGAGGAGAACTTCCGAATCTACTTCTAACCATAAAGAAGAAATACCAAATCTCCAAGAGAAAGCTAAGCCATCCCTAACGGCCTTAGCCTCTGCCACTATATTAGTGCCGTGGCCATAGAAGTGTGAGAAAGCAAAGACCATATCTTGCATGAATTATAATTCGGATTCTATTGCTCTAAGCCATTTCTTCGAATCAGGAGAAGACATCGCCTCTTGGTAGGTGGTCGGTTCATCATTATCAATGATTTCCACCTCATTACTATCCATTACGAGAAACCCATATCTCCCGGCTCGGACCATAACCTACCAGATCTGCGAGTTACTTGTGTATTCTGAACAGGTTCCACAATTTCTTGTGGTACTTGTTCTTGTTCCACTATCGGTTCAATGTCATATTCTGGGTCTCGAACCTCTTCGAGATTTATTTTACTCCCACTGATTTCTTTGGAGAGAAACTCTTTCTCTAGAAAGATACCATTTCGGGCAACAAAGACTTTGTTGTCCGTTCGGTTGTAAAAGTAATATCCTTTAGTTTCCTTAGGATATCCCACGAAAATACATTTATCAGATCCGTGTGCAAGTTTGTCTGAGGCAAGTCTTTTGACAAAAGCTTCATAACCCTATATCTTCATGAAAGACAAACAAGGTTTCTTTCCGCTCCACATCTCATATGGAGTCTTTTCAACCGATTTAGTTGGAACACGATTTAGTGTGAAAGCAACGCTTTCTATAGCATAACCCCAAAAGGATAAAGGAAGATCAACTTGACTCATCATTGATCGAACCATGTCCAACAAAGTCTTATTCCTCCTCTCGGACACACCATTCCATTGTGGTGTTCCGGTAATTGTGAAATTATTCCACAATTCTTTAGATGATCATCAAATTCATGACTTAAGTATTCTCCACCTCGATCCGATCGAAGTGCCTTAATACTTTTGCCAAGTTGTTTTTCTACTTCATTTTGAAATATTCTAAATATTTCAAATGCTTCACTTTTATGTTTCATTAGGTAAACATACCCAAATCTACTATAATCATCAGTGAAGGTTATGAAGTATTGAAATCCTCCCCTAGCATTGCTACTTAATGGTCCGCATACATCGGAATGTATCAACCCCAATAAGTCGCTTGCCCTTTCACCTATCTTGGTAAAAGGTGTCTTAGTCATTTTTCCAAGAAGACATGACTCACAAGTATCATATGACTCAAGGTCACATGAACCCAAAAGACCATCCCCATGGAGTTTTGAGATACGCTTCTCATTAATATGACCAAGACGGCAATGCCACAAATAAATAATTATGATTTACATCATTAGGTTTAGATTTCTTATTTACATGATAGACATTGTCATTATTTTCATTCTTGACATCCAAGACATAAAGACCATTAAATGAATTTGCAATACCATAAAGCACATCATTTAAATAAATAGAAAATCTCTTAATCTCAATAAGAAACTTAAAACCTTCATTATCCAAACAAGTAATTGAAATAATATTTCTACTTAAATCCGGTACATAATAGCAATTGTTCAAAACAAGTATTAAACCGGAAGGTAAAGTGACTTCATAAGTCCCTACGGCTAATGCAGCAACTCTTGCTCCATTCCCCACGCGTAGGTCTACTTCACCCTCTTTAAGCAGTCTCCTATTCTTTAGTCCCTGCACATTTAAACAAATGTGAGAACCACGTCCGGTATCCAATACCCAAGAATCAGTGGTAGAAAGGAAAATATCTATCATATAGATACCTGAATTCGACGCAGTCCCACTGCTCTTGTTCTTCTTTTGCTCTTCCTTAAAAGCCTTACAATTACGTTTCCAATGACCAATTTTTTGAAAATGGAAACAAATTGCATCCTTTTGTGAATCGGGTGTTGCCTCTGGAGCCTTGGCAACCTTTGCCTTGCTTATCTTGGGTTTGACAACTTTTTTACCCTTTCCTTTGGCACTAACCTTCTTCCCATCTTGAACCATGACCACATGAGAACCTTTCTCCACAATCTTCATCTCCGCAGTTTTAAGTATTCCATGCAACTCAGAGAGATTCTTATCCATTCCATGCATGTTATAATTCAACACAAACTGATTATAACATTTAGGCAATGAATTAAGAATGAGATCCATGGCTAGCTCCAATAGGATTGGATAGCCAAGTTTCTCAAGATGCTCTACATAGCCGTTCGTTTTAAGCATGTGAGGACTCACTTGTTGCCCTTCACTCATTTTGCAAGAAGTGAATGCAACAATGGTCTTGTACCTCTTTTGCCTAGCTTGCTCTTGAAACATGGCTCTCAACTCCACGCCTATCTCATAGGCTTCCAAATATTCCAAACTTTATTGGAGTTTTGAGCACATAGTAGCAAGCATGAGACAACTTACATCTCTAGAATCATTACGATGTTTCTTGTAACTGTCTCTTTCTTCCCTAGGGGCAGTGGCTTCGGGTTCAACAGGAAGAGCCCCGTCGAGTATGTACAACTTATCTTCTTGCCTTAGAACTATTCTTAGGCTACGGATCCAATCCATAAAGTTCGTACCATTCTCTTGGAGCTTATCCTTCTCAAGGATCGATCGCAACGAAATTGATTGAGTGTTGGTTGTCATTATCTACAATTATGCAAAAAATTTAAAATTTAATAAGTACCATTTTTCATTAAAGAAATAAACTATGTATTTTTCCAAAAAATACTCCCACTAAATTATACAACCTTCTTATACATCCAATGTATAATATAATTTAAATGGGCTAAGATCCAACTTTAATTTAATTTCAAGTACGCTTTAACGCACCGCTCAAAATCAAATTAATTAGGTAGACAAACATGTCAATCATATCCCATATGATTCTTAGATCCTTTTCTGAGATTCTTTTAGAAATCCAATTTTTAAAAGCATGTTAAGTCTCATCTTTGCCTTAAGCCTAAAACCGTTTTGACGCTTAATTAAGTCCAACCATTTTAAACGTTTAGGAAACTCTTATTCACTCATCTTGCTCATACATGAATAAAATTAACACACTTCGCTTTGGCGAACCCATATTAAAATTACCCATGTACTAACAAGTGTTTTAATCATGGCATGGCAAAAGGATTTAAAATTTTCTTGAAGGTTTATCACATATAGCATATAACATATTTATGAGCACATAATATAAACATGTTACACATCAAGTTTAGCCACTAAATTAATCATCATTAATTTAAGCATAATATTTATGTGTCATTAGTTTCTCTATAATTATGCGGATGAGACTCTTTGAACTTTGGTTATCATCTCCAAATCAAGACAACAAGAAGTGCGGCCGAACTAACCCATAAGGCAACCACAATTCCGCACTAATTCAAGAAACCAGGAAAGTAGTCCATGTGGCCAAAACTAAGCAATAGATGGTCTCGATGAACGTAGGCCAATTGCATCCACAATTCCACATGGATCTCCAATCATTGAATCAAAAACTTTGTTTCTCAATTTTAGCAATTATGAACTCTTCATAATTCTAACTTAGTTTTATCTTTGAATCTTTGATTTGCGATCAGGTTTGGGAAACACAATCTCGATGAACGTAGATTAGCCATCCAAACCTTGATCCAATCTTAGAATCACAAGACTAAAACAAATAGAAAAATTAAACCCCAAGATCCACACCCAAACCCTAGCAAGAACCCCAAACTGGATCCCTAGGTCTGGCCGGGTCTCTTCATTGGGTCCGGTCGGACCTCCTCTGAAAAATCCCAGATTTTTAAAGTTCCAAAATTTATCTCAAAATTATTTTTCCCGATTCAATTAGGATTTGGTGTTCTTGGTGATCCAATCACCATGATCATCAAAACCTTGAATTAACAATTCATGAATCCCTAGATTATCAAAACTTTGACCCAATCAAAAATTGATAACCCAAACAATTTTAAATCCACCATAATTTTTATTGCGATTAAATAGTGCGATATAAGTTTATAAAACAATAAACCACATAAAATCATATAACACATAAACATTATAATCCAATATTCATATCATGCTAGGCACATAAACAAACAATTTACATGCACACAACATGATCTAGTATTGAAATAATCAACATGAACGGGGCTCTGATACCACTGTTGGGTTTCGTAGTAACATGCGCAGCGGAATTAAGCATTTAAAATTTTCATGAAACCTAAAGCCGTAGATCCGTTCATATGATTATATCAAATACATACAATATGAATACTAGAATACTAACCCTTGATGACTTTGAATTTTAGCCTTTGAACTTGGTGGAGAATACGAAGCTTGATCACAAACAGGTAAGAACACGAACTATGAAGATGATGAGCTTCACCCTCTAGCGGTATACACACCTCGAACGAAAATCAAGAGCACTTGATTTTAGTTGCTAGACCAAAATTATGAAACACACTTTCACAATTATTATGAACTATATGGAATTATGAATTCTTGAACTAGGATTCCAAATCTCTAAACAAGAATATTTTTCTCTCAATGAACTAGGTTAATCAACCTTAATGGCTGGTGAAAAAGACTTTATATAGGTCCTAGTCCTTAACCCTTAAGGACCTAGGATTCCTAAATCCCGTCACCCAATTAAGGAAATTACTTTCTGTCCAAGCAGCACTGGCACGGTCGTGCCCTAAAACTGGCACGTCTGTGCCACTAGGGTCGAGCCTGGCCTCCGAAATCTGATTATTGGCACGGTCATGCTTTATAATCAGCACGGCTGTGCCTAGCATAGTCGTGCATTATAACCAGCACGGTCGTGCCATCAGGTTCGAGCCATGCTTCCCTTATGCCGATATTTGGCACGGTCGTGCCCTATTAGCAGCACGATCAGGTTCGAGCCATGCTTCCCATAAGATATGATTAGGTTCTAGCAAACCGTCATACCTACCCACATAATGTAACTAGATACAAGTTCGCATTCCATTTAGAATATGTCATAATCCTTTTGTCCTCGATGTCATTGAACATAAGTCATGGTCACAAGTCAACTTGTCTTTGTTCAATACTTTCTCGATTCCGAATATGTTGATAATCCAAATAACATTGATCCAATCAATTCATTTTAGTCCGGCCGAACATTAAAATCAACATCATTCCTACGAGAGGCCCAAGCTTGACATCTCTCCGAAGAGGGACAAATCCATCACAGCTTATTATTCTTCCCTACATGAATCCAATTATGCCAATCATACCCTTTATAACTACCCGGTTAAAGGTAGCGTTTGAATATGTCAAACATAATGTTCATCAAGTGGAAGACTATAATAACTTCATGTCTAAGGATTCAAATGACATAACTAATAGGAGATACATATATGACCTTGACCATGATATAGATCTCATAAAGCGGGTCATGTCTAGTACCAAACAAGTACCCATAAATCTAACATGATCATCCCATGATCATTTAGCCTTTATACTAATACCAAAAAATTACTAGGGACGGAGATTATTATAAGTAAACATGAACAACAATAATAATCAAAACATCTCTTTATTAATATGAATAATTGATAATAATGATAACGTTTATTAAACGTGCCTAGGGCACCAACAATCTTATGGGTTCATGTTTGAGCCCATTGCTAACTTAGTGTAATCCTATAGGGTCACACACAATAGAACGAATCATAAAAGGACTTAATTGGAATTTTGGGTCGAAGGACCTTTGAGGGATTTTAGGACTTTAGAGGAGAAAAGTGGAAATCTGGAAAAAAAAAAAAAAGGGGTTAGTCTGGGCGGACCTTGTTAAGGACCCAGCTGGACCGCCTATTGCCCTGGACGGACCAAGTTGTGTACCTGGTCGGAATAATCTTTGATCCGGCCGGACCTAGTTGCACACCCGGGCGGAGCTAGTCCTGTTTCGACTTGGGTTTTTCCTGTTCCCTTTTTTTGCGGGTTTAGTTACTTGTTACCTATTTGGAATAGGTTTAACAAGTATTTAAATACCCTTTAGTTGCCCTAATCAGTCCATAAGTTCGTGTAAGCCTCCAAAGAGTTTTTGAGAGAGTTATTTCTTGTTCTAAGTCATCCTTACATTGAAGAACAAGAAAATCACATATTAATTCCATATAGTCAAAATACAATTGTCAAAGCGTGTTCCACAATTTTGGTCTAGCAACCAAGATCAAATGTTCTTGATATTCGTTCGTGGTGTGGATACCGATAGAGGGTGAAGCTTATCATCTTCAAAATTCATGTTCCTGATTTTGTTCGTGATCAATCTTTCCAATCTCCACCAAGGTCCAAGGTTGTTAATCAAAGGCATCAAGGGTTAGTATTCTAGTATTTATTATGCATGTATTTGATATAATCATATGAATGGATCTATGGGGTTTGGGTTTCATGAAATTTTAAATGCTTTATTCCACTGTGCATGTTACTAGGAAACCCAACAGTGGTATCAGAGCCCCGTTCTTGTTGATTATTTCATTACATAATCATGTTGTGTGTATATAAATTATTTATGTGCCTAGCATGATTTGAATATTGGGATTATGATGTTTATGTGTTATATGCGTTTTATGTGGTTTAATGTTTTGTAAACTTTAATCGCACTATTCAATCGCAATAAAAATTATGGTGGATTTAAAATTGTTTGGGTTATCAATTTTTGATTGGATCAAAGTTTTGATAATCAAGATATTCATGAATAAATGGTTTATTCAAAGTTTTGATGATCATGGTGATTGGATCACCAAGTACACCAAATCCTAATTGAATCGGGGAAAAACAATTTTGAGACAAAATTTTAGAACTTTAAAAATTTTAATTTTCAGAGGAGGTCCGACCGAACCCAAGTGAAGACCCGGCCCGACCTGCTGGTCTGGTGCGGGAAGATCTTAGGGTTTGGGTGTGGATCTTGGGTTTAAATTTTCTATTTGTTTTAGTCTTGTGAATTTTAAGATTGGATCAAGGTTTGAATGGCTAGCCTACGTTCTCGAGATTGTGTTTCCCAAAATTGATCGCAATCAAAGATTCAAAGATAAAACGAAGTTAGAATTATGAAGAGTTCATAATTGTTAAAATTGAGAAACAAAGTTCTTGATTAAAGTTTGGAGATCCATTTGGAATTGTGAATGCAATTGGCCTACGTTCATCGAGACCATCTATTGCTTAGTTTCGCCACATGGACTACTTTCTTGGTTTCTTGAATTAGTGCGGAATTGTGGTTGCCTATGGCTTAGTTCGGCCGCACTTCTTCTTGTCTTGATTTGGAGATGATAACCAAAGTTCAAATAGTCTCATCCTCATAATTTTAGAGAAACTAATGACACATAAATGTTATGCTTAAATTAATGGAGATCAATTTATTGACTAAACTTGATGCTCAACATGTTTATCTTATGTGCTCATAAATGTGTTGTATGCTATATGGTGATGAACCTTCTTAAAAGTTTTAAGTCATTTCGCCATGCCATGATTAAAACACTTGTAAGTACACGGGTAATTTCATGTGGGCTCGCCAAAGCGAGGTGCGTTGATTTAATTCTTGTATGAGCAAGATGAGTGAATAAGAGTTTCCTATGCGTTTAAAAAGGTTGGACTTAATTAGGCATCAAAACAGTTTTGGGCCTAAGGCAAAGATGAGATTAAACATGTTTTTTGAAATTGGATTTTATTAAAGAATCTCAAAAAGGATCTAAGAGCCATATGGGATATGATTGACATGTTTGTCTACCTAATTAATTTGATTTTGAGCGGTCCGCCAAAGCGGACTTGAAATTAAATTAAAGTTGGATCTTAGCCCATTTAAATTATATTATACATTGGATGTATAAGAAGGTTATATAATTTAGTGGGAGTATTTTTTATTTTTTTTTGGCAAAATGCAAAGTGCACAGCATGTCAACTAGGCAAACAACCAAAAGCGGCTTTATCAAGCAAGATCACACCTTCAACTTCAAGATGTTTGCAACTACTTCACATGGATTTGTTTGGACCTATCACTACCGCAAGCATTGGAGGAAATAGATATACCTTAGTTGTGGTAGTTGATTATTCCAGATATGTGGGTCAAAATGATGATTTCTAAAGATGATTGTTATGACATTTTGACCGCTCTCTTTAGACAGCTCCAAACTCAGAAAGAAGACGACATCGTTAGCGTTCGATCCGACAATGGAACAGAATTCAAGAACAACGGTGTTGCTCAGTACTGTGATGACCATGGTATTGACCACAACTTCTTTGCTGCTGGAGTTCCACAACAAAATGGTGTAGTGGAAAGAAAGAACAGAACGTTAATAGAGGCTGGAAAGCAATGATTGTTGAAGCAAAGCTACCTCAATACTTTTGGGCTGAAGCTATCAACACAGCTTGCTTCACTCAAAATATATTCCTCATCAACAAGACCTACAACAAAACTCACTACGAACTTTGGAGAGAAATAACTCCCAACATTGCATACTTCAAGATATTTGGATGCAAATGCTTCATACTCTATAATGGTAAACAACATCGAGGTAAATTTTCTCCTAAGGCCTATGAGGGTATATTTATTGGGTATGCTAAACACTCAAAAGTTTTTCGTGTATTTAATAAAATCACTCTTAAGATAGTAGAATATGTCCATGTTACCTTTGATGAACATTCTCTCCTTGAGCCACATTTTGCTCCAAATGTTGCTGATGATTTTGTTGAGCTTAATGAGATAGGTACAACTCGACCACAAAATCAATCAACTCAAGGAAATCCATCTAATAACACATCCATCTACCTCATATGAAGCACTAGAAGCTACCACATCTTCTGCTAATACAAATGGAGATGAAGTTGAAGTACCCATCAATGTTGAAGAACCAATTCCTCAAATTACATATGATTGAGATATCACAAATGATGTACCACTAGAAGATATTCAACAACTATCAACTAACCAGATATACCTTAAGAAGTTCGTGAAGTCAAAGATCACCCAATTTAGAATATTATTGGTGACTTACAATCTGGTGTTCGAACAAGAAGATCAAACTATGATGCTCTCACTGTATTCATATCTCAAGTTGAACCTAAGAAAGTTTATGAAGCACTCCAAGATTCAAGTTGGGTCGTTGCTATGCAAGAAGAACTCAACCAATTTGAAAGATGCAAAATTTGGACCTTAGTTCCAAGGCCAAATGATCAAGGAGTGTTTGGTACAAAGTGGGTGTTCAGAAACAAGATGGATGAGAATGGAAGCATTACAAGGAATAAAACTAGGTTGGTTGCACAAGGATACAGACAAGAATAAGGCATATATTATGATGAAACATTTTCCCTCGTTGCAAGACTTGAAGCTATAAGGATATTCTTAGCTTATGTCTCTTACTTATTAAATTTTGGAAAAATACATTGCTTATTTCTTTAATGAAATTGGTACTTATTAAATTTAGGAAATTTTGCATAATTGTAGATAATGACAACCAACACTCAATCAATTTCATTGCAATCGATCCTTGATAAGGATAAGCTTCAATAGAATAGTACAAACTTCATGGATTGGATCCGAAGCCTAAGAATAGTTCTAAGGCAAGAAGATAAATTGTACATTCTTGATGGGCCTATTCCTGATGAACCCGAAGCCAATGCCCCTAGGGAAGAAAGAGACAATCACAAGAAGCATCATAATGATTCTAGAGATGTGAGTTGTCTCATGCTCGCGACTATGTGCTCAAAACTCCAACAAATTTTGGAATATTTGGAAGCCTATAAAATAGGCATGGAGTTGAGAGACATGTTTCAAGAGCAAGCTAGGCAAGAGAGGTATAAAACCATTGTTGCATTCACTTCTTGCAAAATGAGTGAAGGGCAACAAGTGGGACCTCACATGCTTAAGATGAAAGGCTACGTAGAGCATCTTGAGAAACTTGGCTATCCAATTGGATTGGAGCTAGCCACGGATCTCATTCTTAATTCATTGCCTAAGAGTTATAATCACTTTGTGATGAACTATAACATACATGGAATAGATAAGAATCTCTCCGAGTTGCATAATATGCTTAAAACTGCGGAGATGAAGATTATGGAGAAAGGTTCTCCTGTGCTCATGGTTCATGATGGAAAGGGGCAAGGTGCCAAAGGGAAGGGCAAGGCAAAGGTTGCCAAACCCAAAATTAGCAAGGCAAATGTTGCCAAGGCTAATGGTGGAAAACCCGATGCACAAAAGGATACAATTTGCTTCAATTATCAAGAAATTGGTCATTGGAAACGTAATTCCGAGACTTTTAAGGAAGAGCAAAAGAAGAAGAAGAGCAGTGGGACTGCATCGACTTCAGGTATCTATATGATAGATATTCTCCTTTCTACCACTAGTTCCTGGGTATTGGATACCGGATGTGGTTCTCACATTTATTTAAATGTGTAGGGACTAAAGAATAGGAGACTACTTAAAGAAGGTGAAGTAGACCTGCGTGTGGGGAATGGAGCAAGGGTTGATGCATTAGCCGTAGGGACTTATGAAGCCACATTACCTTCCGGTTTAATACTTGTTTTGAACAATTGCTATTATGTACCGGATTTAAGTAGATATATTATTTCAATTTCTTGTTTGGATAATGAAGGTTTTAAATTTGTTATTAAGAATAAGAGATTTTCTATTTATTTAAATGATGTGCTTTATGGTATTGCTAATTCATTTAATGGCCTTTATGTACTTGATGTCAAAAATGAAAATAATGATAATGTCTATCATATAAATAAGAAATCTAAACCTAATGATGTAAATTATACTTATTTATGGCATTTCCGTCTTGGTCATATTAATGAGAAGCGTATCTCAAAACTCTATGGGGACGGTCTTTTGGGTTCATGTGACCTTGAGTCATATGATACTTGTGAGTCTTGTCTTCTTGGAAAAATGACTAAGACACATTTTACCAACTTGGGTGAAAGGGCAAGCGACTTATTGGGGTTGATACATTTTGATGTATGCGGACCACTAAGTAGCAATGCTAGGGGAGGATTTCAATACTTCATAACCTTCACCGATGATTATAGTAGATTTGGATATGTTTACCTAATGAAACATTAAAGTTAAGCGTTTGAGATATTTAGAATATTTCAAAATGAAGTAGAAAAACAACTTGGCAAAATATTAAGGCACTTCGATCGGATCTAGGTGGAGAATACTTAAGTCAAGAATTTGATGATCATCTAAAGAATTGTGGAATAGTTTTACAATTGAATCCACCTGAAACACCAGACATGGTTCGATCAATGATGAGTCAAGTTGATCTTCCTTTATCCTTTTAGGGTTATGCACTAGAAACTGCTGCTTTCACACTAAATCGTGTTCCAATCAAATCGGTTCAAAAGACTCCATATGAGATGTGGAGCGGAAAGAAACTTAGTTTGTCTTTCATGAAGATTTGGGGTTGCGAAGTTTTTGTCAAAAGACTTGTCTCAGACAAACTTGTAAACAAATCTGATAAATGTATTTTCGTGGGATATCCTAAGGAAACTAAAGGATATTACTTTTACAAACGAACGGACAACAAGGTGTTTGTTGCCCGGGCTGGTATCTTTCTAGAGAAGAGTTTCTCTCCAAAGAAATCAGTGGGAGTAAAGTAAATCTCGAAGAGGTTCGAGACCCAGAAAATGATATTTAACCGATGGTGGAACAAGAACAAGTACCACAAGTAGTTGTGGAGCCTGTTCAACATACACAAGTAACTCGCAGATCTGGTAGGTTACGATCCGAGCGCGAGAGATATGGGTTTCTCGTAACGGATAGTAATGAGGTAGAGATCATTGAGAATGATGAACCGACCACCTACCAAGAGGCGATGTCATCTCCTGATTCGGAGAAGTGGCTTGGAGCCATGGAATCCGAATTGCAATCCATGCAAGATAATCAAGTTTGGAACTTGATTGATGCACCCGAAGGTGTAAAAACCATAGGATGCAAATGGGTCTATAAGAAGAAGACTGACATGGATGGGAAGGTGCATACTTACAAAGCTAGGCTTGTAGCGAAAGGTTATAGCCAGATTCATGGTATTGACTATGATGAAACCTTTTCACCCGTAGCAATGATCAAGTCTATAAGACACTTGCTTGCCATTGCCGCATATCATGACTATGAAATATGGCAGATGGATGTCAAAACCGCTTTCCTAAACGGGAACTTGCAAGAGGATGTCTATATGACACAACCTGAGGGTTTTGCACAAAATTCTAATGTATGAAAATTGCAGAAATCCATCTATGGATTGAAGGAAGCTTCTAGGAGTTGGAATCTCCGTTTTGATGAATCGGTCAAAGAGTTTGGCTTTATCAAGAACGAAGATGAACCTTGTGTATACAATAATATTAGTGGGAGCATAGTGCTATTCCTTATTTTATATGTGGATGACATATTGCTCATTGTAAACGACATTCCTACACTTCAGTCTGTAAAGACTTGGTTAGGAAAGTGTTTCGCAATGAAAGATATGGGTAAATCCGTATATATCCTTGGCATTAAGATCTACAAAGATAGATCAAGGAAGCTAATTGGTTTATGTTGGGTTTTGAGGGTCCATGCGCAGCGGAAGACGGCAAAAGAAATCGACAAAACCCTAAGCCCCAAGATCCATTCATGATGATTAAATTAATAGGAATATGAATTTAGAATACTAACCATAGTTGTGCGTTTAAAATTTCGGATCTTCAAATCTTCGAGTCTTCAAGCTTTAGATTTGATCTCCTCGTTCATCGGATCACGATCACAGGAACATGAACTTGAGATGCTAAAGCAAGCATCCTCTATGTGTATCCACACGCGAACGAATATCTAGAACAATTCTAGATCTGGACTGCAAGGTCCCATCATTAGAAAACACGTTTTTCTAATCTTCAAAGGCTATATGAATTTATGCGTTCTTGCTCTTTGATTCTCAATCTTGGATCAAGAATTATGTTTCTCAAACATAATGGTTTGCATTCGTTTAATGGCTGGTGAAAAGATGTATTTATAGTCCCTATTTATTAACCCTTAATGACCTAGGAGACCTAAATCCCGTCACCCAATTAAACCTAAAAATCTGACTCCAGGAACTCTGGCACGGTCATGCTCACAAAGTGGCACGGCCGTTCCACTTGGTGCGAACAAGACCTGACCAAGTCAAATACTGGCATGATCGTGCTTGTTAATTAGCACGGTCGTGCTTTATAACTGGCACGGCCGTGCCCGCTAGAAATTCAGTTTTTGCCTTTTTCTTGATTCGTTCTTTTGTGTGTGACCCCATAGGATTATATTAAGTTGGTAATGAGTCTAACTAAGGTCAAACTCATAAATCATGAGCGGACTCTAGAAAGCCATCATGATTACCCAATTAATATAACTTAACGAAGTTCGTTATTCCTCATAGAACATATCACAATCCTTTTGCCACGCGATATCATATTGAACATAAGTTATGGTCCACGTCAACTTACATCGTTCAATGCTTTCTCGATCCCGAGTAGATTGATATGACCAAGTGACATTGAACACATCAATTCATTTGAACGTGGCCACGCATTTCATCAATCTCACTCTTCGAGTGGCCCAAGTAGATATCTCTCTTGAGGGAGAGACAAATTCCATCTTGACTTATCATTATTCCCTACAAGAATCCGATTATGCCAGTCATAGCCTTTATGACTACCTGGTTAAGGGTCACGGTTGACTATGTCAAACATAATGTTCATCATGTGGAAGACCATGATAATATCAGGTCTAAGGATATCAAATGATATAACTATATGAGATTTAATTATGACAATTGACCATGACATAAATCTCATAGGTGGGTCATGTCCAGTACTTGTTCACCAACAAGTACCCATAAGTTTAATTTGTATCATATACACATGATCATCATATGATCATCAATTAAACTTATACTAGTTCTTCATAAGTACTAGGGATGGAGATTATTATAATAAACATGTAAACATATAATAATCCAAGGTTGCTATCTCCATAACAAATGAGAATATGATGTAACGCAAGTCCTTTATCAAGGGCCTAGGGCATAATCTCCAACATTTTAAGCCAACGTACATACATTGACAAGGTCCTTAGAAGATTCTGCATGGAAAACTCTAAGAGAGGACAGTTGCCAGTGTTACATGGAGTTTCTCTAAGCAAGACTCAATGTCCTAAGACAAAAGATGAGCGGGAGAAAATGAGTGAGATTCCATATGCTTTGGCAATTGGATCCATCATGTATGCCATGATATGTACTAGGCCGGATGTATCTTATGCTTTGAGCATGACGAATAGATATCAATCTGACCCCGGTGAGAATCACTAGATGGCTGTAAAAGTGATTCTTAAGTACTTGAGAAGGACTAAAGATTCGTTTTTGATCTATGGAGGAATGGAAGATGATCTCTTCGTAAATGGTTACACAGATGCAAGCTTCCCAACTGACAGAGAGGGTTTTGTGTTTATGTTAAATGGTAGAGCTGTAAGCTGGAAGAGTTCCAAGCAGAGTACAGTCACTGATTCTACAACTGAAGCTGAGTATATTGCTGCATCTGATGCTGCAAAGGAAGCTGTTTGGATTAAGAAGTTCATTGGTGAACTTGAAGTGGTTCCTAGTATTGCTAACCCAATAGACCTTTATTATGATAATAATGATGCTATTGCACAAGCAAAGGAACCAAGGGCACATCAGAAATCCAAACACATACTTAGGCGTTTTCATATCATTCGAGAAATCGTTGATAGGGGAGACGTAAATATATGCAGAGTACCAACTGATGATAACGTTGCAGACCCGCTAACAAAGGGACTTCCACAAGCTAAACATAATGGTCATGTTAGGTCCATCGGTATTAGATACATGGGAGATTGGGCCTAGGGCAAGTGGGAGATTGTTAGTGTTGGTGCCCTAGTCACGTTTGTTAAACGTTGTAATCGTTATCATTTTATTCATATTAATAAAGAGATGTTTTGATTATTATTGTTGTTCATGTTTACTTATAATAATCTTTGTCCCTAGTACTTGTTAAGCACTAGTATAAAGGCTAAATGATCATGGGATGATGTTAGTACCCAACCTAAAAATGAGTTTATCAGACATTCTAGAACTCACAGGGACCTCCCAGGTATTTACAAAACTGCGTAGGACTTATCCAGGATTTCCTGAAAAGCCTAGATAAGAAGATGTTGATGACTGATCGGATGAGGAATCGAAGATAGGCGTTATCTCGTCATCCTCCAGGGTCCAGATTGATCAGAGCCTCGAAATTTGTGCCAATCTCTCTAACCGGCCGGGCGGCCAGTCTTCCGGCCGGGCGGCCACTTCCTCGGGGTCAATATTTCCTATAAATAGGTGACCTCAGGTCATTATTAAAAACACAATTCTCTTCCCCGAGTTCTACAAGCCAAACCGACGGTAGAACTCTCTCTCTCCAAGCCTTTCTAGCAATCCCGAAGATCCGGCGAATCCGCGCGAGAGATTCGACTTCGTTCTTGTCAAGATTGGTGAGAATTTGACATGTTTTCTTAGTTTAGATCTGATTTATGCTAGTTTCATCATGTTTATACATCTATATTCATATGATTCATAACGTGTTCTTCATGTTCTTGCTAGAATTCATAATATGCTCTATGACTAGGGTAGCGATCTTCATGCTTATATGTTATTTCATACATGTTTCATGATATTCTTATTATTATGCTAGATCTACGGCTTATCTCATGCATAACATGCTAGATCTAATGTTATAATCCCTGTTCATATTGTATAGCCGATGATGATCCACGAGATCTAGGAACTACTTCTAAACCCTAAACCTTAGGTAAATATTCCCATGATCAGTAATTCTCCGAGGATAAATATGAGGACTACCCATTGATCTTATCAATGGTATAATCATTATTCTAGGATGTGATCATCTTGTATGATTCTTTCTCCACCCCTTCATTATGCATGATCCCGCTTCTTCTCTCTATTCCGATTATGTGCGAACTACGCTGACCTGAGCTTCTTAAATGAGAGGAACGTAGGCAATCTTCGGATCCAGTCTCAATCACTAACACACTACAAACACATTCATCATGATAGATAGTCTGATTTCTCGGGCGATAGGAGTGATAACTTGATATTCTTCTCTTGTCGTAACTTGACCCCCGAACCCACTTTTGTTAGCTTTTTCTCAATGTTTTAGCTCGATAAAAAAACGTGGCGACTCTTGATAAGTTAAATGCCAATTTGAATATCCTAATCCCATAGATAAGATAAAAAAAGATAAATAAAAAGAAAGACTTCCCATGCGTCGCCGGCATGACGGAAAGGGGTATTCACAGTGGCGACTCTGCCGGGGTATTCTTCTCTTGTCAAACTTTCGTCAATATCATGATTATACTTACTTGTTTCTTTCCCCCTTGTAATTTATCTCTTGTACATATTTGCTTCCCTTGTACTTTAGTGCGTTAATATCTTAACTATTTCCTATTGTACCCTTTCTAACTGTTTTGCATTGCATGCATGTAAATACAAAAAAAAAACTCTCTGTTTTCTCCCTAAAAAATAACTAGTTTTTTTTCGCACACTACCACTAGGTCCGTGTCACACTGCACACCCTACTGGATACTCCGCTGAGTGCACAGATTTTGGCGATCCTGTCGCCTCTATCTTCGTGGCACCCGGGCTATCTAACTCACTGTTTTCACTTGTGAAGTAGTCAAGGTTAATCCCTTGTTCATTTCGAAACCATGCACTCACAGAGTCTAGGACACTCCAAAGTTGACCGGTTGGTTTGAATAGCTTTTCTTTATAGACAATTAACGTATCGTTCATGCCGTCATCCGTTAAGTTTTTAATGAGTCGTGATCCTTCGAGAGAAAAAAAGAAAAGCACAAAAAAATGAAATTCCCTACAAGGGTGTGGATATAGTAAGCCGAGTGATACTTTGTACAAGGATCTCAACTCGTTAAAAACTTAACTGAAGTAACATAAACGTTACGTTAAATGCCTTTAAACAAGGGTTAGTCGCTAGGATCCGTTAGGTCGGTGGAAGTCGCTTGCCCTATAGGACCCTCGCCCAAATCGTCCGTTTGGGAGGTGCAATACAGGTCAAAAACGAGGGGTCTATAGACGTAGTGACGACCTCCACTGATCCAGGTTTTGTAGATAGTAACCCAAAAAGGGGTACCCCTTCCAACCATTAGGACTAATAATACGTTGTTTTTGCAAATAACAAAATACATTGCATGAGCCTTGTCCCGTCCTAAACCTCTCGCCACTACCTTTACAGAGAAGCAAGTTTGGGTCCGTTCCGGTGGTCGTCTTCAACGGTCAAGCCTTCCGCAAGCTCAGTCTTTAGTCTCTGCATCAACGATGTCTCCATCATCAGAGCCTACTACTCGTAGTGTCTCCACTCCGCCAGTCTCCTCTTCTGGCGATCCGCAGATCGCCGCCAGTATCAATCCCTCGGACATTCCGCCATATCTCCATGCCTTCTTCACCAACCTCATGCTACATATTTCTAAGCTTGAGGATATAATCAAGTCTCTAGAAAGGGTCAACCAAGAGCTCAAAGATCACCTTCATACTGTGATGAAGAAGAAGGGTGTGGAAACTAGCTTCCACAATAAAGAAGTGGTCTTCGTTCAAGACGAATCAGTGCTCGTCACCTAACCTTCTAACGAGGGTGATATCCCTCTCAAGCTGCCCAACTACCAAAGGGTTCCTCCTCCGGATTTTGGTACTAAAGCAACCTCCAGCAAGGGTCCATATGAGCCGTCACCAGAATTGATGGGTAGTTACTTGTCCTCTACCAAGTTTCCACCGCCTTCACTACCGTTGAGCATAGGTGCCGCCGTGCCTACAATATCCACTGCTCCTCCCGCTACTCAAGCCTATGGTAGCGCAAATTTCTCTAACCATCCCCTAGTGGTCGCCATGCAAGAACAGATCCGCAAGCTATCCGATACAGTCTCCAAACAATCTGCTCCAATCGTCAAGACCATTGATCCGAGTAATGTGGGTGCTCTACCTAGAGACTTCAAGATGCCAAAGGTCTCTACATTCCATGGTATTACTTGTCCCAAAACTCATCTCGACAGTTATGTGCTAGCCATGAGAGCCCATGACTGCACCAATGAGCTAATGGCCCGAGTCTTCCACACCACCTTGGATGGAATCGCCCTCCGTTGGTTCTTGAGTTTGGATCCCTCCGAACGAGAGACATGGGAACAAATCACCGCTACTTTCTGCGAGAAGTATCAGTCAAACCTAGATTGGCACGTCAACCGTACTGATTTAGAGAACACAATGCAGAGGCCCGGCGAGCCTATCTATGACTTCTACAAGAGGTGGAATCACAAGCTAGCAGAAGTTCAATACCCTCCTAAGGCAAAGGAACAAAAGCAAATCTTCTTCAAATGCTTGTTGCCCGAGCTTAGGGTGGTGATTGTTAATGGATACTTTCCCGATCTGTGAGAAATGGTCGATGCTGGGGTCAGACACGAAGCCGGCATTACCGGTATTGTTAAAGAAGCTGCCAAAACAGGAAACTCTTCCTTCCGCTACAAAGCTCCAATAAGTACCGCTCCTAGATCTAAAGAGGTCGCCGGTCAAGTAAGTATGGTCCAAGATAACTCAGCCTTTGATGTCCTAGCAGTTACAAACAGCTTTCCCCGAAAGGATGATCATTTCGATGACTTTGGCATGCCCACTAGCGAAGTGTTCAAATTTTTGATAAAGAAGGGCTTGATCAAGCCACTTGAGAACTACGAACCATTCAACAAGAAAACTGTTCTTGATGCAACCAAGTTCTGCAAGTATCATAAGCACATCGGACATGTCACCGACGACTGTATTCATCTCAAGCATGCCATCCAAAAGCTCATAACTGATGGGAAGATTGAGAATCCTAAAGGTCTGAACACCATAGCAAACCCGCTCCCTAACAATGGTGGCGTCAACATGGTCGAGCTCATCGGAGGCGACATTGGTATTCTAGAAATGGTAGATGCCTTCGCCGAACTGGGGCTAGACATGAATGCTCTATTCGGAGGACTAGTCAAGATCGGATTGATAACTCCCTTGGAACGCGGATTCAAATGGCCCAAGAATGGATGTGACATGTCCAAGTTCTGCTACTACCATAGAATGTCCGGACACACCAACAACGAATGTTTTACCATCAAGCGAGTTGTACAAAAGCTCATCAAGGACAACATCATCGCCGACCCAAGGAAGATCATCGCCATGGATGTCAATATGGTGGCAATTGATCAAATCACCATGCTAGAACTCGAGGACTGCATCAAGCAATTGAAGATCTCAATGAAAAAATTTCTCCGTGGCCTTGTGAACAAAGGGCTCCTTAGACAACTCAAAGGTTATTCTACGCACATGGGGAGCAATGTATGGAAATACTGCCACTACCATCAAGCCACTGGACATAGAACGAGAGAGTGCTTCGCCCTGAAGAAAGATATCTTGAAGCTCATCCATGACGGCTCGCTCGAAGATCCTAGGCTCTCGTTAGATGAAAATAGTATAGCAACAAACATTGGTGATCTAGCCAAAACTATTATGGCAGACTCCGAGTTTTGTAGTGATGATGAGATAGGCTGTACTTCAAAGTTTATTAATGATAGTCATTCTTCTTGTTATATGCTGTCGTTAGATGAACTGTCTCTAGAAGCTTCTTTCCTCAGAGAAGACAACTCCACTTCACTTAAATCTCCACCACTATCTATAGCTGAAATCTTTGCAGAATCTGCCAAAATGCCACAGTATCCATACAACATGCGAGCAGAAATCAACCTACTTACAAGGTCCGGATAGATCTATCAGTCAGACTACAAGGGTACAAAGAAGGTCTTCAATAAAGAGTCAGAGCCATCAGATCCTGAGAAAGAGGATCCCATCCTCACGCAGCTTAAGCAAACCCAAGCTCATATATCCGTGTGGTCCCTACTCACTTCCTTCCTAGCTCATCGTCAAATGCTCGAGAAGAACTTGCCACTACTATGGTCCCTTCAAACACCACTCCCGAGAATGTCATGCAAATGATCGGCAACATTCACTTCAGGAATATTATCACCTTCTCAGAGCTCGATAAACCCCCGTTTGGAATTGATCACAATGAACCCCTGCACATAACAGTCGAAATCAGCGGGAAGAAGATTCCCCGAGCTTTTGTGGACAACGGATCCGCCATTAATGTACTGCCGTCTCGAATGATGGATGTGGTGGGTATAGACCCAACCACTCTAAGGCCCTCCAAACATACAATCAAGTCTTATGACTCTACATGCAGATCAGTGTTGGGAATTGTTACGCTGCCCATCTCCGTGGGGACACAAACTCTATCTATAGATTTCCAAGTGATTGATATACCATCATCCTTCACCATTCTGCTAGGACGCCCTTGGCTTCACAAATATAACGCCGTTCCGTCCTCCCTACATCAGTGTGTCAAATTCCAGTTAGGAAATGAGGTGACAGTTATCTACAGCGACCTAGTAACAGCACAAGGCACCGACACGAAAGGAGTACCTGTGTTAAAGATTCAACATGAGGAAGATCTCCGACTCTTCAGTGGTTTCGAAATAGTGGCACAAGCCCAGATATGCGATAACGACCTCACCAGAACCTCTGATAAAGTGCAACCTGTCTACAAGATGCTTCGTAATATGGGCTTCATACCAGGGCTGGGGCTAGGCAGGAACTTACAAGGGCCCACAGAGCTAACTGAGGAGGTAGACCACAGAGGTCTGTTTGGACTAGGGTACGAACTCACTCCCGCCGATGAGTCAGAACAAAAGCAGATAGAGCTACTCAAGAAGAAACAACTCCCTTACAAGAAGTCGGATATGAAACCTTACCACCTCTCCCTAAACTCTTACTACGTAAAAGAAGGAGAAGACTACTCAAACTTCGAGTTCGCAGAGCCATGGTTCGATCACAATGGAAAGCTACAAAAGGGTTTTGAAATCTTCAGAGATGTAGAGTTCAACCGGGCCAATCTAGAGCTAAGGTATATGGAACCCCGAAAGACTACTGGCGAAGTTACTACCATTCAGAACGAGTACTACATCAAGGTGAATAAGGACCTGACTTACGACACTGGATTTGTGTCACTCGATGAACCATTGGTCGGCAAAGCTAAGGAAACAGAGTCGTGGGACGGCCAAGATTTGTTTCAGCACCTGAACCTAAAAGAAGATATCGTGGATGCTATTGAATACAGACCTGTGACTACTACTATCAAGAATCTGGGGCTGGTCAGCTCACACCCTAGAGAGTCATTTCCCCCTAGGTCGGTTAGGTTCCATATTCTCACTTATGAATTCGTATCTCCTTCCAAGTCTAATGACCTCAAGTCAAAAGACTATGATGTAATTGCAAACAATGTCTTTCCTCGTGCATTAATGGAAAATCTCGATCTTTCCGAGTATCCCGCTATAGCCGCTCTTATAAATGATAAATTGACTGATCAACCTAATGATATATAAATAGTTAATAACGATTCATTAAAAGATGTAGACACAGACAAGCTTAATAACGAATACATCCGAGAAATCTCAAAGCAGGTTATCAATCAAAGGGAAAACCAAGCCCAAGCTGCCGATGAGGTGTTAACATGTGTGAATCTGGGAAGACAAGACAAGCCGAAGTGGACTTAGATTGGAAGCTTCTTTCAAGACGAAGAGCGAGAAACATTGATCAATCTGCTCAGAGAATTTGAGGATATCTTTGCATGGTCCTGTGACAACTCGCCAGACAGAGGTTGGGAACGAATGACAACGCCAGACATTGGGCCAGTAAAGCAAGCGATGCTGTCAGTTAAGCCCGATTGGTGACCTCGAATGGCCACGGAAATTGAAAAGTTGCTACAGAGAGACTTCATCAAATCCGTATTTTGGCCGAAATGGTTACTCAACATCATCTCCGCAAAGAAATACAAAAGGAAGGTGACAGTTCTCATAGATATCATGAGTCTCAACGAATTGAGCCCCAATCATAAGTTCCCTCTGTTTGACTTGAATGCACTATTAGAAGCCGCCGAAGACAAAGAAGTTCGATCATTCCTCAAAAGTTTCCCCAGTAAAAATAGGATACCCGCCGCAGTAAAGACAGATGAGAAGTTACTCTTTCACACTCTATGGGGTACCTATTGTCACGCCAACAGATTCCTAGAATGGAAGGGCATTGGTATCTCTTACCACGTGCCAAAAGGATCGCCAACAAATACAGACGCCTACTTAGATGACCTAGTGTTGCACTCTAAAAGACCCTACGGCCGTCACATCGAAGATCTACGGAAGGTCTTCAACATTCTGAGAGGTTAGAGAATTCTCCTTGATCCGTCAAAGTGCAGATTCGGTACTATCCATACAAAAGCTTTGGGCTACAGATTGGGACAGAGGTTCAGGCCTGACCCTGAGAAAGTCAGAGAGTTAATCATGATGTCACCCCCTCGCCAAGAAAGACAAAGAATCAAACTCATAGGCCTACTGCACTACATCGGTCGCCTCACAACAGTGGGGGACCCGCTCATCAAAGAATTATAGAATCGCTCAAATGGCGCCCCCATCATTTTCCGACATTGCACAAGCTCAGATCTACCGTTGGGCCTCATATTCAAAGCACTAGGGAAAATTGGTAAACTACAAGAACCAAGCTCTGCTACGATGTCGCAAACCAGCGAGCCAAACAGAAGGTGCTCATATCACCAGAAGGAAGGACATGACACCGATAATTGCCAAGAATTAAAGGAAGAGGTTCGACTACTCATCGAGACGGGTCGCCTAGTCAAGCGGAATGAAGATTGGGTATATATGGATGACAACGGCCTCCTCCCAGTCAAAGTTTATAAGCTCTGCAACTACTACAACTGACCACTACAGTCCTTCTCCACAAATGGTACTCTTCATCAGTGGTACTCTCCACCATCACTCCAGCTCTCCATCAACGGTCTTCTACAACGACCATCCCCTCTTGTAAAAAAAAAAATAGTCTCTCTACTTCCCCTCTTCTATCTTCCCTTTCTACAATTAGAAATGAACTACGGTGACCTGAGCCCCTTAGCCCTACTTGTAAAAGGAGAACGTAGGAAGCCTTCAATGGAGCGGTCTCAAAAATAAATAAAAATCCGAATTTGGTTTGAGCAAAATTTCAAATAAAGCAAACAATCTGTTTATTACTAAAGCAAAATCTCTATTTCCATAAGTCACTACACGTTAAAATTTATTTGATGAGTCTAAGCTCGAAAGAACCCGCCACTAAATAACCTGCTTTCAAATTTAAATAAACTAAAACAAACTAAAATCTAAACTATGTGTCTGCAGCGACTGTGGTTGGATACCCGGAGTCATCCCTCCTTTTTTTCTTCCTCATCCCTCTTCGGTTTCTTGTCTCTTCGTCCACGTCTAGCCTGTCTAGTAGGATCTTCAAATAAAGCCTTCTTAAGCTGAGTCACCCCACTTGGGCCTTCTCTTTCCCTTTTCCTTTCAGTAGGTGCTAGTTGAGCTAACTTAGTCTCCAACTCCCATTGTACATTCTCGTCCTCTCTCAAGCGTCTGCCTGAGACGTAAGGGACCACTACCCTTTGTCTCAGTCTTCTCAGAGTCCGTCTGTAGACACCCCATTTTGAACTCACATTTATGATTACACTACTCTCGTGTCTCGCCTTAGTGTTTTGATGAAAACTCGTTAGTTTTGTCATGTTTCATTAAGTTTCTGACTAACTCCGTTAGTTAGGGGCTAAACTGAACAACAGAACTTTAGATAAGGGCAAAACAGTACTTCTGTACTGGATGCCTCGTACGAGACATTGATGTCTCGTACGAGACATCTCCTCTGTCTGCGAGTTTGATTCACTTTCCTTCTCCGTCCCGATCTCTTTCTTGGCCAACACTCTCCTAATCCGGGCAATATTGAATTAGGAGACTTCCTGGAGGTTTCCTATTGATTCCTTATCTAATTAAACCTCTCTTCTTGGTCCCTAAGCAATCGAATCCCTATAAAAATAGAGTCTTTCACCACAAAAAGGGGTTAACAACTCTCTGGTCAGTATCTCTCTCAAGAATCCCGTTTTTATTCCTTCCTCACACCAAAACACCACCAAAAACCCTTCTTTTCAAGCCAAAGTCATCACAAAACTCTTGGATCATCAAGGCCTTAGTCAAGGCCATCAATTGGAATCTCAAGAACACTCTAGGTAAACTCCTGCGCTTTTAATCTCTACTTCTCATCTCCTTCTTTGTTTTAGAGTAGTGTAATCCCATCAAAAGGATCAGCCTAGAGCCTCTCCAATCCATGGACATGGTCTCGAAGCACATGATCCGACATTCCAATAATTAAGAAATTAAATATTGGCTTTATTTGTTTTAATTGTTTATTCTTTATTTGATTAAAACCACCTAAGCAAGACCAATCCTAGATTGGGTGGATTGGGTGCTCCTTGACCTTCCCAATCCATAACTTAACCCCCGAACTCAAGAATCTCACGGTCCGTGTTCCGTTCAACAACATGGTGGCGACTCTCAAATCAAAAAGGTAGAGCGGGTATCTTCTCGGGTGCAAACAGTGGTGACTCCGCTGGGGACAAATTAAGTGGGTTAGACTTGCGTGAAAATTAGGTGTTTTTAATCTCTGTAATTTTCTGCTTAAAAATATATTTTTTCTGAATTTTTCTGTGAATTTTCGGACTGCTCTGTTTTTTAATCTGTTCTGTTTTGAATCTGGGCTTCGGAAGAGATATCCCGTACGAGACATCACATCCCTCGTACGAGGTATTCCTTCTTTGCCTAGATTTATTTACAGAACAGTCCCTGCACTTCAAACTGCAGAACAGTCCCTAAATTTTCAAAAAACTGCAGATCAGTCCCTGCACTTCTGAAACTGCAGATTAGTCCCTGGACTTAAAAAAAAAAAAAAACTTTTCTTTGCTTGTTTTTACTCCGTCCCCATATGTGCAAAAAAAAAATGATTTATGTCATATACATGTTTTGTTTTTGCGCTAACATCTTTTGCAGCGGAGTAAAATAAATGCATAAATTAGGGGTGACTACTTTACTCATCCCCTAGTTTATTTTGCACCCATTAATGGGTAATAATGCAAGCACTGTAAGTACTTCTATCCCTCTCTTCTATGTGCTCCTACGTGCTCATGTGCTCCTTCTCCTCTCTAAAATCTTTTCAAACTCGAACTACGTTGACCTGAGTCTCCCTTTCTTTTTCTGAAGATCGAGAGAAACGTAGGCAACCACTTTGGTCCGGTCAAAAATTTTTACTTGCTTTCAAAAAAAAAAAAATCTCTATTTTTCCTTTGACACCTAGAACTTAACTCTCACACACGTGCACACATGTAGAATAATTGCACTACATACCCTATAAACCCGGGTCCCAATCGGAGGACGGATGTCGGTCAGCACCCCCATTCTAACGAATGGCCCTCGCCGGTCTCTCCAAAGATGGTGTACCCACTCCGTGACACGCTCCTAGACTGTGTTCATGGGGGGGAGCCTTAGCCGTAAGCCCTGCATCAACCTCATGCATACATACTAGTTAATAACACTCCTTGAGACCGGTCGGTTTGATTCTTAGGGTTGTTTTAATCTTTTCCCAAGATAAAATCTATAATCCTCCCTTGTGAATATGACGAATGTCCCTTCGGTAAAATGTTGAATGAAGAATTTTGAAAGAATGGAGAACCTCTCTACGGAAATCCGAGTTTGTGTTTTCCTACTTTCACTATTCTGTGCGGGATTGTGGATGCCATTTTGGCTTAGTTTCGACCGCACCGTTCAACATGTCCCTTTCGGTTGTCCCTTAAAATTCACAAGGTTTGATTGCATTAATGCGTTGTTTAACAAAGTGCAAAACAACTACGGAATCACTTAGGTTTGGCTAAATTGAATGGTGGATTCTGATGAGAATATGGGACCTTTGCCCAAATTGTCTGTTTGGGAGAGTGCAATACAGGTGAAAAACAAGGGGCTCATATTCTAGGGTGACAGAATCCACTATTCAAGGATATTAGATAGAAACCCCCCAAAACGGATTAAGTTCCGTCCGACGAAAACTAGGATTAAAAATCAAAATTTTTGTGTTTTGTGCTGGATGCCTCGTACGAGACATCTTTGTCTCGAACAAGACATCTTCTTCTGCCCGTGTCAGTTTCTGTGTTGTGCTCGTTTGGTCAACCTTCACTCACTCCTAAGCCTATACACCTCATAAAGCTGACTTGTTGGGACCTTAATCTGGGTTTAACGCAATCTCTATACCGTTAGGTCCGTCCGTATCGCAATTAGATCGTTCCAATATTTCGACACCATGTCTGAAACCAAGTCTATGCAAGAGGCCCGTGATCTCAAGACTCAACTAGAAAGGGAAGTAAGTCAAATAGTCGAAGTAGGCGCCACTGCCCTATACACTGACTTCAAGCGGAAAATGGAGGGAGAATTCATGACTCGCTTACGAACCCAAAGGGAGTACTATGAGAAAGAAATTACAATCCTTCATAGACGTCTCCAATCTCAAAAGGATAACTATGAAAATAAGATTTGTACTCTTCAAGCATGTTTGCAAACCCAAGAAGAATGCTGCAGCGAAGTAACCCCCGTTAATGCTTTCAACAAAGGAAAGTTCAAGTTCTATACCGTTCCCCTTCCTACAAGAGGAAAAAGAGAGAAAAAAGAAAGGCGCTATGACAAGCTTGAAGGTATTACTCAAGAGGGTCTCCTTGACATCCTCGTGAAGGGAGGAAAGATCACACCAAGAAGTCCTCCTACTACACCAAGGGACCTCCCTCCTCATCATGCTCACCACCTCTACTGCAAGTTCCATAAAGCAACCGGCTATGACACCAACTCTTGTAAACACTTAAAAGATGTGATCCAAGATCTCATTGACAACAAGGAACTTGAAGCGCCAAATGTCATCACCAACCTGCTTCCTAACAAACCATGTTGAAGAAGACAAAGCCTTACCATTTTGGGCTACAACTATCCTCTCCTTTTCTCCTTAGAAATAGAATAGGTTTTAATTTACTAGTATGAACTCGAAGAGTCGTTCTGTCATTCTACTCCATCTCCCTCCTTCTCTTGTGTCAACTAAACTATCGAGTCTGTCTTAAATTCTAGTTATTAATAAAAGTCATTTCCATTTCCTATACACTTCTCTAAGGTCGTTCTACCTTTTGAATTTCTCTCTAATTCATGAAATGGATCCGCAAACAATAAATGTCATTAATCTAAAACCTTGCAATTGATAATAGAAATGTCTAAACGAGTTTTGAGAAGAAGGCCTAGGGGCAACACATTACTATCACCGCGCTCATGGCAGAAGTCGAAGGACCACAATGGAAGAAAGTCAAAGGCTTTATCATTCCCAAAAAAAGTGGGGCTACTCAATTTAAGCTTTGAGAGTCAAAAAAAAAAAAAAAAAAAAAAAAACTCTCAAGCTTTCATAACCCCACAAAGAAGGAGTTTCAACCACACATAATGAAGTCAAAAAGGGGGCCTCTTATTTCCTCCTACAATGAAAATCAAATCCAAATGAAGAAAAAATGAGACTCCTAACTTGAAGACCGTCTCCATCATCCGTAGATATCACTCATGAAGAAATCCGAAGAGCGCACTAATGATTAGGCCTTCTCCTCAAAATTGTCAAGACATCTCTAGATGATTCACTTGCAAGAATGAATTGAACAAACACTTAAGACATCAAAAATAAATACTAGGGTCCATTAAAGGTAGAACTATCTTTCTAGTACTTTGAGCCAAGTAGCGTTCACTGTTGAGTCTAGGGGCTTCCTCTCTCATACACTTCTCTTTGGAATCCAAGCATCAAGACTAGGGGCTTTTTATTCTTTCCGTCCCCTTCCAATTCCTGTTCAAGATATACAAACTCGTCAAAGTAAATCCGCACTAGGGTCTATCCTCTTCGCCTCTAACTCTCATTACAAAGTGCGTTATCCTCACTGTCGATACTTGGAATACACTTCCCAAAAGCCAAGTCGATAGCTAAAATGCCTAGTAAATTCAAACCAAAAAATCTTGCATGTCTCTCCCCCAATAAGAGACAAAATTACTCTCCTCTCTGAGTCATCTTCGAGTACATACTCTGTCAAAAAAAAAAAAAAGAGACGCAAAAGAGATGCCCGCTAGATTGAAAACCCGAAAGGGCGGTCTAGGAAAAAATCAGGGTGCATCACAAAAAAATAATAATAATAATAAATAGGGAGAACATTCTTCAAATCATTTCTTCTTCAACCTTCCTCTTTCCTTAAATCAATCAAGCGGGAGAGCACTCTTTTTCAAGTCAAAACAGCCTCATAAGCCTGTTCACGAAGTCATCTATGACATACAAGATTCTTGGGGCTTGACTTAGACCAAAGCATGAGATAAACTTGGGGGAATAGATAGTGTTTATCATCACCTTCACCGGAAACTTTCGGACATGGAACTCTAGAGTTGTCAACAAGGTACGCTCGGCCTACTTAGAGCTTGCACATTGATAAATATCGGCATAATTCCACAAGGCCCCTTCTCCCAGATCATTATTCCATAAAAGTCCACCTGAGATCCAAAAGTCCACCTCCACCCATTGTCCAAATCAAAATTCCATAAAAGCCCAAAAACTCATCACACACTACTCAGGTCAGGCTGCCCCCAAGCCCAATGCCCAGGCCCGATGTCCCGACCCGCCCACCCGCCCCGGCCCACCCGCCCCGGATCCAGAACTCAATGCCAGCCACCCCTTTTAATTAAAAGCAAAAATGTTGTTCCCAGGTTTCGAACCTAGGTCTTTTACAATAACAACCATGTCTTTACCACTAAGCCAATGCATTGCTTGTTTCTAATTTTGCAATATTTATTATTACTAACTAAAATCTGGACGAAACTAAATTACAAAACTTGAGATTTTACAATTAATTAATGAAAAACTTGAATATTCACAAAAACACAATTTTTTTTAATATATGTTAGAATATTAAAAACATGATTTAAGAATATAAAATATCTAAAGCTTTTTATTAAAAAAATATGAAAGACCTAAAAAATAAATTAAATTATATTTGCGAAAATACATTATTTCATAATATTTTATAAGTTTTTAATTATCACCCTTCTGTTAAGGCATTTATTTACATAAATGACACCAACTAAGTCTATTATATACTGAAAATATGAGAATTATAAGAAAATAAACTAAATAACTCTTATACCTTAAATATAAGAGTAATTCTAGTCTTATATTTTAGGTATATAATTTCTTTAAAAAATGGGGATTTAATGTGAGAAAATTACTCTCATATCTAAAGTATAAGAGAAGAACTAGTCTTATACTTTCGGTATAAGAGATAATATTAAAAATATATTAGAACAACTTGATTAATGTTTCACAACATTTAATAATAGAAGTATCATTCTTGCCAAAATAAATGTCAGCAATTAAAACTTTCCAATCAATTAATGAAATTCTTGATTATTCACAAAAACATTAAATTTGTAAAATAAATATCATTTTACATTAAAAAACATGATTAATTAGGTCTTATAATTTGTATCAAAGTCTTGTAAATTCTTATTAAACATGTAAATTGTCTCATATCAGACTCATGAGAGCCATTTACAAAGGTCTCATATCCGACTCATGAGTCTCTTAAATGTCTCATAAGTGATTTTTTAAGTCTTATAATTTGTATCAAAGTCTTGTAAATTCTTATGAGACATGTAAATTGTCTCATACCAGACTCATAAGTCTATTTACAAAGGTCTCATACCAGACCCATGAGTCTCTCAAAGATCTCATAAGTGCATTTTTTAGGTCTTATAATTTCTATCAAAGTCTTGTAAATTCTTATGAGACATGTAAAAAAAGTCTCATATAAGAATTATGAGGGTCTATTTACAAGGTCTCATAGCAGACTCATGAGTCTCTCAAAGGTCTCATAAGTGTGTTTTTTTAGGTCTTATAATTTGTATCAAAGTCTTTGTAAATTCTTATGAGACATGTAAAAATGTCTCATATAAGACTTATGAGGGTCTATTTACAAGGTCTCATAGCAGACTCATGAGTCTCTCAAAAGGTCTTATAAGTGCAAATACTGACAATTTGGTAATAAGGACTTAAATAGTGTCATTTTATATAAATAGTTTACTGGAGGGTGCTAGTAAAAAAAAAAAAAAAATTAAAATTCGATATTGCACAAAATTATAATTTAATTTATCTTTGGGTCTTTTATATTTTTTTTCTAATAAAATATTTAAATACTTTATATATTTTTTTTTAAATCTTGTTTTTCGTTTTTTTTTTTTTTTTTTTTTAACAAAAAGTTGATGTTTTGGGAATAATCAAAAATTTTATAAATTGATTTAGAATCTTGTTTTTTCTTCACTTAGTTTCATTTAGGCGCAATAGTAATAGAATATATTGCAAATTTTGTATCAAACAGTAGGTTGGTGTAGTGGTTAAGTTGTTAGTTTTCACAATAAGTCATGGGTTCAATTCCCATACCCAACATTTTAATTTTGCATCCAAACAGTGAGCTGGGCTGGGCATGGGCGGGCTGGGTATGGGCGGGCTGGGCTGGGCAGGGCTGGGGCGGGTTGTGGGCTGTGGTGGGTTTAAATGGGATTTTGATCTGACCTTGAGTTTTTATGGCATTTGGATCTCACCCAGGGGGCCTAGAGTCCAAAGCCCATAAATATCATTGGTTGTCGGACAAATAGTTGTCTCCCTTGAAACAACATGACTAAAGGAACGATCTGGACGGATCATCTTGCACAAGGCAAATAAGCCTCACACGAGATAACCATCGAAGGAATTCCGTAGCATCATCTTTGCAGAAAACCTGATTAGGTCCCAACTTGTCAAAACAGGTCCCCGCACACACACATGAATCAACACATATAGTTCATCACCAATAAACATCCCATCGCAAATCCATGCTATTAACACTACTTACACCAAGGTTGACCGACCGAGCATGCACATAAATTTGTCACCGCCACATGAGTCCAATTGCAAACTAAAATCAAAGCTAAATTGCTTGCTAGAATAGGTTCTACTTGTTGAATGAACAGGTACACAGGAACCAATCCGTGCTAAAAAAGAAAAAGAAAAATTTAGCAGCGATCAGACGATACCCGCAGAGAATTCAGTCATAAAAAATTCAGCATCCAGTACTTTCATTGTAGGAGCATTGAGAGAGGATCATATCCAGTACCTTCAATCATCTCCATGAACTGATTGATCGAAGAAATTCAGAAGTCTACAAGTCTACACCAAATCAAAGAGATTCTGCATCCAGGACTTTTAATGAGGAATTGGAAGAGGATAATGTCCAGTACGTTCGATCAACCATAGACGAGGACATTCAGAAGTCTACAAATCAACATCAAATTCAGAGTTTCTGCATCCAGGACTTTCAATGAGGAATTGGAAGAGGATAATGTCCAGTACGTTCGATCAACCATTGATGAGGACATTCAAAAGTCTACAAATCAACATCAAATTCAGAGTTTCTGCATCCAGGACTTTCAATGAGGAATTGGAAGAGTATAATGTCCAGTACGTTCGATCAACCATTGATGAGGACATTCAGAAGTCTACAAATCAACATCAAATTCAGAGTTTCTGCATCCAGGACTTTCAATAAGGAATTGGAAGAGGATAATGTCCAGTACGTTCGATCAACAATTGATGAGGACATTCAGAAGTCTACAGATCAACATCAAATTCAGAGTTTCTGCATCCAGGACTTTCAGTGTAGAGCATTGGAAGAGGATAATGTCCAGTACGTTCAATCAACCATTGACGAGGACATTCAGAAGTCTACATCTACATCAAAAATGTCCAGTACTTTCAATGAGGAATTGGAAGAGGACATGTTTAGTACTTTCAATCAGCCATTGAAAGAGAACATCCATGGATCCAGTACTTTCAATCAACTATTGAAAGAGGATAATATCCAGTACTCTCAATGTAAAGTATTGATTGAGGATATTCCCTAACAACTTCAACACAATCTGCACCAGCAACCATGACGCTCCATCAACAACAGAGGGCATATTCAGAATTGGGTCAAGGACATTAATTCCTCAGTATGGGTTACTCTCTAAACTCTAAACTTTACTTACCACAATATTGCTTTCAAAATGATTTCCAAAATACCTAAAACCACCGTTTTTTTCATTTTTCAGAGTCGAACTATGTTTGGTCTGATTCCTTTCCAGAGGATACGTAGGCAGCTTTATAGCACGACCATGCCCAAAGTTCTAAATGGTGTCTTTTCTATTGACGACGTTACTTCTTCCATAAGTATCGTCGCCGAGGGGCTCTGTAGACACCCCATTTTGAACTCACATTTATGATTACACTACTCTCGTGTCTCGCCTTTGTGTTTTGGTAAAAGACTCTATTTTTATAGGGATTCGATTATTTAGGGACCAAGAAGAGAGGTTTAATTATGTAAGGAATCAATAGGAAACCTCCAGGAAGTCTCCTAATTCAATATTGCCCGGATTAGGAAAGTGTTGGCCAAGAAAGAGATCGGGATGGAGAAGGAAAGTGAATCAAACTCGTAGATAGAGGATATGTCTCGTACGAGGCATCCAGTACAGAAGTACTGTTTCGTTAAGTTTCTAACTAACTCCGTTAGTTAGGGGCTAAACTGAACAACAGAACTTTAGATAAGGGCAAAACAGTACTTCTGTACTGGATGCCTCGTACGAGACATCTCCTCTATCTACGAGTTTGATTCACTTTCCTTCTCCATCCCGATCTCTTTCTTGGCCAACACTCTCCTAATCCGGGCAATATTGAATTAGGAGACTTCCTGAAGGTTTCCTATTGATTCCTTACATAATTAAACCTCTCTTCTTGGTCCCTAAATAATCGAATCCCTATAAAAATAGAGTCTTTCACCACAAAAAGGGGTTAACAACTCTCTGGTCAGTATCTCTCTCAAGAATCCCGTTTTTATTCCTTCCTCACACCAAAACACCACCAAAAACCCTTCTTTTCAAGCCAAAGTCATCACAAAACTCTTGGATCATCAAGGCCTTAGTCAAGGCCATCAATTGGAATCTCAAGAACACTCTAGGTAAACTCCTGCGCTTTTAATCTCTACTTCTCATCTCCTTCTTTGTTTTAGAGTAGTGTAATCCCATCAAAAGGATCAGCCTAGAGCCTCTCCAATCCATGGACATGGTCTCGAAGCACATGATCCGACATCCAATAATTAAGAAATTAATTATTGGCTTTATTTGTTTTAATTGTTTATTCTTTATTTGATTAAAAACACCTAAGCAAGACCAATCCTAGATTGGGTGGATTGGGTGCTCCTTTCTACAAGTCTCGTCCCATAAAGAGGGTATAATCTGAGGCATCCCGTACTGACAGCACACCCGCACTGCATAGCAATAAGTGGTTTCACCAAAGGCAGGGACTCGAATCATGCAGAGACCACTCTGAGACCACCGTGCTCTGATCACTTCCCAATGAGGTACCGTCCACTTAATTTGGGCAGTACTCAACTGTGCCATATATGTCACCCATGCAGAACGAGCCATCCCTGCAAAACCGCTGCTTTATGCGCCTACTCTGACAAACCTAAGGTGATACGGACCCGACAGGTTCCTCCAAGACTCGAAGTCTCTCCTGCAGCCACAAGGTTAACAGTCTGGTACTTCCCCTGGTCATCTTTTGAGCTCCCGAGGCCAACTCTCCAATACCATGAAAAGTTTCCCCAAGCAAGCAAGGGACAATACTGCGATTGGCTTGAGCCTGATCCACCATATCAAGGCAACCCATGGTAGCTACTCCTACGTAAGGTGGAAATAACACCGAGGCAAACAGACAAAGTGCCAGACAATCCAGAGCCATGTCAGACTCTACCGTGCTATTAATAAACCTGATGGGAAGCCCATAAAGGTTAACATCACTATCCAACAGCAAACCCCTAGCATCCTCGATAGAAATCTTCAGCAATTGGGAAACTCAAAGTTCTGGAGGCACTTGGGACTGTGGCATAGCTACCCTGTCCGTCACTGTTGCACCACAAAGAGCTGTAAAATCTTCATACGTTGGGGTGATTTCATTAAAAGAAAAGTTGAAAACATGATTCTCGTTGTCCCAGAATCTAGCACCAGCACAAATCAGATGCTCGTCAGACTTAACCCTATACAAGGACCAAAGGCACTTAATTCCAAATCTCCTATCAAATCTTGTACGGCTTGCCCTCGAAAGCTTCCCAACCCAGATCTTCAAACTCTTGATGAAGTAGTTGTGTCGCTCCTCAGAAATCCTAGGGTGTCTATCCATCAGAAAGGCGTGGAAGGATCGAAATCTAGAGCAAAAAGAAGAAAAACTGCTGTTGGCCTCGTCTGTTTATGCAGGCTGTTATTATATAGAGGAAGGAGTTCATGTCGCGACCCCGGACCCCGCGGGCCCGAGACCGCGAGCTGGACGTCGACTTAAGACCAAAACTAAGAAATACTGAAGTTAAAATTTCCTTTGATACCAAAAGGTGATGATCCAAAGTTTTACAAATCCAAGTTTGACAAAAACCAAATACAATTATCATAAACTTCCACAAGTTTATGCCCAACAAAATACAAATATACAATTCTTAATGACGTCATTGATTGGTACAACTATCCTAAAAAGGTTACACATTTATATAATGTAAACCAACCTATAACAACCTTCCCCAAAAGAATGTATACACACTCGACGTCCTCTTTCTCGTGATCAGCGAGACTAATCCTTAGCACCTGAGGGGGGTTAAGGAAAAACAAAGATAAAAGAAAGGGGGTGAGATAAATCTCAATAAGTTACTAATGCAACTACATGACATGCTATGATGCAATATACAGTAATAAATCATAGTTAGCACATAGCATTTATCACATAACAGATAGCAGCGGAAATAAACACATAACAAAGGATATAGCCAAGGTTTTCCAAACCGGTACATCCAAATAAAGGATCGCTGCGCAGCTTCAATAATCAACCAATCAACATCTTCATAATAGCATGAAAGCTGAAGAGAAATCCCCGGTACCGGAACCAATAACCATAAGAGTGTCACAAAGGACAAGAGCCATGCCACAAAGTCATGCTCGGTAGCTAGATACATTCCCAAGGGAAGCTAACTTATCCTTTCCAAGGCCAATCTGGAAAAGGGGTATAGAAGGGCGCAAAACAATGGTCAACATTATAATGGACTTGGCTTTGCCGTTATAATCTTTCCCATCGCCCGATGCAACAAATATGCCAGCTGGGCTTCTAATTAAATGCTAAGTAACAATATTTTAGCATGAATAAACAACTTAAGGTTCCAAAGTAGGGAACCGTACCAAGAAGTCACCAAGAAAGTGAAATGAACCAACAACGCACAATTAAAGTGTTCCAATAATCTCAATTAACACTTAATTAATTTCAAACAAAAACTTGATCACAAAGGACCCAATTCTATCACTGGATCGTACTACAATGTTCACTAAGGTCAACTAGAAGGACACCCAAGACTTAGACCAAAACGCATTCTTCAATCACACAAACCAACAAATGAAAACTTTCAGATGTTCTATGCGGCCGCCCAAAAGGGACTGTGCGGTCGCCCAAACAAGCCCTCAAACAAGAACAAAAGCTTTCAGATAGATGTGCGGTCGCCCAGACATTTTTGGGCGGTCGCCCAATCTTCTGAACTGCTGAAATTCGGGAAGGAAGAAATGGGTTCTTCCATTTTCATACCAAAACACATTTCAACCAAAATCAAACACTCTTAACTAGCATACTAAGGTACTAGAGCAACTTATGGGTCTAAGAGAACTCATATAACAACTTTTAACAACCAAAATCAAGAATCAAACCCAACATTCATAAATCACCATTTTTGACCAAAAACCCAAATAAATTCCCAATAAATTGCAACCTCATCCAAACTTCAAATATAACAACAAAAGCATTATGTGAACATGATATGAACATTTTAACATCAAAATGGGGGAAAAGTAACTTACTTGAAAATTCTCAAAGATGACGGAATTCAATTCTTTTTGGTTCTACGCGATCCTATCGACGATCTAAACACATTTCGAGTTTTAAGAAATGAAAGATTATGAGAGGAAGAGGAAGTAAATGAAGGGAGAAGAGAGAAAGAAATGTTTACCTTTTTCTTTTTGGAGAGAGAGATGAGCTGGGAAGAGATGGAGAGTGAGGATGAGGGAGGTGAGGGAAGGAGTAGGGGAAATTATTCAAAATGTTACACTCGGGCCCCTTCCCCAACTACTAACACAATACTACACTCCCAACTAACAATTAAGACCCAACAATACTACACTAACCCAAATAACCCAAATAAAATGCTTAAGCATAAATATTATAACACATAAAATGCACACATAATTATTTAAATAAATAATAATTTAAATAAATAAACAAGCAAATAAATAAATAATAATTATTTATTACTAATAAAATAGAGCCTAGTTTTCGGGTCGTGACATTCACTCCCCCTTAAAGAAAATCCGACCCGAATTTTAACGAGACTCACCTTATACAAAAAGCCACGGAAATTTCCTCTCGATCTCATCTCGAAGCTCCCACGTCGACTCCTCGATATGATGATTCCTCCAAAGAACTCTAACCAATGAAATGCTTTTGTTCCACAACTCTTGGACTTTGGCATCTAAAATCCGAACCGGTCGTTCCTCATAAGTCATATCGGGCTCAAAATCCTCCGGTATCCTCGGTAACACGTGATATGGGTCATGAATATACTTACGAAGCATAGAAACGTGGAACACGTTGTGCAACCTGTCCAAAGATGGCGGTAACGCAAGACGATACGCAAGAAGTCCAACCTTTCCCAAAATCTCAAACGGGCCAATAAACCTCGGAGCCAATTTGCCTTTCTTCCCAAACCTACGAATACCCACCTTTGGAGATACTTTCAAGAACACCAAATCACCGGTCTGAAAACTAAGATCTCGCCTTCGGTTATCTGCGTAGCTCTTATGACGACTCTGGGCTGTCTTCAATCTATCCCGGATAACTTTGACTTTCTCAACCGAATCCCGAAGCAAATCAATACCCAAAACTTTCGCTTCACCGACCTCGTCCCAACAAATAGGCGATCTACATTTCCTTCCATACAAGGCCTCATACGGTGCCATCTCGATACTAGCCTGATAACTGTTGTTGTAAGAGAATTCCACTAACGGTAGGTGCGAATCCCAAGAATCGGAGAAGTCTATCGCACAAGCTCGCAACATATCCTCCAAAATCTGAATAGTCCTCTCGGATTGACCATCGGTCTGAGGATGAAAAGCCGTACTGAATCTCAAGTCCGTACCCAAAGCTTCCTGAAACGCCTTTCAGAATCTAGAAGTAAACCTCGGGTCTCGATCTGACATAATGCTAACCGGAACCCCATGCAATCTAACAATCTCATCAACGTAAAGGGTCGCAAGCTTCTCCATCGAATATCTGATGTCAATAGGCAAGAAATGGGCACTCTTGGTCAATCTATCCACTATTACCCAAACACTGTCATACTTCCTACGGGTATGAGGTAGTCCCGTAACGAAATCCATAGTCACATGCTCCCATTTCCACTCGGGAATCTCTAACGGCTGAAGTAGTCCCGTGGGTCTCTGATGCTCGGCTTTGACCTGCTGACAAGTTAAACACTTCGAAACGTACTCGGCTATTTCCCTCTTCATATTAATCCACCAAAATTGTTGCTTCATATCCTGATACATCTTCGTACTGCCCGGATGAATAGTATACCTCGATTTGTGACCCTCATCTAAAACTTGCCTCTTTAATCGACCAATATCGGGTACGCACAAACGACCACGGAAAGTCAACACTCCACTCGAACCCAATGAAAAATCCTCGAAGTTCTTTTCCTTCAATTTACCCATTATTTTCACCAACTCGGGATCCTCTTTCTGAGCTTCCTTTATTCTCTGAATTAGGGTCGGAGATACCCTAATATTCGCAAAAATAGCCCCATGTCTCGATTCACGAGGAGACCAATCTCGAACATCCTCGAGCATTTTCCACTCCCGGACCATCATCGAGGCCACATAAGATTTTCTACTAATCGCATCGGCTACAACATTCGCCTTCCCCCGATGATAAGAAATCGTACAATCAAAATCCTTCAACAATTCCATCCATCGGCGCTGTCTATTATTCAACTCTTTCTGGGAGAAAAGGTACTTCAAACTCTTGTGATCGGTAAAAATCTCAAACTTCTCCCCGTAAAGGTAGTGCTTCCACTTGTGCAACGCAAATACTATCGCAGCCAACTCCATATCATGAGTCGGGTAATTCTGTTCACTAGGGTCAACTTCCTCAAAGCATAAGCAATCACTTTCCCATTCTGCATCAAAACACAACCCAAACCCTCTTTCGAAGCATCACTGTAAATCACTAGGCCATCGCTCCCATTAGCCAAAGTCAAGATCGGTGCGGTAGTCAACCTCTTCTTCAATTCCTCGAAACTCTTGTCACATTTCTCGGTCCACACAAACGGGACATTCTTCCGGGTCAACTGAGTCATCGGAGTAGCAATCCTCGAAAACCCCTCAATAAATTTTCTGTAATACCCGGCTAAACCAAGAAAGCTTCTAATCTCTGTCACTGATTCGGGTCTCTTCCAATCCACTATGGCTTCAATCTTTGAAGGATCCACGGAAATCCCATCTTTAGAAATCACATGACCCAGAAATGACACCTTCTCGAGCCAAAATTCGCATTTACTGAACTTCGCAAATAATTTCTCCCTCGCAAGAACGGATAAAACTGTCCTCAAGTGCTGCTCGTGCTCCTCTCGAGACTTAGAATAGACGAGAATATCATCAATAAAGACCACCACGAACGAATCAAGATAAGGATGGAAAATTCGGTTCATCAAATCCATAAATACGGCTGGCGCGTTAGTCAACCCAAACGGCATAACCAAGAACTCATAATGACCATAACGGGTGCGAAAGGCAGTCTTCAGAATATCCTCCGCTCGAACCTTCAACTGATGGTACCCACTCCTCAAATCAAGCTTGGAAAACACAACGGACCCTTGAAGCTGATCAAATAAATCATCGATGTGCGGTAGAGGATACTTGTTCTTCACCGTAACCCGATTCAACTTTCTGTAATCGATGCACAATCTCAAGGAACCGTCTTTCTTCCGCACAAATAAAACCGGTGCTCCCCACGGGGAAACACTAGGGCGGATAAACCCTCAATCAAGCAACTCTTGCAACTGAACCTTTAGTTCCTTCAACTCTGCGGGAGCCAACCTATAAGGTGCTTTCGAAATTGGAGCCGTACCCGGCAAAAGGTCTATACAAAACTCAATCTCACGATCGGGAGGCATATCATACTCGGTAGAGAAAACATCGGGAAATTCCCGAACTACCCGAACACTATCCAAACTAGGGGATTCCTTCATAGTATCAAGAACACTAGCCAAATACCCCTCACAACCACTATGCAATAATTTTCTCGCTTTCATATAAGAAATTAAGCGAACCTTTCTACTCAGAGGACTAGCCTCAAACACAAATTTAAGCACATCGGGAATAGAAAAAGTAACAGTTTTCTTACAGCAATCAACGGAAGCATGAAACTTGCTCAACCAATCCATACCCAAAATGACATCAAAGTCTTGGATAGGAAGAACTACCAAATCCGCACAAAGGACACGACCACAAATAACCACATCACAAGAACGAAAGACTCGATCAGAAATCAAGCATTCTCCTATAGGGGTCGACACCTCTAGCACGTACGGTAAAGACTCGAATGCAGCATTTAACATGGAAGCAAATTTCACAGAAATGTATGAATGAGATGATCCTGGATCTACTAATGCTTGTGCGCTCACATTAGACACAAAAACAATACCTCCAACAACGGATGGATCATCGGTCGCCTGTTGTTGATTCATGGCATAAACCTTTCCTTGAACTTTGGGCTTCCCAGCGGCATCCCTTTTCTGACCCTGATTAGTACCAACCCCTGACCTGGATGACTGACCTCGGTACCTCGTACACTCTCTCGTAAAGTGACCCATTTCACCACAATTGGTGCACTTGCCTTGCTTTTTCCAACACCTATCCTCCGAATGGCCTACCTTCTGACAAAAGGTACAAGGCTTCCTAATATGAATCCCCGGAGTAGTACCCGAATTCCTCGGTGTGGTTTGCCCCTTAAACTGAGATGATGCTCCCGGGTTACCTCGGTTGTCGGAACGGTGTTGAGGTTGAGATTTAGCATGGCTTCCCGGTTTACCCGTATTCACAACTTCGGTTTTCCTTTTGTGCTCCCCAATATCTTGCTCTATTAAGTAGGCTCGGTCTACCGCATCTTGAAATGTCACTATCCGTTGGGCAATCAGTTGAGTACGGATGGAGGTCTTCAATCCCCGAACGAATCTCATAGCTTTTTGTTCCTCGGTCCTCACCAAATAGTCGCAATACCGGGCTAATTCTATGAACTTAGCCGATTATTGTGCTATAGACAACAAACCTTGCTCTAGGTTGAGTAGCTCGATCTCCTTTCGGTTTTGATCAACAACCAGAATGAAATGCTCTTTGAATTTTCGCACAAACAACTCCCACGCATACACCGTGTGAGTATCATCCCAACTAGCTTTAACACCCTTCCACCAATGCTCGGCGGCTCCCACAAGCTTATAAGCCGCGAACCGGACCTTGTCCTCATCCGTGCACCCAAACATATCATAAATATTCTCCATCGACTCAATCCACAACTCAGCTTTCCGAACATCGGGTTCCCTATTGAATTCAACCGGTTTCAACTTCAGAAATTGCTCCAATCCATAGCGGGGTGGTGCTTGTTCTACTCTCGAACCATGATCATGTATGGCCTTCATGGCCGCCTCGAACATGCCTTGAAACATGGCACGTGCTTCTTCCCTTGTGTCATTCTGATTCTGTGCCCCACTAGTACCTCCTCTGTTTCTTCTTCCAGACATTGCGAGTAATTACCTGTATAAGACATCAACCGTTAATCACTCCGCACACTACTACCCTCCTAGGTCATACTAGTCCACCTAGACTTATACTTAGAGCCAAACCATAGGCTCTGATACCAACTGTCGCGACCCCGGACCCCGCGGGCCCGAGACCGCGAGCTGGACGTCGACTTAAGACCAAAACTAAGAAATACTGAAGTTAACATTTCCTTTGATACCAAAAGGTGATGATCCAAAGTTTTACAAATCCAAGTTTGACAAAAACCAAATACAATTATCATAAACTTCCACAAGTTTATGCCCAACAAAATACAAATATACAATTCTTAATGACGTCATTGATTGGTACAACTATCCCAAAAAGGTTACACATTTATATAATGTAAACCAACCTATAACAACCTTCCCCAAAAGAATGTATCCACACTCGACGTCCTCTTTCTCGTGATCAGCGAGACTAATCCTTAGCACCTGGGGGGGTTAAGGAAAAACAAAGATAAAAGAAAGGGGGTGAGATAAATCTCAATAAGTTACTAATGCAACTACATAACATGCTATGATGCAATATACAGTAATAAATCATAGTTAGCACATAGCATTTATTACATAATAGATAGCAGCGGAAATAAACACATAACAAAGGATATAGCCAAGGTTTTCTAAACCGGTACATCCAAATAATGGATCGCTGCGCAGCTTCAATAATCAACCAATCAACATCTTCATAATAGCATGAAAGCTGAAGAGAAATCCCCGGTACCGGAACCAATAACCATAAGAGTGTCACAAAGGACAAGAGCCATGCCACAAAGTCATGCTCGGTAGCTAGATACATTCCTAAGGGAAGCTAACTTATCCTTTCCAAGGCCAATCTGGAAAAGGGGTATAGAAGGGGGCAAAACAATGGTCAACATTATAATGGACTTGGCTTTGCCATTATAATCTTTCCCATCGCCCGATGCAACAAATATGCCAGCTGGGCTTCTAATTAAATGCTAAGTAACAATATTTTAGCATGAATAAACAACTTAAGGTTCCAAAGTAGGGAACCGTACCAAGAAGTCACCAAGAAAGTGAAATGAACCAACAACGCACAATTAAAGTGTTCCAATAATCTCAATTAACACTTAATTAATTTCAAACGCAAACTTGATCACAAAGGACCCAATTCTATCACTGGATCGTACTACAATGTTCACTAAGGTCAACTAGAAGGACACCCAAGACTTAGACCAAAACGCATTCTTCAATCACACAAACCAACAAATGAAAACTTTCAGATGTTCTGTGCGGCCGCCCAAAAGGGACTGTGCGGTCGCCCAAACAAGCCCTCAAACAAGAACGAAGATAGATGTGCGGTCGCCCAGACATTTTTGGGCGGTCGCCCAATCTTCTGAACTGCTGAAATTCGGGAAGGAAGAAATGGGTTCTTCCATTTTTATACCAAAACACATTTCAACCAAAATCAAACACTCTTAACTAGCATACTAAGGTACTAGAGCAACTTATGGGTCTAAGAGAACTAATATAACAACTTTTAACAACCAAAATCAAGAATCAAACCCAACATTCATAAATCACCATTTTTGACCAAAAACCCAAATAAATTCCCAATAAATTGCAACCTCATCCAAACTTCAAATATAACAACAAAAGCATTATGTGAACATGATATGAACATTTTAACATCAAAATGGGGGAAAAGTAACTTACTTGAAAATTCTCAAAGATGACGGAATTCAATTCTTTTTGGTTCTACGCGATCCTATCGACGATCTAAACACATTTCGAGTTTTAAGAAATGAAAGATTATGAGAGGAAGAGGAAGTAAATGAAGAGAGAAGAGAGAAAGAAATGTTTACCTTTTTCTTTTTGGAGAGAGAGATGAGCTGGGAAGAGATGGAGAGTGAGGATGAGGGAGGTGAGGGAAGGAGTAGGGAAGGAGTAGGGGAAATTATTCAAAATGTTACACTCGGGCCCCTTCCCCAACTACTAACACAATACTACACTCCCAACTAACAATTAAGACCCAACAATACTACACTAACCCAAATAACCCAAATAAAATGCTTAAGCATAAATATTATAACACATAAAATGCACACATAATTATTTAAGTAAATAATAATTTAAATAAATAAACAAGCAAATAAATAAATAATAATTATTTATTACTAATAAAATAGAGCCTAGTTTTCGGGTCGTGACAGTTCAAGTCCTAATCATATAAGGAAAAATCTGATGAAAATCGTGTCAGATCAAGGACCAGCCGCGCGGCCAGTCCCTCCTACGATAAATTGGCCAGGCGGCCACATAAGCCAAATCAGACAGATTGCCAGTCCGTCCCCGTCAAACACCGGAATGGACCCATTTCAACATATTAAAGGTCCCAAGGCACAAAAGAGGTCCGATAAAGAAGGTGGAAATGTCCGACAGTGTGCAATCCCTATCTTACCCCTAAGGCTCATGCATTGTACTAAATATAAAAGAACGTGTAAATAAAATACTAATTAATTACATACCAAAGGCAAATAAAATATTGTACATAAATATGTATCTGTCTGTTCCTCTCCTCTCTCTAACAAAATGCAGGAAATAAAGGGACTACATCTAGTCTGAGTCATAATCCTCGATATCCACATCATCATCCTCTCCACCCTGCTCAGTACGATGGGACCCACTAGCTCCCGAGCTCCTGCTCCGGACAGACTTCAAACTCTCAGCCCCTGTGGGAGACCTCTCTCTACGCTGAGGCAGCACCACATCATCCCGACGGCAGGTACAAGCAGCGGCCAAACTCTGGAATAGCCTCTCAAAGATATTTCCCCAACGAATAGAGCGGATATAAGCCTCTCGAGTCACCTAGGACAAATAAAGCACAGTTCAGGTATAAGACTAAAGGGTGTGTGTGCAAGACAGAAATGAAAATGGTATCATACCATAGCTCCCATAGGAGGAAGCTGGGCTCCAGTGACCTCATCGGCCTCAGTCGGAGTCAGATCAAAGTCCACCTTGCCGCATCCGGATACTGTCAGGAAAATGAGGCATGTCCACACCATATCTGGCCCCTCTACTCGAGCTAGCTGGATAAGCACTTGCCTGCCTCCTCGACAAGACCTGTGGACTCAGTAGCACATGCTCCATAAACCACTCATAATAATCCCCACTCTGATACAAATGCACCGGAGTCCTGACTCGGTAGTCACCGTTCACCCTCAGCCTATTCGGATACAACATGTTCCTCGGCGGCTCAAGCGGGGCCCATATCACAGGATGTCTGCTATGCTGTCTGCAGACTCTCTCGCCAAGATACATGGAATCCCCAGTCAACCCCGTCAAAAAGCATTGGGAAGCAGTAAAATCCTGGGCCTGACCGACCCCTGCCAGCACCTGATCCGACCAAGGGAAAAACTGAAAGTCCTCATACAGCGGAACCCTGCGACCTTCCAACCGGTTGCTCTTTGCCCAGAATCTCATAACCGGGACTTCCTTCACTCCCTGCACGGCAAAAGGAGCGATATGGAACAGTTCGTAGACCCACATGTTGGTAGTGGTGCCTTAGGCATGTTTAACAAACGTTGTAATTGTTATCATTTATTTCATATCAATAAAGAGATGTTTTGATTATTATTGTTGTTCATGTTTACTTATAATAATCTCCGTCCCTAGTACTTGTTAAGCACTAGTATAAAGGCTAAATGATCATGGGATAATCATGTTAGATTTATGGGTACTTGTTTGGAACAAGGTACTGGACATGACCCACTGTATGAGATTTATGTCATGGTCTATGTCGTACATATATCTCATATTAGTTATGTCATTTGAATCCTTAGACATGAAGTTATTATAGTCTTCCACTTGATGAACATTGTGTTTGACATATTCAAACGCTACCTTAACACGGTAGTTATAAAGGGTATGATTGGCATAATCGGATTCCCGTTGGGAAGAGTGATAAGCTAAATGGATTTATCCCTCCCTAGAGAGATGTCAAGCTTGGGCCCCTCGAAGGAATGATGTTGATGAAATATTCGGCCGAACTCAAATGGATTGATTGGATCAATAGCATTTGAATTATCAACATATTCGGAATCGAGAAAGTATTGAACAAGACAAGTTGACTGTTTGACCATGACTTGTGTTCAATGACATCGTGGACAAAAGGATTGTGACATATTCTAAAGGAATGCGAACTTGTATCTAGTTATACTATTTGGGTAGGTATGACGGTTTGCTAGAACCTAATCATATCTTATGGGATCATGGTTGAGCCCATTGCCAACTTAGTATAATCCTAGAGGGTCACACACAATAGAACGAATCTTAAATAAGAGGACTATATTGGAATTTAGGGTCGAAGGACCTCAAAGGAATTTCTGGAAAAATTCTGGGCTTCCTGGTCAACCAAGCGGGCGCTTGGGTTGGACCAGGCGGGCGCTTGAATGAATTCTGAAAAGACCTGGGCCTTCTGGTCAAATAAGCGGGTGCCTGGGTTGGACCAGGCGGGCGCCCGGTCTGGCGGCAGAAAAATTCCTAATTCGATTAGGAAAGGTTTTTGGCACAAGTTACCTATTTGGAATAGGTCTTAATTGTGTATAAAAACCCCAATTCGGCCAGACCATCCTTACTAGTATTTTTTGTGAGTCTCAAAGAGTTTGAGAGAGATCTTATTTTGTTCTAAGACATCCTTGATTGAGGAACAAAATAATTCACAAATAAATTCTATATAGTTCTTTATTAAATTGTGAAAGTGTGTTTCATAATTATTGGTCTAGCAACCAAGATCAAGGAGCCTCTTGATATTCGTTCGAAGTGTGGACACCGCTAGAGGGTGAATTTTATCATCTACAAAGTTCGTGATTTTGTTCGTGATAAAGATTCAAGTTTCTCCACCAAGACCAAAGAAAACTTTGATAGTCATCAAGGGTTAGTTTTTCCTTTATTCATTATGTTGTATTTGATTTAATCATATGAACGGATCCATGGCTTTGGGTTTCTTAAAATTTTAATTGCTATATTCCGCTGCGCATGTTACTACGAAACCCAACAGTGGTATCAGAGCTCCGTTCATGTTGATTATTTCAATACTTGGATCATGTTATGTGTATATAAATTGTTTATGTGCCTTGCATGATATGAATATTGGAATATGTGATGTTTATGTGTTTTGTGATTTTATGTGGTTTATTGTTTTGAAACTTTAATCGCACGATTCAATCGCAATAAAAATTATGGTGGATTCTGAATTATTTCGATTATTGATTTTTTGATCGGATCAAAGTTTTAATAATTGGGGAAAAATAATTTTGAGACAAAATTTTCGAACTTTAAAATTCTGTACCATTCTGACCAAACAGACGCCCGCTCGATGGGGACCAGGCGGCCGCTTGCTTCAGGCTTGCTCAGGCGCGCGCTCGGTCAAGACCAGGTGGGCGCTCGCTCGTCAGAATCAGATTTTGATTTTGGTGAAAATCTGAATACGGAATTTTCGATAAATTCAACAAAACCAGTAACAGAACCAGTCCAGACTTGCTGATCTGGAATGGATTTTGGGTAGTTGGTTTGTGTGGATTTTGGGGTTTGATTTTCCTATTTGTTTTAGTCTTGTGATTCCTAGATTGGTTCAAGTTTTGGATGGCTAATCTGCGTTCATTGAGATTGTGTTTCCCAAAATTGATCGCAATCAAAGTTTCAAAGATAAAACGAAGTTAGAATTATGAAGAGTTCATAATTACTAAAATTGAGAAACAAAGTTCTTGATTCAATGATTGGAGATCCATGTGGAATTGTGAATGCAATTGGCCTACGTTCATCGAGACCATCCATTGCTTAGTTTCGGCCACATGGACTACTTTCTTGGTTTCTTGAATTAGTGCGGGATTGTGGTTGCCTAATGGCTTAGTTCGACCGCACTTCTTGTTGTCTTGATTTGGAGATAATAACCGAAGTTGAAATAGTCTCATCCTCATAATTATAGAGAAACTAATGACACATAAATATCATGCTTAAATTAATGGAGATTAATTTAGTGGCTAAACTTGATGTGTAACATGTTTATATTATGTGCTCATAAATGTGTTATATGCTATATGTGATGAACCTTCAAAGAAAGTTTTTAAGTCCTTCATTGCCATGCCATGATTAAAACACTTGTTTATACATGTGCAATCTTGATGTGGGTTCGCCTCCGCGAAGTGCAATAATTTTATTCATGTATGAGCAAGATGAGGTTCATTAGTTTAATGTGGGCTTGCCTCCGCAAGGTGCATTAAATTGAATGGTTCCTATGCGTTTAAAATGGTTGGACTTAATTAGGCGTCAAAACAGTTTTGGACCTAGGCAAAAGATGAGATTAAACATGCTTTTTGAAATTGGATTTCTCAAAGAATCTCATAAAAGGATCTAAGAATCATATGTGATATGATTGACATGATTGTCTACCTAATTAATTTAGTTTTGGGTGGTCTGCCTCCGTGGACTCAAAAGTTAAATTAAAGTTGGATCTTAGCCCAATTAAATTATATTATACATTGGATGTATATGAAGGTTATATAATTTAGTGGGAGTATTTTGTTTGAAAAATACATTATTTATCTCTTTAATAAAAATTGGTACTTATTAAATTTTGGAAATTTTGCATATTTGTAGATAATGACTAATAACACTCAATCAATGTCGTTGCGATCGATCCTTGAGAAGGACAAGCTCGAAGAGAATGGTACTAACTTTATGGATTGGATCCGTAGCATAAGAATCGTTCTTAGGCAAGAAGATAAGTTGTACATTCTCGATGGGCCTCTCCCTGCTGAACCACCGCCTACTGCCCCTAGGGCAGAAAGAGACAATTACAAGAAACATCGTAATGATTCTAGAGATGTAAGTTGTCTCATGCTTGCTGCTATGTGTTCAAAACTCCAATAAAGTTTGGAACATTTGGAAGCCTATGAGATAGGCGTGGAGTTGAGAACCATGTTTCAAGAGCAAGCTAGGCAAGAGAGGTACAAGACCATTGTTGCATTCACTACTTGTAAGATGAATGAAGGACAACAAGTGAGACCTCACTTTCTTAAAATGAAAGGTTATGTAGAGCACCTTGAGAAACTTGGATATCCAATCCCATTGGAGCTAGCCACAGATCTCATTCTTAATTCATTGCCTAAAAGTTATAATCAGTTTGTGATGAATTATAACATGCATGGAATGGATAAGAATCTCTCTGAGTTGCATGGGATGCTCAAAACTGCAAAGATGAAAATTATGGAGAAAGGTTCTCCCGTGCTCTTGGTTCATGATGGGAAGAAGGCTAGTGCCAAAGGAAAGGGTAAGAAAGTTGTCAAACCCAAAATAAGCAAGGCAAAGGTTGCCATGGCTTCTGAGGCAAAACCCGATTCACAAAAGGATGCAATCTGTTTCCATTGTCAAGAAATTGGTCATTGGAAACGTAATTGCAAGGCTTTCTTGGAAGAGCAAAAGAAGAAGAAGGGCAGCAAGGCTGCGTCGACTTCAGGTATCTATATGATTGTTGATCAAATATATGTTTAGGACATAGAATTGCTTAATCCCAATCATAGTTATCACTTAGGATCCCCCAATTTTATTAGAACCCTTATAAGGTACTCTTAGGATTCTTGGTGACCAGCACAGGTGTATTCCAACTCTTCAAACAAGGCAAACCAGCAAGAGGAAGCAAATCAGCAGACCAGTAAAACTAGTTGCCGATCAACTTGATAAACAAGTTGCCGATCAACTTCATTCTCAACTTTCCGATAAAGAAAAACAGTCTGTACTGTCAGTCAGGTTACATCGTTTCACCTTAAAGGCAACCTTGCTGATTGTCTATGTCCTTTCTTACCGTTTTATCTAAAAGTAGTTTACCTGCTCTGTAATGATTGCTGCGCCGTCTGACACATGGCTACTTTTTTAGCTATACTCTGTCTCTACTTGCTTTTTGCAGGTAACCGGTTGAGACAAAGGGGTCTTTACCCATCAGACTTTTGCGAGCATGCGTGTACCACATATCTTCGCCATTAATGCTAAAGATACCGCATTTAATGCTCCTCAACTACCCAGCTGGATATTCAAAATTGCAAGCCTTCTTCTACAAGACTCAAAGACATTTACTCCTCTTATAAATAGTGGACTTGGAGCATTGAAGAAGGTTGGTGAAAATAGAGCATTGAAGAGAGTTGAATGTTTTTTGAGTATTCATTAAAGACTCAAACATTCTGTGTCCATATAATCATTAGATCATTTAATAGGACATACACTTGTGCACCAACTCAAACAACATTGTTAGTATTCCCGAACTAGATTATATAAGGAATACGTTGTTTAAGTTATTCACACACCCACCTGAGTGAGATAAGTTCTCTTGAACTTGCCGCTCAAATACACTTGGTCAGAATTGTTTTACGATCCATTAGAAATTTCTAGAACTTAGTCTTTGTATACCGGCAAAGCCGAGCTTGTAATAGACTAGAAAAATCTAATAGTACTCTTAACCCAAATCCAAGTTCTGTCCAAACTTGGTAGAGGACGTAGCAGTATTTACACTGTGAACCTCTCCAAATCCTTGTGTCTCTGTTGCTTGCCTTATCATTTCCGGTTGGAATTCTATCACCGGCAGATTGCATATGTTCTTACTGATTCATTGTAATTTCCATTGACCAATCTCTTGAAACTGCATTGAACTTTTAGAAACAACTTTGTGTTTAAACTAAGCTCTGAAAATCTTTTATACACTGATTTTGTGTGAGTTAAAACTAAGTCATATTTTACCCGCTGCGCTTACTGATAATAGTTTGCTAACTGATAAGTGACTTTGCATTTAAAAGTGTTTCTTTGTAAAAGTTTTAAAAAGGCTATTCACCCCCCCCCTCTAGCCTATTTTCCTACCAATCGGGCCTAACAATTGGTATCAGAGCTTGGAATTTTGAAAGAAATTTCCAAGCTTTGCAGCTTGTATTGCCGATACCATGGCAGGAAAAATCATGCAGTCATTTAATATCACTACCATACCGTTGTTAAATGTCAACGAGTTTGGTGTCTGGAAATCTCGAATGATAAATTATATGAACTCAATCGATGATCGGTTGATGAAGGTCATAGAAGGTGGTCCAATAATTCCTTTAAAAGTCTCAACCACCTATAGACCTATTCCCTCCACTCCGCTGACACAACATGCTGATCGTGACACTGAACAAGAAACCCATGTTCATATTGAAGAATCCTTGGTCGAGAAACCAAGAGAGGAATGGACTGAGGATGACAAACTTTCAGCTGCCCTAGATGGAAAAGCATGCCACATTATTTCTTGTGGTTTGGACGACAAGCAATATAAACTCATTGACTTGTGCTCCACGGCTCAAGAATGCTGGAACAAGCTCCTTGCATACTTTGAAGGTGACGAGCAGGTAAAGGACAACAGACTCTACGATTGTATCACTGAGTTTGAATCCTTCAAGAAACAATATGGTGAATCACTAAGGAGTGCCTACGACAGATTCTGCGAGGTAAGTAATTTATGTGCTTCATTAGGAAAGATTTATACTATGAAAGACCTGAATATTCGTTTTCTAAGTTCTTTAGGAAATGAGTATCATACCAAGGTCACCGCTGTTAGAGAAGTGAGAGACTTGAACAAGACTTCTATTCAAAATCTTGTATCTAGTCTATTTCTGTATGAGAGAGAACTGCAAAAACTTAACGTTCTCGATAAAAATTTCAAAAACTTGTCTCTATCATCTCAGTCTCAGATATCCTTCCCTTCAAACAAATTCCCTCCTATAGATCCCCATCCTATACCCTGCAGCTCCAAAACCCCTGCAACTACCTCAGAACAGCCTATGGAAGAAGACGAATTTGCCGCCTTCGCTAGGAACTACAAAAGGTTTAAGGACTTCAAAAGGATGCAGAAAGGAAACTACCAGCAACCAAAATCATTCACACCAACTTTTCAAAAACCAGCAAGTTACAAAAACCATCAACAAGTGCTACCGACGGAAAGAACAACAAAGGTGATCTTGTTTGCTTCAACTGCAGAAAACCTAGTCACTTTGCTTCTAAATGTCCTCAACCAAAATATGAGTATGTGAGGAAGTCATTCAACAAGAGACATCCCAAGTCTCGAAGCTTTGTTGCCGATGAAAGCACAGAAAAGGCCTTGCCGGTTTGGTGTGAAACTGATTCAGATGAAGATGCCGATGTAAGCTTTGTCGCCCTAGACTTGGAAGATGCCGATACATCCACATTGCCGACTCCAGTCTACCGAGATCCATCCCCTCCAAGATCTCCAGTCAGAGAAGAAGCTACTGGAAGACCTCAACCACACTTCAAAGAGATTAGTGTCAAAGCAGAGAACCCAAATGGATACAGAGTTCACCAAGTGGGAACCTCTCTCTATGGTCAGTGCAACTCTATTCAATTCACTGCCATCAAACCTAAACCTTTACCAATGACCAGAAAATTCTCATTCACCGAGCATCCAAATATTGCCAAAAGCCTTTCGAAACCTATCTCTTCTCTACCTGACTTCTCTCCCAAACCTATTCCCTCTGCCCCCAAAATTTTAGCTGATCCCTTTCCTGAAATATCCAAAGCTGAAATGGTAGAGACAATGGATGAACTTTTTATTGATCATGAGAAGCTGAGTAGCGTTCATAAAGTGATGGCTGCTGATTTCAATAGAATTTCTGCAGAAAATGACTTGCTTGTGTCTGAACTTAATGTTTTCAAAGGACATGAGCTTGAGTCTGTTCTTCTAAAGAAAGAAAACCTGGATCTCAAAAGCCAAGTAGCAGTATTGATAGCTCAGATTGAAGATCTTGTGAAAAGAAACAATCATCTCTCAAGGATTGTTGATTGTTACACAAAATCTAGAGTTGCTGTTGAAACAATCCTACAGACCCAAATGTCATATAAGGACCAATCTGGGTTAGGATTTGATTCCAGCAGCAGTAGCTCTACTGAAACTTGTGTGACCGAGAAAAAGGATGAGAAAGTTGAATGTAGTCATGTTAACTCAGTGCATAAGGATGCTAAGCCAATATACAGTGCTGTGGCAATGAAGTATCCTAAGAACCAGAACAAAAGGAATGACAAGCACAAACAAAAATATGTTAAGGTTGCTGATACTGAGTCTGCCGATAACGGTATTCTTGGTGAATACATCAGCAGAGCTAGTACTGCCGGTCTAACCACATCTGCTGCCGATGGACAAGTACCTAAAAAGGTAACTGCCAAAGGTAAACAGAATGGAAAGAAAGGCAACACTAGCACCTTTAAACCTACTAAGTTTGTGCCTGCTCAATTCCCTAGTTCTGCCGATGCACTGACTAAACAGAATGACATTCTACCGACTCCACAGCCTATCAATCAAGTGAGATGTTCAAATTGTTCTGATTATAGTCACAAGGCTCATGAATGCCTCTTGAAGCACCTATCTGGACCCACTGAGGTTACATCCTCTAGTGGTGGCCAGATGTGGTTGCCAAAGAGGAACTAACCCTCGGACCCAAGAATAAGGGGGACCATAAGCATACTGTTTTATTTCAGGAATGCTTCATGGCCTCAACTGGTGCAAGCAAGGATTTGTGGATTCTAGATAGTGGCTGTTCAAGACACATGACAGGATTTGCAGATCTACTTACCGATATCTCAGAAGCATCAGGTCCCCCAGTGGTTTTCGGTGATAATGCCAAAGGAAAAATCATCGGTATAGGCACCATCAAGAGAGGTGCAATTACTGTACAGAAGGTCTCTCTTGTGGATGGTCTGAAACACAACCTTCTATCTATATCACAATTCTGTGATAAAGGAATGCAATGTGTATTTACTACTTCAAGTTGCTATGTGAAAGACATTGCTTCCAATGAAACTCTTCTCACTGCCAAAAGAAAAGGTAACATTTATGCAGTAGACTTAAGTGCTATTACTGGTGTTGCTAATGTTTGTTTTGTAGCTAAGAACATAAGTGAGAACTCATGGCTATGGCACAAGAGACTCAGTCACTTGAACTTCAAATATCTATCCAAGCTTGCCGGTTCAAATCTGGTTACCGGTCTGCCACAAGTGTCTGCTGATCAAGCGAAGAAATGCAAGGCCTGCCAGCTTGGAAAGCAACATAAATCATCCTTCCGAAGCAAGCCCTGCATGTCAACATCTAAGTGCCTCCAAATGCTACATATGGATCTATTTGGCCCCACATCTACAGAAAGTATTGGGGGAAGTAGATATACCTTGGTTGTAGTAGATGATTTCTCTAGATATACTTGGGTGGAAACTTTCAGTCACAAAGATGACACTTATACCGTTGCTACCAAGTTATTCAGACTACTACAGACCCAGAAGGAGAGCGATATCATCAACATGAGATCAGACAACGGCACTGAATTCAAGAACAATGGTATTGCTCAGTACTATGATGATCATGGCATAGACCACAACTTCTCAGCTACCGGTACACCACAACAAAATGGTGTCGTTGAGAGAAAGAACAGAACTCTCATTGAAGCTGGTAAGACCATGATTGCTGAAGCCAGGCTGCCAAAATATTTTTGGGCTGAAGCCATCAATACCGCCTGCTTCACTCAGAACATATCTCTCATCAACAAATTCCATAACAAGACTCCTTATGAACTCTGGAGAGGCAGAACTCCCAACATTGGACTCTTCAAAATATTCGGCTGCAAATGTTACGTGCTTTACAACGGTAAAGAGCACAGAGGTAAATTTGATGAGAAAGCTGATGAAGGAATCTTTGTTGGATACGCTAAACACAGTAAGGCCTTTCGAGTTTTTAATAAGAAACTTTTGAAAATTGTTGAATCTGTTCATGTAACCTTTGATGAATTTGATTTGTTAGAGTCTGACAAGGCTCCAAATAGTACTAATGCTTCTAGTGCTCATGAGACAGGTGAATCCAGTAACACTAACCCTGCAGGTCAAGTACCAGCTGCTGATCCAGTCATTTTAGTAGAAGAACCAGCAGATACTCACTATTTCCCATCATCGGCAGAACATGATCTTACCGATAACTTTCATAATCCATTTGCCGATGCAAATTCTACTGATCATCATGAAGACAGATCTAGCCCTCAACCAATTTCTGTTATAAGACCCTTCCCAACAAGCTCTCAATCTAATCCACCTCACACCTAAAATTCTAATTCTCCTACTCCACCTGCTGATCTTGACCCTCCTCTAGAATCATTCCAACAAGATACAGTCAGACAAGATTTTCCGAGAGAAGTTAGACCAGTTCATGATCATCCACTAAAAAATGTGATTGGTGATGTCTTTGGACCGAGATTGACAAGAAACCTTAGTAGAGCATTCACCGAGAGTCTCTTCTCATCTGCGATGGTTTCCAATATAGAACCAAAGAAGACTGAAGAAGCTCTTGCTGATCCTGGCTGGGTGGAAGCTATGCAGGAGGAGCTAAATCAGTTTGAAAGATGCAATGTGTGGGAACTAGTGCCAAGACCATCATCTCAACAAGTGATCGGTACAAAATGGGTCTACAGGAATAAATTGGATGAAGCTGGGAATATTATTAGAAACAAAGCAAGGTTAGTTGCTAAAGGCTACCGACAAGAAGAAGGAATTGACTACGATGAGACATTCGCTCCTGTTGCAAGATTGGAAGCTATAAGACTTTTCCTAGCCTATGCTGCCTTCAAAGAATTCAAGTTATATCAAATGGACGTGAAAAGTGCCTTCCTAAATGGAGAACTCCAAGAACTTGTGTATGTTGAACAACCACCAGGTTTTGAAGACTCCAAGAATCCTAATCATGTCTACCGATTGAAGAAAGCTCTCTACGGCCTAAAGCAAGCTCCAAGGGCATGGTATGAAACCCTTTCTAAGTTCTTACTTAGTGATGGCTTAGGTTTCACTCGAGGTAAAATCGATACTACTTTATTTGTTGCCAAGCACAAGGGTCATTCATTGTTTGTTCAAATATATGTCGATGATATTATTTTTGGTTCCACTAATGAATCACTTTGCAAGAGATTTGAGAAGCTAATGCAGAGAAAGTTCGAGATGAGCATGATGGGTGAACTAACATATTTCCTTGGACTTCAAGTCAAGCAATCCAATGAGGGAATATTCATCAGTCAAGCCAAGTACGCAAAAGAATTAATCAAAAAGTTTGGCTTTGACAATGCTCACTCTCAAAGCACACCGATGGGCACTAACATTCACTTAGATAAGGATGAGTCTGGTAAGAAAGTAGATATGACACTCTACCGAGGTATGATCGGCTCACTCCTCTATCTTACTGCCAGTAGACCAGATATTATGTTTGCTGTTTGTGTTTGTGCCAGGTTTCAAGCTGACCCTAGGGAATCCCATCTGCAAGCTGTTAAATGTATCATTAAACTGCGAACCTTGGATTATGGTATGCTAGAGATTCATCTTTTAATCTAATAGGTTATTCAGATGCAGACTTTGCAGCTTGTAGGGTGACCAGAAAAAGTACTAGTGGAACTTGCCAATTTCTTGGTGATAGATTGGTGTCTTGGTCCTGTAAGAAGCAAGCATCAATTTCCACTTCTACTACTGAAGCTGAGTACATAGCTGCCGGCAGTTGCTGTTCACAAATCCTTTGGATGAAGCAGCAGCTTGTTGACTATGAAGTTCCATCTCAAGTTTGTCCCATCTATTGTGACAATCAATCTGCTATCTCAGTTTCAAACAATCCGGTCATGCATTCCAAAACCAAGCACATAGACATCAAGTATCATTTTCTGAAGGAACATGTTGAAAAGGGAAATGTGGTGCTGCTCAAAGTTCATACCGACTACCAAAGAGCAGACATACTGACAAAACCCTTAGATCAGAAAAGATTTGAATTCCTCAGAGGTGAACTACGTATGATTGATTATTATGGTTAAAATTGTGCTGACTTTGCTATTTGTGCTAGTCTTGCCGATCTCATCAGCAAGTGTGAAAATCGAGCCGTCCAAATTATATTACCGACAAAATATTGCTGACAACATCATGCCGGTAAATATCTTGCTGATCAACAACTTGCCGAACCATATCTTGCCGATTTGTCAAAATTCAAAATTCATCGGTAGATCTCAATTCAAAAGGATAAAGATTCTCTGACACGACGTAAGCATAGTCAAATCAAAGGTACAATCGGTCACACCTCCTCTCTGACACGTGTGTGCTCCGCCTTACCCAAATCGTGTCAAAGATTTATCCCATCTCTCTGTGATAAATCAGAAAGGTAACCTTAAACTTTATTGTTGCCGTTTCTACCCTTTCTCTCTCCTAAGTTTAACCCTCTAAATTAAACCGTCCGGTTCGTGCATTTAATGCATTGTGTGCGCACGTTCTCCGAGGTATTTGCTACAGTTAAACTCATCATTATTTCTCTTTCTCCCATGCAAACCCTTTCTATTCTCTCTCTCTCTCTTCCATAACATATATAAGCCTCACTTAAAATCCTATTGGTCTTTCCGCTCTTCACTCTCTCTTGATATCTCTACTGCTTGTGTTGTTCATCTTCTTTCATTCTCTATTACGTTCTTCAACCAGATTCTCACTATTTTCTGGTAACTACTTGATGATTTCACTTGCATTTCTATCTATTTTGAACTTATTTGTTCTAACTTGTGAGATCTTTTGAGTGATTTTGCAGAAAATGTCTAGCAACGAAAAGGATATCTATGGAGGCTATGTTGACTCCACCTTCTTTGACGACACCCTTGACGGTGAATTCTTAAGGAATCTTCTGATTGGTTCTCTTATAGACTCCTTCATCTCTCCAACGGGTATTGATTTTATATTTTTGGGTCAAGTTCAAGAGTTCTTCTCAAATGCCTCCGTCATCACTGATCACAATGACTCCTCTGTATTCGTCTCCATCGCCTCAACCGTCGCCGGCGTGCCTATCTCCGTTACTCCCTCTTCTATTCATGAAGTATTCCCTCTGCTTGGGAATGAGGGTGCTGACTCTATTACTGATGAACAAACTTTGGACAAGGCTTGGACCCTTATGAGGGGAACCGGTCCCAGACTCAGTGGAGATAACCATCTCAAAGCTCACTACAGAAAAAGATTCTTTGCCCTTACAGAGATTGTGGATAGATGTTTGGTTTGCAGATCTGGCTCTCACAGCCATGTTACTGATGTCCAGTTTGAAGCAATGGCAGCCATCGTGTTGCAAGAAGAGTTCAACTGGTGTGCCTACCTATTTAGGGTCATCGCCATTGCTGCCGTTAAGTATAAGGAAGATAGAAAGAAGAACAAAGCTCACCCCGGTAAAGGATGCCATTACATGCTGATTAGCACTATCTTGAGGCGCAACTCAGCAATTGTTAGGGCTTCACCGGCACCCCCTAGTCTTGACTTTGATAAGCTCAAGTCCTTTAAGCTTACCGATTGGAATAGGATTTCCAAGAAGGCTCCTACCAGCACAATTGTTGTTCCTGCTGCTGGTACCCCTAAAAAGAAGAAGGCAAAGAAAGTTGTCAAGGTTGCTGATGTAGCCCCTGCCGACGTTTCTACTCCTGCTCCAGTTGCCGACAGGATTCTTGCCGATTCTACTCCAGCAGCTCCAAGGAAGAGAAGGCTAGTCAAAGCTGCTGATAAACCTCAAGTCAAGAAGTCAAAAGTTGTATCTTCTGCTGATCTCCCTGCTGCTCCAAAGCCAAAGCCTTCAGTTGCTCAAGTTCCTTCCTTTCAAATTCCTTCTATTGATCCAAGAGCTAAGCAGATCAGGTTTGCACCATCTCTTCTTGCCGGTGCAACACTTACTGCTCCCTCTGTGATTATCAAGTCTGAAACCGATGCTGCCGATGAAATGGCTGAGAGAAGAAGAATGATTGGTTCTGACTTAAGGGTGAGAGTACCTCTTCAAAAGGGAATTCTAGATCTTCCATACTTTCCTGAGCTCCATGCTGCTGCTGATGTAGCCTCTGGACCCTCTGTCAGAAAATGCAAGCCTATCAGAAACCCAACATTTCACATCTTTTTCAGAAACCATTGGTCATTCACCAATAAGGTCTTATCAAAGAATTGGGTGTTCCCCATTGATCATCTCCATCCGTTTGTTCGCCGGTTGCTTCAATTTCATGAGGAAAGGAAGGAGACAGTTCCCCCTGGCAATCGTGCTGATTACGTTGATTCAACAAGTCTGAACAGAGTCACCGATATGTTCAAAGAAAAGTTTGTGCCTGTTCAGAAATTTCAAAGGTTGTCTGAAAGTGAGTTGAGATTAAACTTTGGAAGATATTTTGATTTGCTACCCCTTCCTTTGAATCAAGTCTATCTATTTCAAGATAAGATTAGACAGGATCTGATGGTGCAGGACGTTTGGGTTGCCTATGCCTCAGTCTTCAACCAGCTGGTGAACTTTGATGAACAAGATCCTTATCATTTGGGAAGACCAGAAGATGGGGATGATTTACTGAACTTCAATGATAATGAAGGGCTGGAGAAGAGTGCTCAAGCTACTCAATTTGTGAAGAATGTGCAGAGGATTACACTGAATCTGTTGAACGATTCAGAGGCCTTTATTAAGGCTAGAGCTACTTCTACACCAGCATCTACATCTATTCCTGAACAAGTTCCTTCACCAGCAATCTCACCTATTCCAACTCCAGTCAGTTCTGTTGATACTGCTGATTTTGTTTGCTCTCACAAATCTGCTGGTGAAACAATCACTTCTTCTGATTCTATCGGTGAGTATGATAAGATGCCGATAAGCATTGTCTTCAAAAAGCCCTCTTCTGATCAAGCTCATGCGGCTGCTGCCCCCACTTCTATATCTTCTGCTGAAGCATTTGCTGACTCAGTTCTAGCCAGTGATGGCTCTGAGCGTGGCTCTGCTGATAAGTCTTGTCACAACCCGAAATCTAGGCTCTATTTTATTCGTAATAAATAATTATTATTTATTTATTTGCTTGTTTATTTATTTAAATTATTATTTATTTAAATACTTATGTGTGCATTTTATGAGTTATAATAATTTATACTTAGCATTTTAATTGGGTCATTTGTGCTAGTGTAGAAATGTTGTGTCTTATTTGTTAGTGGGGAGTATTTTTGTGTAGTGTAGAGGAGGGGGCCTAAGTGTAAATTCTTTAAATCATTTTCCCCTACTCCCTCCCTACTCCTTCTCTTCTCCCTCACTCACTCCATTTCCCAGATATCTCCCTCTCTCTCCATTGTGGGTAAGTTTTCTCTTCTCTATCTTCTCTCTTCATTTTCTTCCTCTTCCTCTCATAATCTCTCATTTCTTAAAACGCGAGATGTGTTTAGATCGTCGATAGGATCGCGTGGAACCAAAAAGAATCGAATTCCGTCAACTTTGAGAAAATCCAAGTAAGTTACTTTTCCCCCATTTTGATGTTAAATTGTTCACATCATGTTCATATAATGCTTTTGTTGTTATATTTGAAGTTTGGATGAGGTTGCAATTTATTTGGAATTTATTTGAGGTTTTGGTTAAAAATGGTGATTTTATGAATGTTGGGTTTGATTCTTGATTTTGGTTGTTATATGAGTCTTTTTGGACTTATAAGTTGTTTTGGTACATTAGTATGCTAGTTAGAGGGTTGGATTTTGGTTGAAATGTGTTTTGGTATGAAAATGGAAGAACCCATTTCTTCCTTCCCGAATTTCAGCAGTTCAGAGTATTGGGCGACCGCCCAAAAAATGTCTGGGTGACCGCACATCTATCTGAAATCTTTTGTTCTTGTTTGAGGGCTTGTTTGGGCGACCGCACAGTCCCTTTTGGGCGGCCGCACAGAACTTCTGAAAGTTTTCATTTGTTGGTTTGTGTGATTGAAGAATGCGTTTTGATCCAAATCTTGGGTGTCCTTCTAGTTGACCTTAGTGAACATTGTAGTACACTCTAGTGATAGAATTGAGTCATTTGTGATGAAGTTTGTGATGGAAATTGATTAAGTGTTAATTGAGATTATTGGAACACTTTAATTGTGTGTTGTTGGTTCATTTCACTTTCTTGGTGACTTCTTGGTACGGTTCCCTACTTTGGAACCTTAAGTTGTTTATTCATGCTAAAATATTATTACTTAGCATTTAATTAGAAGCCCAGCTGGCATATTTGTTGCATCGGGCGATGGGAAAGATTATAATGGCAAAGCCAAGTCCATTATAATGTTGACCATTGTTTTGCCCCCTTCTATACCCCCTTTTCCAGATTGGCCTTGGAAGGGATAAGTTAGCTTCCCTTGGGAATGTATCTAGCTACCGAGCATGACTTTGTGGTATAGCTCTTGTCCTTTGTGACACTCTTATGGTTATTGTTCCGGTACCGGGGATTTCTCTTCTGCTTTAATGCTATTATGAAGATATTGATGGTTGATTATTGAAGCTGCGTAGCGATCCTTTATTTGGATGTACCGGTTTGGAAAACCTTGGCTATATCATTTGTTATGTGTTTATTTCCGTTGCTATCTGTTATGTGATAACTGCTATGGGCTATCTCTGATTTATTATTGTATATTGCATCATAGCATGTCATGTAGTTGCATTAGTAACTTATTGAGATTTATCTCACCCCCTTTCTTTTATCTTTGTTTTTCCTTAACCCCCCCCCCCAGGTGCTAAGGATTAGTCTCGCTGATCACGAGAAAGAGGACGTCGAGTGTGGATACATTATTTTGGGGAAGGTTCTTATAGGTTGGTTTACATTATATCAATGTGTAACCTTTTTGGGATAGTTGTACCAAACAAGGACGTCATTAAGAATTGTATATTTGTACTTTGTTGGGCATAAACTTGTGGAAGTTTATGATAGTTGTATTTGGTTTTTGTCAAACTTGGATTTGTAAAACTTTGGATCATCACCTTTTGGTATCAAAAGGAAATTTTTAACTCCGATATTTCTCAGTTTTGGTTTTAAGTCAACGTCCAGCTCGCGGTCTCGGGCCCGCGGGGTCCGGGGTCGCGACAGTTGGTATCAGAGCCTATGGTTTGGCTCTAAGTATAAGTCTAGGTGGACTAGTATGACCTAGGAGGGTAGTAGTGTGCGGAGTGATTAACGGTTGGTGTTTTATGCAGGTACTTGGTTACAATGGTTCGTAGAAGGAGTGGTGAAGGTAGTACCGGTAATGAAAATCAAAATGACACAAGTGAAGAAGCACGTGCTATGTTTCAAGGCATGTTCGAGGCGGCCATGAAGGCCATACATGATCAAGGTCTGAGGGTAGAACAAGCACCACCCCGCTATGGATTGGAGCAATTTCTAAAGTTGAAACTGGTTGAATTCAATGGGGAACCCGATGTTCGAAAAGCTGAGTTGTGGATTGAGTCGATGGAGAAGATTTATGATGTGTTTGGGTGCACGGATGAGGACAAGGTCCGGTTCGCGGCTTATAAGCTTGTGGGAGCCGCCGAGCATTGGTGGAAGGGTGTTAAAGCTAGTTGGGATGATACTCACACGGTTTATGCGTGGGAGTTGTTCGTGCGCAAATTCAAGGAGCATTTCATTCCGGTTGTTGATCAAAACCGAAAAGAGATCGAGCTACTCAACCTGGAGCAAGGTTTGTTGTCTATAGCTCAATACTCGGCTAAGTTCATAGAATTAGCCCGGTATTGTGACTATTTGGTGAGGACCGAGGAACAAAAAGCTATGAGATTCATTCGGGGATTGAAGACCTCCATCCGACTCAACTTATTGCCCAACGGATTGTGACCTTCCAAGATGCGGTAGACCGAGCCTACTTGATAGAGCAAGATATAGGGGAGCACAAAACTGAAGTTGTGGGTGCGGGTAAACCGGGAAGCCATGCTAAATCTCAACCTCAACACCGTTCCGACAACCGAGGTAACCCGGGAGCATCATCTCAGTTTAAGGGGCAAATCATACCGAGGAATCCGGGTCCTACTCCGGGGATTCAGAATAGGAAGCCTTGTACCTTTTGTCAGAAGGTAGGCCATTCGGAGGATAGGTGTTGGAAAAAGCAAGGCAAGTGCACCAATTGTGGTGAAATGGGGCACTTTGCGAGAGAGTGCACGAGGTACCGAGGTCAGTCATCCGGGTCAGGGGTTGGTACTAATCTGGGTCAGAAAAGGGATGCCGCTGGGAAGCCCAAAGTTCAAGGAAAGGTTTATTCCATGAATCAACAACAAGCTACCGATGATCCATCCGTTATTGGAGGTATTGTTTCTGTGTCTAATGTGAGCGCACGAGCGTTAGTAGATCCAGGATCATCTCATTCATACATTTCTGTGCAATTTGCTTCCATGTTAAATGCTGCATTCGAGTCTTTACCGTACGTGCTAGAGGTGTCGACCCCTATAGGAGAATGATTGATTTCTGATCGAGTCTTTCGTGCTTGTGATGTGGTTATTTGTGGTCGTGTCCTTTGTGCGGATTTGGTAGTTCTTCCTATCCAAGACTTTCATGTCATTTTGGGTATGGATTGGTTGAGCAAGTTTCATGCTTCAGTTGATTGCCGTAAGAATATTGTTACTTTTTCTATTCCCGATGTGCCTAAATTTGTGTTTGAGGCTAGTCCTCTGAGTAGAAAGGTTCGCTTAATTTCTTTTATGAAAGCGAGAAAATTATTGCATAGTGGTTGTGAGGGGTATTTGGCTAGTGTTCTTGATGCTAGGAAGGAATCCCCTAGTTTTGATAGTGTTCGGGTAGTCCGGGAATTTCCCGATGTTTTCTCTACCGAGTATGATATGCCTCCCGATCGTGAGATTGAGTTTTGTATAGACCTTTTGCCGGGTACGGCTCCAATTTCGAAAGCACCTTATAGGTTGGCTCCCGCAGAGTTGAAGGAACTAAAGGTTCAGTTGCAAGAGTTACTTGATCGAGGGTTTATCCGCCCTAGTGTTTCCCCGTGGGGAGCACCGGTTTTATTTGTGCGGAAGAAAGACGGTTCCTTGAGATTGTGCATCGATTACAGAAAGTTGAATCAGGTTACGGTGAAGAACAAGTATCCTCTACCGCACATTGATGATTTGTTTGATCCGCTTCAAGGGTCCGTTGTGTTTTCCAAGCTTGATTTGAGGAGTGGGTACCATCAGTTGAAGGTTCGATCGGAGGATATTCCGAAGACTGCCTTTCGCACTCGGTATGGTCATTATGAGTTCTTGGTTATGCCGTTTGGGTTGACTAACGCGCCGGCCGTATTTATGGATTTGATGAACCGGATTTTCCATCCTTATCTTGATTCGTTCGTGGTGGTCTTTATTGATGATATACTCGTCTACTCTAAATCTAGAGAGGAGCACGAGCAGCACTTGAGGACATTTTTATCCGTTCTTGCGAGGGAGAAATTGTTTGCGAAGTTTAGTAAATGCGAATTTTGGCTCGAGAAGGTGTCATTTCTGGGTCATGTGATTTCTAAAGATGCGATTTCGGTGGATCCTTCAAAGATTGAAGCCATAGTGGATTGGAAGAGACCCGAATCAGTGACCGAGATTCGTAGCTTTCTTGGTTTAGCCGGTTATTACAGAAGATTTATTGAGGGGTTTTCGAGGATCGCTACTCCGATGACTCAGTTGACCCGGAAGAATGTCCCGTTTGTGTGGACCGAGAAATGTGACAAGAGTTTCGAGGAATTGAAGAAGAGGTTGACTACCGCACCGATCTTGACTTTGCCTAATGGGAGCGATGGCCTAGTGATTTACAGTGATGCTTCGAAAGAGGGTTTGGGTTGTGTGTTGATGCAGAATGGGAAAGTGATTGAGTATGCTTCGAGGAAGTTGAGCCCGAGTGAACAGAATTACCCGACTCATGATATGGAGTTGGCTGCGATAGTATTTGCGTTGCACAAGTGGAAGCACTACCTTTACGGGGCGAAGTTTGAGATTTTTACCGATCACAAGAGTTTGAAGTACCTTTTCTCCCAGAAAGAGTTGAATAATAGGCAACGCCGATGGATGGAATTGTTGAAGGATTATGATTGTACGATTTCTTATCACCCGGGAAAGGCGAATGTGGTAGCCGATGCGATTAGTAGGAAATCTTATGTGGCTTCGATGATGGTCCGGGAGTGGAAAATGCTCGAGGATGTTCGAGATTGGTCTCCTCGTGAATCGAGACATGGGGCTATTTTTGCGAATATTAGGGTATCTCCGACCCTAATTCTGAGGATAAAGGAAGCGCAGAAAGAGGATCCCGAGTTGGTGAAAATAATGGGTAAATTGAAGGAAAAGAACTTTGAGGATTTTTCATTGGGTTCGAGTGGAGTGTTGACTTTCCGTGGTCGTTTGTGCGTACCCGATTTTGGTGGATTAAAGAGGCAAGTTTTAGATGAGGGTCACAAATCGAGGTATACTATTCATCCGGGCAGTACGAAGATGTATCAGGATATGAAGCAACAATTTTGGTGGATTAATATGAAGAGGGAAATAGCCGAGTACGTTTCGAAATGTTTAACTTGTCAGCAGGTCAAAGCCGAGCATCAGAGACCCGCGGGATTACTTCAGCCGTTAGAGATTCCCGAGTGGAAATGGGAGCATGTGACTATGGATTTCGTTACGGGACTACCTCGTACCCGTAGGAAGTATGACAGTGTTTGGGTAATAGTGGATAGATTGACCAAGAGTGCCCATTTCTTGCCTATTGACATCAGATATTCGATGGAGAAACTTGCGACCCTTTACATTGATGAGATCGTTAGATTGCATGGGGTCCCGGTTAGTATTGTGTCAGATCGAGACCCGAGGTTTACTTCTAGATTCTGGAAGGCGTTTCAGGAAGCTTTGGGTACAGATATGCGTTTTAGTACAGCTTTTCATCCTCAGACAGACGGTCAATCCGAGAGGACTATTCAGATTCTTGAGGATATGTTGCGAGCTTGTGCGATAGACTTTTCCGATTCTTGGGATAAACATTTACCGTTAGTGGAATTTTCTTACAACAACAGTTATCAGGCTAGTATCGAGATGGCACCGTTTGAGGCCTTGTATGGAAGGAAATGTAGATTGCCTATTTGTTGGGATGAGGTTGGTGAAGCGAAAGTTTTGGGTATTGATTTGCTTTGGGATTCGGTTGAGAAAGTCAAAGTTATCCGGGATAGATTGAAGACAGCCCAGAGTCGACATAAGAGCTATGCAGATAACCGAAGGCGAGATCTTAGTTTTCAGACCGGTGATTTGGTGTTCTTGAAAGTATCTCCGAAGGTGGGTATTCGTAGGTTTGGGAAGAAAGGCAAATTGGCTCCGAGGTTTATTGGCCCGTTTGAGATTTTGGGAAAGGTTGGACTTCTTGCGTATCGTCTTGCGTTACCGCCATCTTTGGACCGGTTGCATAATGTTTTTCACGTTTCTATGCTTCGGAAGTATGTTCATGATCCATCTCACGTGTTACCGAGTGTACCGGAGGATATTGAGCCCGATATGACTTATGAGGAACGACCGGTTCGGATCTTAGATTCTAAAGTCCAAGAGTTGAGGTGCAAAAGCATTGCGTTGGTTCGAGTTCTTTGGAGGAATCATAACATCGAGGAGTCGACGTGGGAGCTTCGTGATGAGATCGAGAGGAAATTTCCGTGGCTTTTTGTTTAAGGTAAGTCTCGTTAAAATTCGGGTCGAATTTTCTTTAAGGGGGAGTGAATGTCACGACCCAAAATCTAGGCTCTATTTTATTCGTAATAAATAATTATTATTTATTTATTTGCTTGTTTATTTATTTAAATTATTATTTATTTAAATATTTATGTGTGCATTTTATGAGTTATAATAATTTATACCTAGCATTTTAATTGGGTCATTTGTGCTAGTGTAGAAATGTTGTGTCTTATTTGTTAGTGGGGAGTATTTGTGTGTAGTGTAGAGGAGGGGGCCTAAGTGTAAATTCTTTAAATCATTTTCCCCTACTCCCTCCCTACTCCTTCTCTTCTCCCTCACTCACTCTATTTCCCAGAAATCTCTCTCTCTCTCCATTGTGGGTAAGTTTTCTCTTCTCTATCTTCTCTGTTCATTTTCTTCCTCTTCCTCTCATAATCTCTCATTTCTTAAAACGCGAGATGTGTTTAGATCGTCGATAGGATCGCGTGGAACCAAAAAGAATTGAATTCCGTCAACTTTGAGAAAATCCAAGTAAGTTACTTTTCCCCCATTTTGATGTTAAATTGTTCATATAATGTTCATATAATGCTTTTGTTGTTATATTTGAAGTTTGGATGAGGTTGCAATTTATTTGGAATTTATTTGAGTTTTTGGTTAAAAATGGTGGTTTTATGAATGTTGGGTTTGATTCTTGATTTTGGTTGTTATATGAGTCTTTTTGGACTTATAAGTTGTTTTGGTACATTAGTATGCTAGTTAGAGGGTTGGATTTTGGTTGAAATGTGTTTTGGTATGAAAATGGAAGAACCCATTTCTTCCTTCCCGAATTTCAGCAGTTCAGAGTATTGGGCGACCGCCCAAAAAATGTCTGGGCGACCGCACATCTATCTGAAAGCTTTTGTTCTTGTTTGAGGGCTTGTTTGGGCGACAGCACAGTCCCTTTTGGGCGGCCGCACAGAACTTCTGAAAGTTTTCATTTGTTGGTTTGTGTGATTGAAGAATGCGTTTTGATCCAATCTTGGGTGTCCTTCTAGTTGACCTTAGTGAACATTGTAGTACACTCTAGTGATAGAATTGAGTCCTTTGTGATGAAGTTTGTGATGGAAATTGATTAAGTGTTAATTGAGATTATTGGAACACTTTAATTGTGTGTTGTTGGTTCATTTCACTTTCTTGGTGACTTCTTGGTACGGTTCCCTACTTTGGAACCTTAAGTTGTTTATTCATGCTAAAATATTATTACTTAGCATTTAATTAGAAGCCCAGCTGGCATATTTGTTGCATCGGGCGATGGGAAAGATTATAATGGCAAAGCCAAGTCCATTATAATGTTGACCATTGTTTTTCCCCCTTCTATACCCCTTTTCCAGATTGGCCTTGGAAGGGATAAGTTAGCTTCCCTTGGGAATGTATCTAGCTACCGAGCATGACTTTGTGGCATGGCTCTTGTCCTTTGTGACACTCTTATGGTTATTGTTCCGGTACCGGGGATTTCTCTTCTGCTTTAATGCTATTATGAAGATATTGATGGTTGATTATTGAAGCTGCGCAGCGATCCTTTATTTGGATGTACCGGTTTGGAAAACCTTGGCTATATCCTTTGTTATGTGTTTATTTCCGCTGCTATCTGTTATGTGATAACTGCTATGTGCTATCTCTGATTTATTATTGTATATTGCATCATAGCATGTCATGTAGTTGCATTAGTAACTTATTGAGATTTATCTCACCCCCTTTCTTTTATCTTTGTTTTTCCTTAACCCCCCCCCCCCCAGGTGCTAAGGATTAGTCTCGCTGATCACGAGAAAGAGGACGTCGAGTGTGGATACATTATTTTGGGGAAGGTTGTTATAGGTTGGTTTACATTATATCAATGTGTAACCTTTTTGGGATAGTTGTACCAAACAAGGACGTCATTAAGAATTGTATATTTGTACTTTGTTGGGCATAAACTTGTGGAAGTTTATGATAGTTGTATTTGGTTTTTGTCAAACTTGGATTTGTAAACTTTGGATCATCACCTTTTGGTATCAAAAGGAAATTTTTAACTCCGATATTTCTCAGTTTTGGTTTTAAGTCGACGTCCAGCTCGCGGTCTCGGGCCCGCGGGGTCCGGGGTCGCGACAAGTCTGTTGAACAGACTGTTGAGAAAACTTCAGAAACTCAACCTGCTGATGAAACCAGCACTGCTGATGAATCCTTTGTGAATCAAGTTGAGGAAACTATAGACACTCAACCTCTGATTGTTAAAGAAGACCAACTTGCATCAATTGAGGAAACTAAAGAAACTCAATCTGCTGATGAAGTTGGTGGCTTGCTGATATCAGGAGGAGATTGTGCTGATGAAGAGGTTATTGCTAATGTGTATGCTGATGAGCCCAACTACTGACACTCATCCATCTGAGCCATCTGCCGACACTCAGATTATTAAGGCCCCTCTCTCTCCTACTGATGTGATTCTAGTAGCTCCTACTGGTGTTAGAGAGATTGTGGAGTTGGGAGGAGGTGCTGATACAGAGATTGCCAATCAAGATCATAATGCTAACTTTGATGCTCTGGTTTCTACTGAGTTACAATTTGAGGAATTTCAGGATGCTTTATTTGCTCCTATTTCCTTCCCTTTGCTTCCTGCTCCCGAGGCCTTCATTGCTCCAGTTGTTGCTGATGAAGCACAACCTGTTCCTGTTGCTGCAGCTGCCGGTAGGAATGACAGCTCAGATGAAATAGATCCTGATGATTATATAGAGCTGCCAGCAAATTCTCTCCGATCAATTCCAAACCCTTTTGGCCCTAATCACTCATTTCTTCCAGGCTCAACCCAGTGAACGGATTACTTTCTTGCCCTGGATTAAACCTGAGTTCAAAAGAAGGAAAGGGAAAGCTCCAAGGGTCTCCAAGCTCAAGGTAAAAGGACCACCAGCGTTTGAACCGCTCCATTGCCTGCCTGGTAAGCTCAAAATTGGCGGCAAAATTCATCTACCTGGTCCATCACCCAAGGAAGTCAGCATCGCCACAAATGGACTGATGATGAGATGCATGATGATAAATGATGAACTCCATGACATCCTTGAATACCGAGCCACTAATTCTCGAGGTCTTTTGCACTTGGTAAAATCTGATGCTCTTGCATTAACTCTGCCGATGTTCCATCCAAGACAGCGTGCCGATCATATGGTTTATACCTCAAGGCTGATGAATGCCTGGTTAATGACCATGATTCTTGAAGGTCGTGCTTATCTGAATTTTATCCTTGCTATCTTTCTCTCTCTGGAGGACAATGGTATATTCCATCTGCCGGTTGAACGAGCAGTTATTATTCATCCTTCATTTCCTTTGCCGATCGTCCGTGCCGATGTCACTTCTGCCGATCCTATTGCCTCCACGTCTATTCCTGCTGAATTTCTTCTTGCCGACAGATATGCTGCTGATGCTTCTTTTCTTCAACAAGATTTGCCTCTGCCAGCTGCTCCCTCTCCTGTGCCAGCTTCTCCGTTACTGATTGTTCTATCTTCTGATGACGAGATGACTGTGCCTACTCCTGAAGGTCTCGTAGAAGATGCTGATATTACCAATGAAGACTTCATTCCTTCCTTCCTGATGAATTCTTCTCTTGGTTTGTCAAAACCCGTGGTACTGAACAGTATGTATGAATACTTCAGTTACCTTGAAGGGGATCCCGAAAATATGCAAGTGTCTATTACTCTTGCCGATCTGGGCGATACTGGCCTCTTTCTCCGTGACAAGTTGAATCGTATTCATGAGGATCTTTCTGGCAAGATCCTTAAGTCCAATCAGGAGGAGGAATGCAAGAGAATCCAAGACTTGAAAGATCTGCTGGAGGACAGAGAATCTAGGCTGATTGCCCTTTCAGAGAGTTTGGGGAGTATGCATTCTATTCAACAGCAACTAGTAGATGACCAAAGGCTGCAGATCAGAGATCTAGAAAGGACTAAAAAAGAATTATCTACTGCCAAGTCTGCTCTTGCTGATGCTCAAGTGAAGATAGATGCTCTGGAAGCCAATAATGCAATGCTGACTAAAAGGCTGGAGAGCACTCAAAGAAGGAAAAAGAGAGAAGCTGAAAAAGAAAGAGAAGAGAGCAAAGAAGAAAGCCAAGCTTACCGACTCTACATCAAAGGCCGTTGACCAGCAAGAGGATCCTCCTGTTTCCTAGTCAATATAGCCAATGATATAGATATCCAGAAGAACTTCAACGATTTATCCAAGACTTCTTTGCTAACCATTACTGTTTTATGTATGCTTATTTTTATATGTTATATTCTTTTATAATATATGCTGCTATTCATGCTAACCTTGTTTTGCAGATTATTATTCTCCCTGCTGATCTTAAGCCATCAGCAACTCATCTTTCTTGTCTTTTACTCTTACTTCTATCATTTTTGTATTTTTACCTCCTTAAGACATCTAGTGTGTGACTTGGCTTAGGGAATGATAATAAATAGACATTACTTATACATTCTTTTAATAAGCTAAGATAGATGTTCTTGGATAGGGTGATTGGACTTAAGCAATTAGGAGGAGATTATTGATCAAATATATGTTTAGGACATAGAATTGCTTAATCCCAATCATAGCTATCACTTAGGATCCCCCAATTTTATTAGAACCCTTATAAGGTACTCTTAGGATTCTTGGTGACCAGCACAGGTGTATTCCAACTCTTCAAACAAGGCAAACCAGCAAGAGGAAGCAAATCAGCAGACCAGTAAAACTAGTTGCCGATCAACTTGATAAACAAGTTGCCGATCAACTTCATTCTCAACTTTCCGATAAAGAAAGACAGTCTGTACTGTCAGTCAGGTTACATCGTTTCACCTTAAAGTCAACCTTGCTGATTGTCTCTGTCCTTTCTTACTGTTTTATCTAAAAGTAGTTTACCTGCTCTGTAATGATTGCTGCGCCGTCTGACACATGGCTACTTTTAGCTATACTCTGTCTCTACTTGCTTTTTGCAGGTAACCGGTTGAGACAAAAGGGTCTTTACCCATCAGACTTTTGCGAGCATGCGTGTACCACATATCTTCGCCATTAATGCTAAAGATACCGCATTTAATGCTCCTCAACTACCCAGCTGGATATTCAAAATTGCAAGCCTTCTTCTACAAGACTCAAAGACATTTACTCCTCTTATAAATAGTGGACTTGGAGCATTGAAGAAGGTTGGTGAAAATAGAGCATTGAAGAGAGTTGAATGTTTTTTTGAGTATTCATTAAAGACTCAAACATTCTGTGTCCATATAATCATTAGATCATTTAATAGGACATACACTTGTGCACCAACTCAAACAACATTGTTAGTATTCCCGAACTAGATTATATAAGGAATACGTTGTTTAAGTTATTCACACACCCACCTGAGTGAGATAAGTTCTCTTGAACTTGCCGCTCAAATACACTTGGTCAGAATTGTTTTACGATCCATTAGAAATTTCTAGAACTTAGTCTTTGTATACCGGCAAAGCCGAGCTTGTAATAGACTAGAAAAATCTAATAGTACTCTTAACCCAAATCCAAGTTCTGACCAAACTTGGTAGAGGACGTAGCAGTATTTACACTGTGAACCTCTCCAAATCC